>CM065715.1:80230927-80235927 GCA_033310375.1 Conus canariensis
CCATCAGTCCATTCCTAACACACATAGTTACCATCAGTCCATTCCTACACACACAGGTACCATCAGTCCATTCCTAACACACACAGTTACCATCAGTGCATTTCTGACACACGAAGTTACCATCAGTCCATTCCTGACATAGACACACTGGTCATCATCAGTCCACTTCTAACACGTAGTTCCCACATACAACTATATAAATCTAATCCCAGCACATATACACAGATCACTGCCAAGCAATATCTGACATGAAAATATTACCATCAACAGACCCTAGTATACATAAATGACGGTCACCACATGCTGATTACTGTCAATCAATTTTAACGTACAAAGTTAACCGTCAGCGGACAATGATTAATCATTGTCCATCCATTCCTACCACACAGACTGATTATTATCTGTTCGCGTTGACCAGTAACCACCAGTATTTTACTGATTCAGATATTGAAGTGCCGTCACAAGCATCAGCCATCAATGCTGTGTACCAGTTTAATTTTAGTTTGCAGTAGGAATGTGGACCATTAAGTTGTAGAACTTGACTGGTATCATTCGGACGACCAGGCGACCGATTTTGTTTGAGCCGTTTGCCTTTGCCGAGGTTACAGTACCGGTTGAAAATATAATAGCACAATCACCATCAATCAGTTTTTACCGACGTACAAAGATTATCGTTAACGAACGAGGTTTACGTACTATCAATCAATTCCTACAACCAGATTAGTATCAATACATTTCTTGTCAGACGCACCTTGGTTAACATAATCAGACAAGGATTGTTTAAGACTCCCAACGGCACCTGTCACACCACCTCTGTCCTGTGACGCAGGACTGATGGTAGAGAGCTGTACAGATTCCTGACAACTCAGAACTTCGGTCAAGGCTGTCCTAGAACCTGTCATTACGGGCAGAGCGAGAGGTGTGGGGGATGGGGGCGGAGGGGAGGGAGGGGGGGCTAATACGATGGAAATAACAGATTTAGACACCCGGCACCTCCCCCTAGAATACGACACCACTTTTGGCTGTCAGCTGGTTTCAACCAGATGTAACACGATGGAATCGCTCCGCGAGAACGAGTTGCCGTTCACTCACCTGCTAACATGATTTCTCTCCCTTGTGTTTTCTTTCTGTCAAGGATCAAAGTGGCTTTCATTGAATAAAACAACAACGCTCTAATGCTCCATAAATGTCAAAGAAGCACACAAGCTGGTACATACATGTGTTATGTAAACAGACTCGACCTTAATATTTGATAGTAAAAAGGCTCTTTTTCAAAGGGAAGTCACCTTCTTTTTGTCGCTGTTGTTTTAATAGGGGGCCTTCCATTCAAAATCCTTCGAGACGATTACTCTTGGTGGTGTGTTTGGCACGGTAGTGATGATAGCGTGTTACAGGCTGCACTGGCATTGGAGACTACTTGTTATCATGCACTTCAACAACACTGGCTACATATCCGTGTTATCGGCGATGCACTGAGCTCCACGAAGACTTATCAGCAGATGCCATGCCTTGATGAGGGCAGACCTTTTAGTACGAACCAAGACATGCGATCACTACCTCTCCACGTTGCACTGTCGTTTTTTATGGTGGTATCTTACCTGTCAAAAGGATTACAAAAAACCCTTAGTTAAAAGTATGGCTACATATTCTTACACGTTGATTGTCAACCATATTACATTCAGGTTTAATGTCCACATGCACCATCTAGTTCTGTTGGCTTTTACGTCGTTTTGACGCAATTCCTGAGGTAAAATGAGGAAGAGTGCAACTAGTTGTAACCCGAAAGTCAACAGAGGCAGAGCAATGTGGTTTCATAATGGTGGTTGTTATGTGCAATTGAACGTAACTTAAAAAGAAGAAGAAGAAGAAAAAAGTAGCAGCAGAAGAATGAAAATACTGAAGAAGAAGAAGAAGAAGACGGAATTATTGATTTGAAAACAGATAAGTGCAATCTTCAAAAAGTGTTTGAAAATGACACACAGCGTTTGTCACCTTCCACTGACGGAGGACTGAACTGAAAAGCGTCTGAACAGTGAAAACCAGCGTGAAGAAGTAGGAGCCCCCCCCCCCCTCTCCCTACCCACCTAAATTACAGTCCAACCCACTTGTCCTATGCCCACCAACCTTAGGTCGGGGGAAGGGGGGTGGGTGGAGCATTAAAGGGAGGGGTTGAAGGCGGGAGAGGGATGGAGGTGCCTAACACCACACTGATACCATCAGATCGACAACATGCTAAGAAGGGCGGCGATATTGGTATTTGTCACGTGGGGTGCCTGCTGGGTACTGAATTCTCGGCATCTGACTGTGAACTCAGTTGTCTTCCGCTAGCACAGTCCACTGGGATTAGCGGCACAACCATCAAAGGGAGTAAACCTTAGAGCTGTCTGAAAAGGCCTATGCCGTCTCCTAACCCCCCCCCCCTCCCCACGAACCCTCCACCCATCCTCCTTTTTAAGGGAAAGGGAGGAGGTTAGAGGGAGGAGGTTGGGAGAAGTAAGGAGTGGTACTAGCTGAACGTTATCAACTGTAGTGAACTGTATAGTACAGACTGTATAGTATAGACTGAACAGCTCACCGCTCTCTCTCTCTCTTTCTTTAAGGGTGTGGAGAGGGTAGGGGTGGTGGGGGTTGAGAGTGTGTATAGTGCCACCTGAACAGGCCAGGCTGTCTCCATCCCCCCCCCCCCCCCCCCCCCATCCCTCTTTCTTTTTCTGTAAAGGAGATTGAAGGGGGATGAGGGCAGGAACGGGACTGACAGACAGACCATCAACTGTAGTCAATTGTTTTGTCGACTGAACAGGCCTCGGCCATCTCCTTTTCCTCCTTTCTATTTTCCCTCTCGTCTTTTCGGGGTTGGGGGTGTAGTGGGGGAGGGTAAAAAGGTGAGGAGGAAGAAGGCGTGGAGGGATAGGGGAAAGTTGGGGGTGGGGGGGGTGTCGGCAGACTAACGAGATACAGATAATAGCCTGTCCAGTCTTCTTGTAGCGGGCAGGCGAGAGACTCGAGGAAAAGGCCAATGCCGGAGTATCCCTCGCAGCCAAATTGATGCACTCTGCCGCTCCTGTCAGTGCCAGAGAGGGTCCCAACATCAAAGAGGGCAAGCCGGGCGAAGTCTGTCGAAACCCGTGACCAAACCGTGCAAATAGTCTGGGATTGGGGAGACGTTTGGTAACCTAGGTGTGTTAGGGGTTGATTGATGGTTATGTGGGTTAGGGAATGACTTGTATGTAACCCAATGTGTGTTGATGGTAACCTGTGTATGCTCCAACTGTTTGATAGTAACCTAACTGAGGTAAGAATGGATTGATTAATCAATTAAACCACTTGAATACTGCACACGAGTCGCTACTCCTCCCGCTCAGATGGCGTAGTGTCCTAATGACTGTTGAGGTGGTGGACAGGTATGAAAAAGGCAGAGAAAGAACACGAAAGGATAAGAAAAGGTAGCAAAACTAGGGAAGGGTTTTAAGAAAAAATAATAAACCACAGCAGGGAAGGGCATGAAAAAGTAGATAAAAGACAGAGAAGACACGAAACGGAAGGTAAACAAAAGAAAGTGTAAGGAAAGGAACAAAAAAAGCAAGGGTAGGGTTATAAAGGAGAGAGAGAGAGAGAGAGAGAGAGAGAGAGAGAGAGAGAGAGAGAGAGAGAGAGAGAGAGAGAGAGAGAGAAAAGTGCGGAAAAAAAATAGATAGGGAAGGACGAGAAAAGGACAAGAAGGACAGGAATCTGCAGAGAAAAGGCGAAGAAGGATTGGAAAAGGCAGATAAAGGTAGGAAAAGTGCAGAAAATACAGAGCTGGTAAGAAATGTAGATAAAGATAGGAATGTTCAGGGGGAAAAAAGGTAATGAAGAGCAGACAGTAGATAAAGGTAGAACAGTGCAGAAGAAGGTACGGAAGGGTAAGGAAAAAACGTAGAGAAAGGTAGGAAAGTACAGTAAAAACAAAAAAAAGGTGCAGAAGGACAGAAAAGGTATGAAACACACGAAAAAAGTTAGGGAAGGGAAGAAAGGACGGGGGAAAGAGCAGAAATGATTAGGGAAGAGAGGAAAAAGATAGAGAAGGTATGGAAGAGACAGGAACAGTTAGATGATAGGTGGATAGATAAAGTGCAAGGGAAAATATACAGGACTGGAAAAGGTTGACAAGAGGTGGAGGTGTATGGGACGGTAGGAAAAGGGCAAGAAACAGCAAGAAAAGGTAGGACAAATGCCAGGAAAAGTAGGTAGGGGTGGGGGGAAACACGTACGAAAACGTAGGGGGAAAATGTAGGAAAATGTAAGGGACAGGAAGAAAAGATAGAAAAATAATGTAGACAAAAATCAAGGTGAAGCACTGCCTGAGTGAAATGCTGGACAAGGGAAAAAAAAGTCTGGAGGAGGTTAGGGAAATTCATACGTACTGATCTTGACGAATCATTGTCATAATGCGAAAGGACGGGACTGAGGGGGGGGGGGAGGATGGGTAGAGGAGGGTGAGGGGGAGTGGAGGGGGGGGGAGGCTTGGAACATGCGAAGTCAGCTGTTTCTTAAAGGATCGTTCTCACTCGTTAACGCCCCGTCTCTCTCTGTCTCTGTCTCTGCTGTAGATTATACAAAGATCATTATCACATTGCGTTTGCTTCCTTTATGTATATACAATCTTTCTGACGACGCAGCCGTGTGTGTTTGCTGTCCGCCTTTGTTTACAGATCTGTCGACTTCATAATTATCTTCAAGGACTGAGATTCAGACAGCCATACATAATTATATTCATCGATACATGCACTCATACATACATACATACATACATACATACATACATACATACATACATACATACATACATACATACATACATACATACATGCATGCATGCATGCATGCATACGTACATACATACATACATACATACATACATACATACATACATACATACATACATACATACATACATACATAACACATACAAACGTACATACATACATACATACATACATACATACATACATACATGCATG
>CM065715.1:80263427-80265927 GCA_033310375.1 Conus canariensis
CTCACTCAAATGCGGAGGTGAATAGAGAACATTTTTCTCCTGTGCTTTCCGAAGCGCATTGGCTTCTTATTTTTATAGATGGAATCGTCTCCAAGATCTGCACACTTGGCTGCAACCTCATGAATGGGACGGACAGCAGCACCATAGTTGTCTGAACGTGTTCGTTCGTATATATATATACCTTCACGTTATCTCCGTCCTTCTGCTGCTGATAACGCGCAGCCTTTCACAAACCACACTAATGCACATCTTAAAAGAAGATTCTCTCGTTCTGCGTGGTGCGGTCTCTTATCTTGGCCCTTGCTTTGTGGAGTGAGCTTCCATTTTTTTTTTTTTTTTTTTTCTGTTCGCTATGCTCCATCACTTTCTGCTCTCCAATCCGGGATCTACTGGTCTATAATAATAATAAAGGTGCCAACTTGAAGAAGCTTCCTGTCATGAAGCCAACATTTGTGATGATTGAAACGGAGCCATGAAGCGGAGCATCGTACTGGTTTTATTGTGCAACTGTTGGGTTGTTTTTTTTTTACCGCCGTCGTGCAACCGACGGGGGGGGGGGGGGGAGTGGAGAGGTGGGGCGGGGGCGTAGGGGGGGGGGGGTGTCCGGCAGATACTGTTGTGGAGTTTTCCCCCGAACAAGAGAGCAGACAGACAGACAGACAGACAGACAGACAGACAGACAGAATGACAGAATGACAGACAGACAGACAGACAGAGACGCCTTGTCCTGTTTGCAATCGCATTTTTACAGTGTCGTGTGTGAGTGTGTGTGTGTTGGTGTGTGTGTGTGTGTGTGTGTGTGTGTGTGTGTGTGTGTGTGTGGAAGAAAGCGAAGGGGAGAGGAGAAACGGGGTGGGTGGGTGGAGGGGGTGGAGGGGGTGGGGAGGGGAGGGGAGGGATGGTGTGTGGGCGTGGAGTAGGAAAAGGGGTATGTTTTTGATGCGCTGGAATGTGCATTTATGCGCGAAGGAAACGACAGTCGACATGTGCTTGAGCGTTTGCTAGTTTGTCCTTGTTAAGTCCCCCTGAGCTCAGCAGAGGCGGGGACGCGCATAAATCTTCATGATTACCTCCCCTGAAGAGGGTTTGTTTTAACCTGTCCCTGTCGCTTTGTTTCTTCGTCAATCTGTTTGCAAAATGACGCAAAAAAAAAGGAACGCTGACCGCATGTAAACGGAGCCATAGGAGAGATTCCGGTTCACAGGGTAGATGCCAAATCCTTTCAACTGGATGACTGTAAGGACCACAGGAAACAGACTTGGGGGTGGGTGGGAGGGGGGCCGGGGGGAGGGGGGGGGGGGCATGTAGAGTGCGGACCAAGGACGAAGTAATGAAAAGTTGGTGCGGATCCGTCGTATGGATCCGTTGTGTCGATCCATTGTGTAGATCCATTATTTGCTCTCCCGGGTGCCCTGATTTTTTACTCTTTATTATTATTATCATTATTGTTATTATTATCATTATTATTCTTATTATCATTGTTACTCTTGTTGTTGTTATTATCATCATCATTATTATGTGGTGGTTGTTGTTACCATTATCGTTATCATCAACAATGTAGCATTTGTGTTATTACTATTGCCGTTCTTGTGTGTGTTGTTATTATCATCATTAATGTCGGTGTCATCATCATCATCGTCGTCGTCGTCGTCGTCGTCATCGTCGATATTATTATTGTTGTTCTTTTGCTGTTATCATTATCATTATTATCATCAACATCATCATCTTATTATCATCATTATCATTCTTCTTCTTATCATTATCATTATTATTATCATTGTCATTATAATTATTATCACTATTATTGTTATTATTGTTGTTGTTGTTGTTATTGTCATCATCATCGGGTGTTGTTGTTGTTGTTACGATTATCATCATCATTATTATTATATTATTATTATCATTATTATTATTATCATCACCATCATCATCATCATTATTTCATCACCATTAGTATTATCAAGATCATGATCATCATCATTATTATGGTAAGTTTACTAGTTTAAGGCCCGAAATGTTTGGCCACTCTATTCCCTAGGATTATCTTTTCCACCCTGTTTTTGTTTTGTTTTTTTTGTTTGTTTTTTTTTTCATTGCGTAATGCTATGGTCAGATTCACTCTGTTATCATTATTATTGTTACTATTATCATTATTCTTATTATCAGTAGTTAGTAGTAGTAGGAGGAGGAGGAGGAGGAGGAGGAGGAGGAGGGGGAGTCTCGTAGACCATCAATTTCTAATGACGGCTTTGATTGAACTGTAGACATCAAAATCATTCTTTTTTTTTTCTCTCTTTCTTTCTTTCTTTCTTTCTTTCTTCTTCTTTTTTAGTAAACAACAATGAATAGATTCATTAGGGCACAGTCATTGTTTACACGCAGTGTGGTCTCGAAACTTAGCGGATGTGGAGTAGCGTATATAGACGTCCAGCACGCAGTGACGCCTCCTTGATGAAACTGAAACTGAAACTCACAGACGACATGTCAGAGTCACGGATGG
>CM065715.1:80268427-80298427 GCA_033310375.1 Conus canariensis
GGTCGAGGGAGGGCGAGATAACATTAATCATCAACCATTTAATTCACAACTTCTCATTCATCACAGCCAGAGCCCAGCTAATCGAACCCTCGAGCCGGTGCTGCAGTTTCCTCCTGTAAAACTTTTAAAGCCAGCCAGCAGAGGATTTAAGCGCCAGTGGGGAGCGTTTTTCTTCAGTTATCAGCCCGTGTGGCTTGAAGGCAGTCACCTGATTCATCATCGGCGTTTTGCCTTTGATGACGAGTCCAGCCACCGCGCCGGCGAGATTGGAATGCACCGGGCTGTTTATTGACTTGTCACAACGGAAACCGACAACCGCACCAGCCAGCCAGCTAGCCAAGCCACGGGGTGTGTTCAATAGCACGGCCGCCCTGCTGACTGACTGATGGATGATGGATTAGGCTAACTAGGTACGTATCAGGGCAGTTAATCCCCCTCCTCTTCCTCCCTCTCTCTCTCTCTCTCTCTCTCTCTCTCTCTCTCTCCCCCCTTATTTCTTTGGGCATCTCTTTGATCTTTACAGCCCCAAACTACCGATTGTAACTATTGATAGAAATCATTGTCATCATCGTCGTCGTCAAGTCAATCAGGCGATGGCATGATTAGTTGGAATTATCGTCTATATTTAAATGGCTTGCTTTGGAAAGAAAAAAATAAGAAAGAAAAGGAAGAAACAAAGAAAGAAAGAAAGAAAAAGGACGAAGTAAAAACAGAGGATGAGAGTGAGGTGTAGCATGCACACACGCACACACTCAACACACAAACACACCACTTACAGATACACGCACGCACATACCAACAGGCACTCATTCTCACAAGCATGCACGTACGCACGCACGCGCGCGCGCGCATAACACACACACACACACACACACACACACACACACACACACACACACACACACACACGCATGCACGCACGCACAGACACAATGATGAGAACAGTGGGAGGAGAAATTTGGTGAGGGAGCGGGATGAGGAGGGAGTGGTTTAAGATGTGTCAGTTCAGAAGAAAAACTACGAAAACAAGACAAACATGCATAGACAGAGACGCGCGCTCGCAAACACGCACACAGGCGCAAGTGCCCATATAAGTACGCCGCCCGCGTAGTAGACACTCGCACTCGCATTGGGAAAGAATGACAATGACAATTGTTTTATTGTCCATTCAGCAATGATGCCGTTGGGACAAAGCGGCTCAGAGAGAGAGAGAGAGAGAGAGCGCACACTCACGCACGCACACACACACACACAAACACGCACGCACACACACACACACACACACACACACACACACACACACACACACACACACACACACGCAAAACAAAGGATACGAAAGAACGAGAACACACACACACACACACACACACACACACACACACACACACACACGCACGCACGCACACACGCACACACACACACACACACACACACACACACACACAGAGAGAGGAGAGAGAGAGAGAGAGAGAGAGAGAGAGAGAGAGAAAATACCACACACAAAACACACAACACACACACACACACACACACACACACACACACACACACACACACACACACACACACACACTCATGCGTGCGTGCATCTGCACAAACTGCACGCAAAAAGAGAAGGAAAGAATGAAAGAAAGAAAGAAAATTGTGAAACATTTAAAAGTAAAGAAGATCAAAACAGATGAATAAAAGCGACAACGATCCTGACAAATACTGTGAGTAAACAACAAACCAACTACAAACAAACAAACAAAGAGAACAATATCCAAGGAGCCGACCTTTGTCCTCGGACGCGTAAATTCCGAATAGGTCCTCCTCCCTCTGTGCCCGGCAACATCATCTCAGCCGTCGTCGTCGTTGTCGTCGTTGTCCTCGTCATCGCCGTCATGCTCGCCGCGCCGGTCATAGTCACGCCTCTCTGAACACCGTTCTTTTCAGCATTCACTTCATCGTCGCCCTCATCATCATCATCATCATCATCATCATCGTCGTCGTCAGGATCAACGTCGTCTTCCTCGTCGTGATCCGACTGAGAGAGTGAGAGGAGAATATCGTCGCTTTGACGACTATCCATGTGTGAGTTGGTACTGCGGCAGTGATGATCTGTCGACGGCTGCTGGGGAGTGCGTGACCAATTCTGTGATGAGGTAACGACGATGCTGATACCGGCAGTGGCGGTGACGGCAGCGGGTCTGGAATCTCTTAGCAGCACCACACCTGGTGTAGTTGTTGTAGTAGTAGTAGTAGTAGTAGTAGTACCTGGGTGGTGCCGAGAGAGGGTTTCGGTTGATGGCAGTGGCATCGCTTCCCTCCCCCTGCGCCATGCGGCAGCATTGGTGCCGTAACACGGTGACGCGTTCGATACGGGTGGCTGCGTCGTCGTCGTCGTCGTCGCCCTTGTCACAACGGCGGCGATAGGGCGGACACCTGCCTCCCAAATCCGCTGACTTGCCTTTTTGAGAATGCCTCCGTGTGTAGCTCTGTTGTCGTCTTCGTCGTCGTTTGCGCGTCGATCGTACTTATCGTGTTTCATCCTACCACCACCACCACCACCACCACCACCACCATCATCATCATCATTATCACTTCCACTATCTTTTCTGTCATCCATCCTGATTGACAACATGACGTTGTCACGCGCTTGTACAGGACCGGGGAATTCCGATGATCGACACCCTGCGGTAACACCTGGAGTAATGATAATAGCACCTCTGTTGACACCACCATCAACACCTCCACCACTACCACTGCCACTGCGACTATATCCACCTCCACCACCACCACCAACACACATGGAAGTATCCCCGCTGTTCAAATGTGCAGTAAATCCCCGGTGATTCCCAACATCCATGGCCTCCATGCTTCCAGAACTCACAGGACAGCCTGCCACTGACAGAACTGACCCGCAGGGCGCAACGCCAAGAATCTCACCTCACCTCACCTCCACCGATTACGTGCTATCGGTCACGGGAAATTGAACACCTGCTGGCTGTCAGTCAGGTCATCGATCACACGGGCGACAGCACTGGCCAGCACGTGTGCACAATCCTGATACACAGCTGACAATCAACTGTTTGGCTCGTGTCGATTTCAAGGTCTATAAACACACACACAGACACACACACACAGAGTCGTAGCGAGCGGTTACACGTACGGAGAATCTCCCGTTAGGAAAGTTTCACTCTCATCTGTTTCACACAAAACACGCAAACACACAGGTGCTTTTATAAGCCACACACGCGCGCACACACCTACATCCACGTGAGCCGTTATGTTTTATGCGCACCGCAGCTGATTCAGTGGAGGGGGGAACCAATAGCTAGAGAGACACGGCACAGCTGACTACAGTACGGCCACCGACCAAGTTTACAAGTTGGCTTCGCCGGGAAACCCACCGGCCCGCAAGAGATCGGCGCTTTCCCCAACTCCAAACATTTCGTGGCCATGTGGACCGCGCGCTGGGCGCTATATTTAACCCCGACCTCATGGCAACACAGCTGGCGCTCCAAAACCGCGCGCGTTGCCAGCCAATCGCCAGGAATTCCCTCTGTCACCCATTGCCGGTTTGATTCACACACTCGCGCGCACGCACGCACACAGACAGAACCACTCACACACACACACACACACGCGCGCGCGCGCGCGCGCGCGCGCGCGAAAACGTAAAGAGAGAGAGAGAGAGAGAGAGAGAGACAAATACAAAGCGTTCGCGCGCATACACATAATACATATATTTACACATACACAGGCACGTGCACACATGCATACATGTACACACGCACATACACGCATGGGCACGCAGGCGTGCGCGCGCTTGCATGCACACACACCCACACTCAAATGTTCGTGTGTAGGCCTACACACACACAACACACACACACACACACACACACAACACACACACAGAGAGAGAGAGAGAGAGAGAGAGAGAGAGAGAGAGAGAGAGAGAGGAATACCAATTCTGGCATAAACAAGCATAGTATCGCATACAGTTCCGGAATTGAATGGCAACAGTCTGCGTTTAGTGCGTTTACACAACAAAATGCAAAAGACCTTTATTTTCTTATATGCAGAGAAATCCATCTGTGATATTGAAGACATAAACATACACAACAATCGCAGTGATGTAGTACATTTATAAGAAATATAGATATGATGTTTTTACAAACGCATATTATAAGCATAAGCGCATGTAGGAAATTAGAACCACGCTATAGGGTGAGTAGACCACAACACATTTTTGTACTCCCAGTTCTTATAGAACAGGGAGTACTTTACAATGAGATCGAAGAAATGCTCTGTGTGTGTGAATGTGTGTGTGTGTGTGTGTGTGTGTGTGTGTGTGTGTGTGTGTGTGTGTGTGTGTGTGTGGTGTGTGGTCAAAATGTGTTCCACTCGCTCCAGACAAAACCACTGGGCTGATCTTTCTGAAAATTTGTAGGTATGTTCATTATGGGCCACGGATGATGCCCGATGTTTTATTTTACCGTTATATCCGTTACTAACGGCCATAACGGCCCATAACGGTTTTTCATCTTTATGGAATATCTCAGAAAGTACTTGGCCGATCCTTCTCAGAATTTGTAGGCATGTTCATTATGGATCACGAATGATGCCCGATGCTTTGTTTTACCGTTATAGCCGTTACTAACGGCTATAACAGCCCATAACGGTTTTTCTTCTTTATGGAATATCTCAGAAAGTACTTGGCCGATCTTTCTGAAAATTTGTAGGTATGTTCATTATAGGTCACGGCTGATGGCCGATGTTTAGTTTACCGTTATAGCCGTTACTAACGGCTATAACGGCCCATAACGGTTTTTCTTCTTAATGGAATATCTCAGAAAGTACTTGGCCGATCTTTCTGAAAATTTGTAGGTATGTTCATTATGGATCACGGATGATGGCCGATGTTTTATTTTACCGTTATAGCCGTTACTAACGGCTATAACGGCCCTTAACGGTTTTCTTCTTTATGGAAAATCTCAGAAAGTACTTGGCCGATCTTTCTGAAAATTTGTAGGTATGTTCATAATGGATCACAGATGATGGCCAATGTTTACCAGAATAACCGTTACTAACGGCTATAACGGCCCAAAACGGTTTTTTCTCCTGTTTATGGAATATCTCACGCGTATTCAAGATAAATTGGGAGTACATTTATATGCTTTGCATCTTGCTTATTTTCATCGGTAATCATTGTAGGCACAGGTTGGTTAAAACAGCTATTTCCCATGTACTTTTTTTATTTCGGGATGTGTAAAATGCAACATGTCAACATTTTGTATGACCAGAAAATGTTGATATTCCATGAAAATATACTACTTTATGTACAGAGATCACCTCATCAACAATAGTTTCAAATTGTTCACGTTCAGGAAAAGTTTGAAATAATGTGGCTTAACGGATGCTACGGTCATCTGCTGATCTGGAATCGCATTACGGATCCTTCCAAAATTTAAACAAATTGGTCTCCAAGACACGGCGCATTCCACCCCTCCGCCAAGGTCTGTGTACATCAGTTCAGCATTTCCTGCGTCATTTTGGTGACGGCAAACTAGCAATCAACTAAACAACAGAGAGATACAGGTGAAAACAAAACCTTTCTAGCAGAGATAATCATTCAGATCTATAATATCAAAGGCGAATGAAGGATCGATAGATATGTTTTCATGATTCTGACTTTATCGAACATAAAAAAAGAAATGTTCTCGCAAGCATGTGTGCAAGATTTCAGAGCTGTCAACTGAAAAACAATTCCATTTCATATTGTGCTACAGATAATCATCGTGAGACTGAGGACAGAGCGCTCCAGACTCAAATGCCACGTCTTCACAACATTCCACATTGATGAGTCTGCAGGGTGACCCTGTGGTACAGCTCCAATGACGGTAGAGAACTTCCTGCAGGACTGTTCCACACACCAAAACATCCGAGCAGAGACCTGGACAGCAGACTCATCGATTAGGGAGAAGCTCTATGGATCTCTGGAGACCCTCCGCTGTACAGCAGCCTTCGTCAACGCCTCTGGGGTTCCTGTGTGAGTGAACGACGAAGAATATGGTAAGCAATACTCAGAGGAAAACTTTTCAACATTCTCAACACGTGTTGAGTAATCAAACTGTTCATTGCTGAAACAGAATACCCTACAGTTTTTAACAGGCTCAAAACATGGATCACTTCCACAACAGACCTACTACTACTACTGCTGGTGCTGCTGCTGGTGCTGGTGCTGCTGCTATTACTGCTGCTACTACTTCCACCACATTCTGTGTTCAGTTCACGCTGGGCAGAGACGGGTGCATAGCAGGGAAAAGTGAATAGAGGACGATGCAAGGGAGATAAAGCTATAACCCGGTCAAGTTATAATACCGATGTTCTTGATTTGTCATCTCCCTTGCTTACGATCTGTGTATGTGCCTATCATCCACTGCATGCAACTTCTCTGTTAGCTGTGGTGTAACTCTACACATGCCTGCAAAATTATTCTTCCTGTTGCATTTCTTCACATTTTTCCCACTGCAGGATATTTTGCAGCATTGTGTGATTCTGGCCTTATTACAATTCTCGAGGACTACTGCAGACCTGTGGCCTCTCTGACGTCTGTTCTTTAGTGGGAATTCCCGGTGTGTGTGTGTGTGTGTGTGTGTGTGTGTGTGTGTGTGTGTGTGTGTGTGTGTGTGTGTGTGTGTGTGTGTGCTCTGCTGCGTGTACCACTGTATCAGATGACAAATTAATTTCTTTCACTAGGTCTGCTGACATTTCTTCTACTCTAGCTACATCTGTAACCTCATGTAGAGTTAGATCTCTTCCATTGTCGTCGTCGTCGTCGTCGTTGTTGTTGTTGTTGTTGTTGTTGTTGTTGTTGCTGTTGTTGTTGTTGCTGTTGTTTTTTCCATGCACTTCTCTGTTTTCGTTTCGACGACTGTTCTGTCCCTTACTACACTTAACTGTCGAGTTAAGAGATATAGTAATAATGATAATAGTCGTAATAATAATAATAATGATGATAATAGTAATAGTGATAACAATAATAATGATGATGATGATGATGACTATGATGATAATGATAAAAAATAGTAATAATGATAATGATGATGATAATAATAATAATATAATAATAATAATAATAATAAAAGTGCACATACAACTCAAGACCTACTTCAAACCACTTTCCAAACTAATTCAATTTGCACAACCATGGAACATTCAAAATGCTACGTTGTGATGATTTTGTTTTTACACACACACCACACACACACACACACACACACACACACACACACACACACACACACATGACTTCATATGTGACACTGCTTTCCCACTGAATGATTGCTCTTTGTGTTGATGACGATGAAAGGAAAGAAAAAGGTTCAGGTGTTTTATATACGCGAACATCAGCCAGGTCCGAGAGATAGAGACACCTGCAATGTTAGTCAGGAAATGTGTGCCTCGAGAATTGCATATACATGTAGTATTGGTCAGGAAATTTGAACAATACTGTCAAAGACGCATCCATAAAGTGGATACAACTCGATTGTGTGGTCCCAGTCTTCCCTTCTGATCCCACAGCAAGCTCAACTAAGGGCAGGAACCGGTCGGGGCAGAAAAATTCCACAAATAAATGGCTCTGATGGGAATCGACTCCACGATCTCTTAGCCAGAAATATGCGACACTAACCATTGAGCCATGGCTGCTGGCGGTTTAAATTAAAGGAAATTTGGTGGAAACCAGATGGAATGTGGTTCACGGACGACCCCATTAAATGTTGGTACCGACCCGGATCAAAGGGCAGATTTAGGGTCTGTTTCCACACACGGAAAGATTATTACATACGTTCCACTCAAAATGAAGACAATGAAGTAAACCCTGGCAAATGGATGATTATCTACGAAGCAGGAAGAAACTGTAGAAGTGTTGTGGCCCTGAACTCCTTACACGCTAAAGGTCAAGACTTTTGAGTGCCATTCTGCTGTCAGAGGGTTTTTTTTTCCCGCTGCCGTGACTCAAACCCGCACCTCCAGGATAGTGTGACGACTCATGGCAAACTTGCCTTGAGACTAATGTCTTACCCACGTAGCTATCAGCCACTGTTCAAAGACAGGAGATTTAAGCCTTATGATTCGCTTTTGATCGTCTTCGACCAGATCCAGCAAAAGGTCTTCTCAGATGCCTGTGCCATTGCATATAGGGTTCCTGTCCTCTTCCTGCCACAAATTGCGAGCTGTTTCATGCGATCATAGACTGATGAGCCTACTAAGTCCATTGGTTCAACCTGTATGGCGAGGACACTGGCTTAGAAGCTAGAATCCCTCAATAACTGTCTAGACTGACATAGTTCTCAGTCTTACAGATGTGAGCTTCCTCCAGTCTACTTTCATACTGGTATGGTGAAAACCAGTCAGAATCGTTTGTTTTGTGGAACTTGAGTGAAGTAAGCTTTTAATATTCGGTCTCGTGTTGTTCTGACTGATACGCAGCTCTTCTAGACCATGATTTGTGCCGCCCTCTCAGACCCCATGAAAACCCTGTTCAGAGATGTCCCACGTGACGTGATCTTTGAATTTCTGAAAGAGATTAACATTTTTCATCTGATCTAAGATTTTATGGAAGAAAGATATTTAACAAAGTGTGTGGTACGTTTTTAGAAGGTGTATTTTAAAGAGATGTGTAAAAGGTTGGTGTTTTTTTGTTGTTGTTGTTGTTGTTGTTTTTGTTTGTTTTTTTTACTTGTGAGCTGACTTACATAACGTGGTGACAGCCCTGATATGGCCCTCTGTGGTCGGCTGGGCTATACGCAACATTACCTTACCTTACCTTACCCCTCCCCACTGCCGTATAGATGACTAAAGCTTGTGGTAGTGTAGTGTTTGGTAGTGTAGTGTTTCCTCTGTAATTCTAAATGCGTGTGTGATCTCCTTAATCCCTTGGTTGCGTCTCCGTGTTTGCCTTCACTGGCTTACCAATGCTTTGCAAGAACTCAAGACATGTTCCCTGTTTGTTTGCTCCGACAGAATGGACATACGGATTCATCCGATTTTCCCCCATTTCACCAGGTTTGCATTCAGGGACAGAAGTTCACTTAAAGACGTGAAGATGAAGATGATCTCAAGAGGGGCCACATACTATCATTATTTCGACTGAAACTTCCTTGGAGCGCTCTTTCCAGAGTTGTCCGTTGTCCCTGCTGGCCTTGCTCGACTGCCTTCTGGTTCATTCGGCATCCTCCTGCTCCTTAATCTCCTCTTATAATCATGTCTTTCTGCTTTCCCATTTACCTTTAACCATCCCTTCATTCCAGGTACCTGTTGATGCGTCTGTGTGTATCCTGTTATTTCCTTGATCTTGGTATTTTCCTTTCCCACGTCCATCGCCTTCTGAACTTTCCATTGTCTACCGCTTTGGCTGAATAGGCCTCATAGCATTGTCTACCGAGATTTCAAGCATGGGCAGCATGCTTTTCCAACTTTCTGTTTGTATGGTTTCCGCGATGAAAGAGCAGTGACACAGCTGTTGCGTGCATAGGCAGTCCTTCGAAGATTTCAATGGGGACGGAAACGTCACTTCCTCTTTGACGTAAAGCACGCCACCGATAGCCGACGACACAACTTCGACCATGGCATTGGTAGGTCCTTAGGTTTCATGTGTAAAACATCTATGGAAAACATGTACAGTATATTACATGGACTTTGATTTTCTTCCGTTTAAGTATGTTTTATGTAAAGATCAAATGGACAAAATCGCTAGATAACAAGAATGTCGAATACCGTATGCCATACGGTTGGTCGCTCCACCAAATAACATGCTACCTAACCTACAGTTCAAATGATTTTCTTCCAAAGCAGCCGCTGTCAGTGAGTTGACGATTCAGCTGCTTTTTGGAGGTCTGTTCAGTAAAAAAAAAAAAAAAAAACAGGGTGTCAGGGGGATTATAAGGTCAGTAACTTTGGTCTACCAGCACAGTGACTGAGTGAAAAGCTACAGACCTGGCCAGATGGAAGCACAGTTGTGAGCCCTGACCCAGCTCGCCCATATACATAGGCATATGTACATATGTATACAAACATGTATGTATGCGCACATGCATGCATGCAGGAGCATGCTCACATAAGCCCACGGATTACATACATGTTCGTATGCTTGAGAGCACACGCCCATGCGCCGGCACACACTCTCACGCATGCTCAGTCAGCATACACTCGCACACACATTGGGGCCCGTACCCACACACTCAGGAACACACACCCACACCCACACCCACACGCACATATATGCAAACACACATACAATGATAAGAGTGGCGCAGTATTAGGTTGGTACCAAGGTCTGCTAGATGGGTACCCAAGCTATTGGTTAAAGTCACAGTTCATTTCTCTCAATAAGTATTTGCTTATTTTTACTTCCATAGCCTGAATAGGATCATCAATGCAGAGATTGTCAATGACATGTTTGTTTGTTTTTTCTATGATAAAGCATCTGTACTGAATTAGCATACAAGCCAAACTCAATAAAAGAGTGAAGTATTCAGATATATAACTAGATTAGTAACACTAACAGTACCAATGTAATCATTTGGTTTCGCTGAAAGTAGAATAATCATCAACTAGATTAGTAACAGTACCAATATAATCCTTTGGTTTCCTTGAAAATTGAATTATCATCAGTGTAGAGATTTTACAAAGTCAATGCGACATTCACATTGACCGTCATGACTTTTCAGGGCATCCCTTGATATTATATATTGCTTGCAGTGAAACTGACCCAGGTGCAACAAGAGTTTATTCATTCATAAACCGTAAAGAGATAGAATTCATTCATAAACACTGTAATCACAAAAAGGAATTGCGCTTCTACGGCAGATATGTGACTTGCCGTAGGTACTCGTATATTACTAATACTCTGTTTTTCCCCTTTTTTTCTGCTGATGGATTACTTATTTCCTTTTCCATTTCAGCCATCAGCCAGCTCAACATCTGTGGGAGGAGGAAGCCGGGGACCATCCAAGTCCGTAACGCCTCGTGCTGGTGGAGGCACCACTCCCAGACAAAGGTTAGCCCCAGTACTAGGGTTTAGTGGCCATTTATCAGTGGCATGTTGCATAGTTATGAATGCTCCCAAAGTTTTCTCGATTTTCCAAATTTTACAAACCATTTGGACATTTTAAAGGAGGAAAGTCTCATACCTTGTCCATGCAGTGATTGATGTGGGAGTTTACATTTTGTGCTTAGGATGTGGAACTCTGGTACTTACAACTAAAAGGGGGGGAATGGGGGGGGGGGGGGGGAATACATTTGTTATACTGGCATTTAAAAGAAAATTGAGCCGCCAGAAACATTTTTACGTGTCAGTTTTGGTTTTTCACTTTTATTCCGTGACATAAGCAAGCTAGAATCAGTAGTTAAAAGCAGCCAGGGATGGTGTTCATATTTGAGGTGAAACTTCACTTGTCAGGACCGCTGATTCTACTGAGTTTGCTGGAACATTTCTTCATTCTCTTATCTTTTTATCAGAATTAACGTTTTCTTTGGTGTTTTATGACTGGTGTTCTGTGACTGTGAATAGAACAAAGCTGTGACAGTAATTTTCATTTTCTTTGTTGTTGTTGTTTTGTTTTGTTTTTTTTTTGGGGGGGGAGCTGTTTTGTTTGTTTTGTTGTTATCAATTTTAATTATTTTTTCAATGAATCTGAAGGAAAACCACCACTGCAGCTCCACGCAAGGCAGCAGGCAGCAGTGCTGGCATGTGGCGATTTTACACAGAAGACTCCCCTGGCATCAAAGTGTGAGTATTCCTGTCACTGTAGTTTTCAGATGTGAATGTAGGTGCACAGCAGACATGAACAGTTGGTCTTTCCTCTGAAACTGTTAAATGGATTATTATTTTTGCCAAGTCTGTTATGTTTTCATCCACTTCCATTGGTTGGTTTGTCTGTTGGCAAGATTACACAAAGACTACCAACCAATTTTTACCAGAAAGGGTGGAAGGATGGCATGTGGCTTAAGGACAAACCCAGTGAATTTGAGAGTGGATCCATGTCAGGATTGAGAGGCAGGGCCAGGGTCTACCATTTCAGATTATTTTACGTTTTTTTCATGAACATGAACACATGTGAGGCAGCTGTTTATGAATTGATAATTACCTATAAAGTAATATATTTCCTTGAAGTAGTATCACTGACTAGTTATATAAACTTTTTTTGTGCATGCCTCCACACACACAAAAAAAAACATAAATGGGAAGTAACTCTTTCAGTCTATACTATTACTTCCCCTAGCCCTGAAAAAAGGTCTAGTCAGGAATTGACTCAAAGAAAGGATACAAGATCTGTTCAATCTTTGTAGAGATATGCACTTTTCACAACTGTCCTTCAGGACTGCGATGGAACTGAACTAACTGTCCTCTGTTGTGGGCACTTGGTTGTGTTGACAGCGCATCTGTAGGACCAGTGACTATTGAGGTTTTGAACCTGCATTATATCTGTTGTGCACATCTGTGGGTTAAGGTTGTAAATTGGGTCATCCAAGTGGAAGGTGTACTCCGCTGTTTTGTTGACTTCCGAGTGGAAGGTGTGCTAGATGGAGTGGACTTATACACACTGGCCACATTATTTACAAATTATATCTTTTCACGTAAGGTTTTAGAACTTTTCATTTAGTATTTTGTAAAGTTATGTTTAGAGGGTGTGGTGGAGGTTATAAAAAATGGTGGCATATAGGAGAGTTGGGGTCAAAGTAATCATTTGACTGAGTGCGCAAAGGAGGATCTACAAAAATTGCCAAAATCTGGATACATTTCTAAACTCAGAAGAAAAAAAAAGAGGCCTTGAAATGCACTGGTTTTGCGATAGCCCTTTGAGTAGCCCTTTGGGGTCGAGATCGCTCAGAGTGAAAAACAGGAGACTGATGGCATGTGAAATGCAAGTTTGAAAGTGATTAGTTTGTGATTGATAGCATTTAAAATGCAAGTTCAAGATCATTTAGTTTGTGATTGATTGCTTTTTGAAATGCAGGTTTGTAATCAACTTGTTTGTGATTGATGGCATTTGAAATGCAAGTTTGAGGTAGATTAGTTTGTGACTTTATACAAGTACAAAGTAGGATATTGGTGATAGAGAAGAAAGAAAGAGGAGTTTATGGGTAGAGGGGACTTTGTGCAGGAGGATGAAGATTGTTGAATTTTGTGAGTAATGAAGCAGAATCAAACAATATGAAAGAGAATTGCTGCTTCTGTTGTGATTACTCTGCTCTGCTGTTTACCAGCAGCAGGAAATATAGCTCAGTTATGGTAAGGTGTTGCAATGTTTTGAATATTCATAACATTCTGAAGTATGGGATGTTTCAGAGGTCCAGTACCCGTGTTGGTGATGAGTCTGCTCTTCATCGCTTCTGTTTTCATGCTGCACATCTGGGGCAAATACAGCCGAAGTTAACTCCCTTGGTTTTACTGTTACTGACTACGCATGGACCAAAAAAAAAAAAAAATCATGATTGTGAATACAGGGTTCTGGGAGTGTTAACAATTGTGTTCCAAGTTGTGTCTATAACTGGTGGTGATATGAATGGCTGTGTGTAATCGTATATTGTTAAATTATGTCACAAGCAAAATTAAAGACATTACCGAGAAAAGTGTCTTGTTCAGTATGAAACATATTTGTGCACAGTATCTCATTTCATAACATCTAATTTTTCTTGGATGGAAGGGAGGGGCGTAGCAGGATTGTCCTCCAAGATTTTGTCCCATCGCTTGTTCTGAACACTCTTACAAGACTTTTGATGGACAACTTATCACATTTTCTCTTTCTTTCTTTCTTTTTTCTTTTCTTGTTTTTGTTTTTCGCTTTATGGACCTTTTTTTCCCCAGCAGAATATTTTCATTACCAGAGGATTACACACAAAACAATTAGCAGATTCTGAAGGCAGAGGAATTTCATGCCTGTCTGTGTCTGATTGATGACTAATTCTGACATGGGGGTTTCGTTTTGTTTTTGTTTTACATGGTGGGTTTTATGCTGACGGCTGTTGAGTAGGGGTTTCAATCAAGAGTTGGGTCTAAACTTCACATAAACACCATGGGCAGTGATAGACTGCAAGAGTGTTATTTCAAAGGGGACAAACATCTATTCAGTGCATACATGAAGCTGTCAATAAGTATACTTTGTTTACTCCCATGACAGTTTGCTCTACAAAACATACATCTCTGCGATAGCAGTGCTCATAGGAAGAATTCTATGGCTTGCTTGTGCAGTTAAGAGTAATTTTCATGATGGCTGTCTATGAGGAAGAAGGCAGGCTGAGTTCCTTCATATGCACATAATCGTAATTGCATGAAAAATCTAGAAATTCACACTTAATCTTTCTCTCTTGCACACGTACACAAAAGCACCCCTGGGGAAACTTTTCAGTTATAGTCCAACTGATCGAACGGGGCATTCATTATAACCATGCTTCTAAACTATATATCCCAGATCAATCATACAATTTCACCATTTTATTTACAAGAAACATAAATAAAATGCAAGAAAATATAAAAAAAAACATCATAGTATACTCACACACTGGAAATCATATGGATCTGGTTTTGAAGTTAGTATTAACTGCACTTCTTTAAACTTAAATTCTATTCCCGAGCTACTTTGATCTGTAATGCTGGAAATTTCTCATTTATGAAAACTTAAGGGGATGGAAACCCATTATACATGGGAAAACATTCAAACAGACAGAAATACGGATGTCAAATAAGTGAAAATAAAATTGAACTTCATACAAAAACTATAGAGCAGAGACTTCCTCCATTCCATTTCATGTCATCAGGTAATTAGCGACTGGCAACTTTCTGTACTAAATGCTCATTGCCTCTCATGTCTTGCCAGCCAATCATATGAACTATACTTTTGTGTTGTACAGTGTGACAGTCAGACACCTCCATGCAAAATCCATCTTCTCACCTAAATATCCTTAAAGACCCAACACAGAAAAATCTCCACACTTTCTCATCATGTTCATGTCACTGTTGAAAGCAACATTCAATAGTATTCTCCTATTCTATGACTGATCTACCTGCCTTCACTCCAACATTAAACCTTTTATGTTCCCCAGTGCCTGCTGAACAGCTGAAAGTGAAATAGTCTGCATTCAAAGTTCATATATCTAAACAATTCAAGATATCTTCAGAGTATCCAGATGATATCAATGCGGTGTTTTAGATACCTAACTGATACCTATGGAATATCTAAAAAAGAAAACAAATTCAGAAAACAAACAGAAAATTGTCTGAATAAAATAACAATAAAGAGAAATGAAAATAAACCTACATAAGAACCCATTCTAAGTGGCCATCAAAGTTTTTTGGTTATAATCTTACAATAACTTCTAATCTCATTGCCAACCTCTCATTTTTCCCTGATAACCACTAATTTTAACTGCATGTTTAAAGTACACAACAACAACTTGCTCCTCATTCTCAAAACCAGCAGCTCCTTCGCTATTCATATTCCTTTTGTTTTAGAATGAGCTCTAGTTGCGGATGAAAACACTATTCTATAGCACTACATGTAACACAGATTTGGGTATAATTATGCACATATCTTTAATAGTACTGGTAGTAAAAATCATCAAAATGTACCAGTGAATGTATAAAATACAAGCAGACAAGAAATGCCAGGACACAAATCTTTCTACGCTCTTTCAACACATACACTCGCAGAAAAGAAAAAAAGAGATAGATCTGCTGGAAAGAAAAATGAAAAAAAAAGACCGAAGATACAAAATGGCACTCAAATTGATTGCTCATCTGATGAGCCAGTTGGACTGGCCAAGGAAGATGAGCTAACAGTATGTACATGAAACAGCCTTGTGCACACCACCTTTTTTTCTCCCTTATTCAGTTATTTCCTTTCCCTCTCCCACAATTTAAGCTTTTCAAGCTAATATAGCCATTATGCATCAGTGCACAATTGACATATTGATGCAACTCGAGGGACTGACGCTGTCAGAAGATAAAATACACTGCAAAACTATTATTGAAATAACAGCATTTTCCCTGATTACATGCAAACTTTCACTTTTGTTTTTGTCAAAGGCCAAACCCCACACACATATACACAAAAACCGAAGGAATAAAGAAAAACTGCTAGCTTTCCAATCTTCCATATATGCCACAAAGCTCGAGAGGGGAGTAATTTTCATGCAGTCTCCAGTATCCTCCTTACACTGGCAAAAAAATGGTGTCTTTTGCAGCAAGATTAGACAGCTGCATGCACAATTTCAGGGTTCCTACAGACTCCCAAGAACAAAATTCAAGGAGTTTTCAAGGAGCCTTTATTTTATTTCAAGGCAATGAGGTGGCACGAAAATTACACCACTGTTCTTTTAAAACTTCATTTTTTTTCTATTGTTTATGTTAAAAAAAACAACAAAAAACATGGAAAAAACATATTTGGGAGATTTCAAAGCTCTTGTGTGATTTGGGGACCACAAATGGGGGCAAATTATGAAAATTGAAAAAAAAAAAAAAGGTTCATGACAAGAACTGTATTTGTATCATAGCAGACATAAGGCACTTGAAGCATGACTTTTCTTGTTTTGCTTAGCTATAGTAATGCAATGACAAAAGGATTTTTATATACTGTTTTGCTGAGCTAAAGTAATGCAATTACAAAAGGATTTTCATATATCTAAACTGCTTTTTTTTCAATAATTTTTTTCCATATGGGGGCCATCAGGCTTCGCGTTTCATTGCTTTCAAATTATTCCAATAGAAATAGCAAATGATACGTGCTGTTTTGACTTATAAATAAAATATAATTGCATGCAGAAACCATTTCTGATCAAAAGAAAAAAAATTACCAAGCTAGCTAGTCTGGATCCAGAGATACTGAATGAAAGTGAGGTGCAATGCCAAATGTCACCAAATACCTTGATTTTCCCTCACCACACTGAAATCCTTTGGCGATTTGACCATCTGGAAACATTGTTGAAAAATCTGAGAATTCTGTTCACAAGAGCTGAAGCTTTGGTGTGCGTTTACAGTGTTCAGTGTCCACAGAATTTCAGATTTCAGCACATCTGTCTTTGAGCAAAACGAGTCCACTGTGGCTGAAGAGCTGGTACTGGATTCGCGCACGGACACATCACGATCAGGATTTAATGACGACACAACATTCGCGTTCGACACTGCTGCTGCCGTCTTGTTCGTAAGAAAGTACGAGATGGGTATCACTGCTGAAGATCTCGCCACCAGTAGAGCCATGTGCTTTTTTCCTTTGCTGTGGCTAGTCAGGGCACTCTCGCCCATTACTCGCACATCGAAACTTTTTTTGCAGACTGTGCAGTAGCAGGCATGTTTGTTGGCTTTGTCTTCTCTCGCCCAGTCAGAAAACTCGGGATTATCCAACCACAGACGGATGAAAGCACATTTCCCCCAGGCATTTTCAAGCTCCGTTCACAATGAACTGAACAAGCCGGAAGCGCAAGACCTTTTCTTCGCGCATGCGCAGAATTTAAAAATTGCAGAAGTTACAAATTATCTCCCTTGGTTCATTCTATAGCAGACGACAACGTGGGATCGCGATGATGTAAAAATGTTGAAAATAATTTTTCATCAACCTGAACGCATAAAAATCAAACTGCCGTTTTTTTTCTTGCGACATTAAAAATATTTTGGAGATGATGGTTTGATTTTCAAGGGTTTTCAAGGAGGTTTGGTCAACATAACCACATTTTATTGATTTTCAAGGGGTTTCAATGTCTTGAAATTGGCTCTCAGAAATCAAGGAGTTTCAAGGAGTTTCAAGGAGCGTACGAACCCTGAATTTGCAGCCTACAAAATCGATTAGCTTTTGCAAGGGGAAATGTGTACATATACACTGGACATTTTTTACTATGGGTGACGGTCCAGGCATAATAGTGAATGCTGTGCATTATGGAGTGTCGGTAATCATGAGTGTCGGACATCATGAAAGGTTATTTTTTAAAAAAGGAAATTTGAGGCTATCTACCTAAATTCTCTTTCTGAACATGTTACCTGAAGAACAACTTTTTTTGGACGTACACAGAGAAAAAACTACTAATAACCATATAAACTTAAGTATAACAGAAGATAATGACAAATTAGAATCTATATCATTTCACTTGGAATACCACTGAATTTCATTAAGGATATGTGTTCAAAATATTGCTCTGCAGGTATATTCCCAATAACAAAATATCAAGTGAACAATACACAAATCGCAAGCACAGAGTAACAACCAAAGCAACTTTTTTTTGGCCACTACAAAGACTAAAACTTATGTAAATACACAGCTATAAAAACTAAAAACAGCCGCCTACCGAGTCCTACATACCACAAAACAGCCTAATCCATGTACTAAACTGTTGCGCAGATTCAAAGATGTATAAAAATGACTCAAAAAGATTGGGAGGGGACAGGGTGTGGCTGGGGAGTTTGGCTTAAAAAGATCAATTGTTCATGCTGCCTTCATCATCACCACATTTCTTCACAAACACATCGTCCTAACACTATGACGAGTGTCCAGGCATGGGTTTGTGAGGTCGTTTCCTGCTTGACGGTCCATCCCCTGAGTCGACGTAGGGACTGATTTGCCTTGCTTTATGATACAGGCGAAGAAGGTCGACGGCTTCTTTAGTCTGCTGCCGTTCATCCAGATGGCGCTGACATGCATCCTGTATGGCATGTGCATATCTGTCTGACTCCCCCAGCTCATGTGCCATCCGCTCTTCCCCAAGGTTCACTAAGCTCTGCAAGGAAAACACACCACAATTAACATGCTATATTTACAACATAAGCAGAGTAAGAAAACATGAATGTTTTTTTTTTTTAATCCTAAAAAGTTATGTAAAATATATAAACTTTTTTTGTTGTTGCTGCTCTGTCCCATCTTTTGTGCTATCTCCGTGGCAGTGCACCCACGCCACATATTCCGACACCCTGTCCACAGCCACAGCCTGGCCCTGCCCGCCACAGCCCAGGCACCAGCAATCCACAGGGAGCAGTCAATGTCAAGTTGTCAAGAGGCTACCCACCGGAGGCAACACTGCACTGTTGCCGAGTCACTTCGGTGGTATTCAGTAGCGCCTGTTCTGATCCAACATATGCAGGACACCACCTACTAAGCTCCCTGCGGATGACAAAAATTGCTTGGTCGAGGAGCCGGCGTGAGTGAGCTCTCCCTCTGGAGGTTGCCACGTCTGTCCAACGACAGCTCCCATGGACTTGATACCGGTGACCCCGACGGAATCAAACCAAGGCCACAGACATGGAGAGCACATCCAAACTGAGGCACCATGACAGCAGGACATGAAGGATCACAGAATTTGAGTCTTTTTTTATGCTGTGTGGTCCCAGTCTTCCCAAGTGAGCCCGCAGCAAACTCAACTTTGGGTAGGAGCCAGTCAGGGCAGAAAAATCCCACATGACTCTGATAGGAATCAAACCCACAACCTTCCAGCCGGGAGTCTGTAACGCTAACCACTTCACCACGGTGGCTGATTTTGAATGTAAACTTTATTACAAAATGTAGACTGGAGGAAAACTGGACTATTTGGAAACAAAAAACAAAAAAAAAATCGCTTTCATTGCCTGTCCATGCGCATGAGGAAAGCTCAGTATATTGAGAATGCAGCTACCACTGTAAAACTGCACTTGTCAAACGCTATGATTCTACTGTCACCATCCCAGACTTCATAACAGATCACACACGTGCATACCTGTGTGTACACTGTGTAAAAAAAAAAAAACAATTCTGAGAAAGAACTGTACCTGCAAATCATCATCGGAGAAAGTGATAATGCGTGTCACATCCTTCTTGAGAGATACCAGCAGGTGTCGGACATGTGGAGAAATCTCAGATCCATGAGTGGCAGCATCAGGCTCATCCCGACCACCAGATTCTTCTGCAAAACCGTCAAATTATTCCAAATGGAATCTGTTTCTGAAATCTTCACTGCACTGTACCATTCTGTTCAGTGTCACTTCAGTCACAACAGATTTCTATGCATGAAATCGGGGGGGGGAAGAGTGTTGCAATGGTTTGGCACCAACCTTACTGTCCCATTTTTTCATTTTATTTTTCCTGCCTCTTAAATGTGGTAAGAATGAAGTGCACATGCAACTATAGTTTATTAGTCATGTGTGTGTGTGTGTGCGTGTGTGTGTTGCCCAAAATATTAGAACACAACATAGGTCTAGTAGAATGGGGAGAAATAAATCCTTTCCCTGTGGAAGATTCAATCCACAGGTTCTAGATTCTCTCACTTCACAGAGCATACTATCCACAAAGCCAGTTTTTCAGAGCCATTGTTGCACATAGACAGGTATTCTGATGTCACCCACTGACTGATGTAATCTCTTGTGTGTGTATTGATGCTTCCACAAAACATCTCCAGGGCTTCATTAGTGGGACATCTGGCATGAATTTCAAATTTCAATTCCTGGTGGCAGGACAATCTAGCAAAAACTGTTACACTGTCACAGCAACAGGCTGGTGACAAGCTTAAGCAAAAGACAACTAACTTCATCTTCCATGACAAAGTTTCAGTCTCAGTTCCAGACAGAATTCATGTGAAACAAATAAAGGATGATGGTTCTTGAATTTTTAAAAAAAAAAGAAAGAAAGTTTGTATCTGCATATGAGGGAGAAACAGACAGGATCTGAGAGCCATGAGCAAAATTCATCTGTAATACAAGACAAATGCTAACAAAGTTCAAACTCATCATCAACAGACTGATGATGAATGATACCTTGTCCAGCAGGTCTCCACTTTTCATCGGAAGCCAGCAACATGAATGTGGTGTCGCTGTTCAGAAAACTGAAGTAGTCTTCCTCGTCCACCTCTGTGCCGTCTGCCTCCAGCACCACACGTACATTGTCACTAGGCACACCTAGCTTGTTACATCCTGCACACAGTCACATGAGCTAACAACAACTTCTGGGTTTTTTTTTTCATAAGACAACTAATACACTACACTCCATTGCATAGTGCTGTACTCTACGGCTCTACCACCATAGATTTTTGTAATGATTGAAAAAGAGACTTTCCCATAGTCAATATCACAGGATACATTATTGCCCTTTCTTTTTTCATACCCCACTTAATTTCATATTTCTCAATCACATTAAAATGGTATTCACACCCAGCTTAATTTTGTATGCCTCTAGTGAATATTCAACTAGCAAAAGGTGCTTGCATATTTCCTGTGTTTTAAAGTATAGCTGTGTGTGTGTGTGTGTGTGTGTGTGTGTGTGTGTGTGTGTGTGTGTGTGTGTGCACTTTTTTTTCTATGTCATTGTCTGAAGTACACAAGCAGCTTGCTAGAAGCATTTTGAATTTTGTCTGGTTGGAGACATTTACTTCATCATGTGGTACCAAACACAACTACTAACATTACCTCAAAAAAGCGTTTCAACCTCTTTACAAATCATAATCCCTTATATCTGCACAAAGTATAAATGTTCATATTGTTAAAATAAATGTATACAGACTCAGAATCTACAGTTGAGACTGTTCGGATTTGCATGATGAGAGACATATCCATTTCACAGCAGACTCCATGAAAACCTTGTTCAAAGATGTCCCACCTCATGTGATCTTTGAATTTCTGAAAGAGACTAACATTTTTCATCTGGTCTAACATCTTATGGAGGAAAGATTTTTCTGGTGTATTTTTAGAACGAGTATTTTCAAGGGTTGAGTAAATGATGTTTTTTTTTTTTTGTTTGTTTGTTTGGGGGTTCTTTTTACTTGTGAATTGACTTCAACGCGGTGACAGCCCTGATGTAGCCCTTTGCAGTCAGCTGGGCAATTACCTTTCCAAATTACTACGGTTATTATCAGCCTATGGAGATCTGGAGTAGCACACTGTTACTATTCACTCCCACAAATATAACTGAACATTAAGTATCTTTTTCCCAAATATCAACTGTCATTTATGTCAGTGGTTGATAAAAAAAAAACTTTGAGAAAACAGATTAGAAATGTTATTAAACAACATAAACAGGGCTCCTTTTTGATTGCCATGTTCAGTTGCTTGATCTCCTGTGCCATGTTGGTTGCATCATTTTCATCTTCTTTATATCTGGCTTCATCCCATGTCTCTTTGCCCTGCCTCCCCTTTCCCTCTCCCTTCCAACCACACCCTGTTTCACGTAGCCCCATCATTAGCATCTACAAGGAGGGCTATCAATATCAGGTGACTAAGTCCACTCATTTACTGGTCATTTAGTCATTCAGTCTCATCTGAAAGCGTTGTTTTATTTGTCAGCTAGAGTCAACAATGTTCCATGTGACTAAACCAGTCTCAAATAACATTATAACTCCACGCAACACACTGAGGTCTCAAGATTAGTCCAAAAGTGCGGAGACCAGTAATGTGACCGACTATAAGCAGTTTACTGCTTGATGAATATTAAGTCCTACTGACATGTAACAATCATAAATGGACATATACTAACAGCATACCAGTCTGAATACTGGATTTGCATCCTTAGGTATTACCTGACAAAAAGCAACAAAAAATATTGTTGCCTTCCAATAACCAAAAAACAAAATTAATGTAAGATACGCTTTTCAGTCAACCTTGTTATCATGGCAAAATCAGAAAAACAATAAAATCTTTTACCCACCTTTGTCAAGTAATTCAGCCAATGTGCTAGCAATCAAAGACTTTTTTAGGCTTCGTTCAGCATTCCAAACTTTGAACGGTCTACCAGAAAACCCGGCCATTTTGAAAGTGTTCTGGAAAAAAAAAACAACAGAAACTAAGAAAGAAAAAAGAAAACAAATCTGATGCTTTACAGTAATAGAAAATGTATTCCACACTTTCAGAACACAACCACTTGTATCTGTTTACACATGTCTATCAATATTCAATTTTATGAGTGTACATGCATAAACGTTGTGTTGTGTGTTGTGTGTGTGTGTGACTGTGTGTGTGTGTGTGTATATATTTGTGTGTGTATGCATTTGCATGTCTCTACGACTAAAGTTTAATATTTCCGTTACAGAATAGGTTCATGATACTCATTTTTGTTTAATGCCTGTTGACATGTAATTGGTATACTTGCTGTTACGTAAATGGTGGATACTAATAGCAGTATCTATTCAGATATGTCTTCTGACTTGTCACTGACATCATTACAAAATTAACGGGAAGAAGATAATAAATCACCAAATGCAAATTAACTTAATGAATTTATTGATCCGCTTGTTGATGACTTAAGTTAATATTCAGATGCATGTCTTCTGACTTGTCAATGACATCATTACAAAATTAACGGAAAGAAGATAATAAATTACCAAATTAAATCAACTTTATGAATTTATTGATCTGTTTGTGGATTACTTTGGCCATTCATTATATCTGACAAAATGAATCATTCTAATTAGCACTAATGGACCACAAGCCTTTGACAAACATAAAACAGAAAATTACAAAAAGTGGAATACCCACAGGTATTAAACGCACATGTGATTATGAACTCAAGTACAGTTGTGTCAACACACACACACACACACACACACACACACACATACACACACACACACACACACACACACACACACACACATACACACTGTCTGAAAGAGTCTATTGTCAGATTAATCTTTGGATGTATTAATATAAAGTGACAACAAGTTTGTGTGTATGAGAGAGAGACAGTGAATATGTGCATGCGTGTGTGTGTGTGTGTGTGTGTGTGTGTGTGTGTGTGTGTGTGTGTGTGTGTGTGTGTGTGTGTGTGTGTGTGTGTGTGTGTGTGTGTGTGTGTGTGTGTGTGTGAATGGAGAGAGAGAGAGTGTGTGTGTGAGAGACAGAGAGAGAAGAGAGAGAGAGAGAGAGAGGTGTGTGTGTGTGTGTGTGTGTGAGAGAGAGAGAGAGAGAAAGAGAGAGAGAGAGAGAGAGAGAGAGAGAGAGAGAGAGAGAGTTTTCTGCAACTCAATACTGTATGGAAATTCCTTCTGGAAATGAATCCCATGGCGTAGAAATGCAGACTTGTTTTTAATAAACTATCGTCACATTTTCAGGTATACCTTTTAATTCAAACAGTTTAACTGATATAAATTCATGTAAAATCCAATCTTTTAAATCACAAAAATTGGAGGTAAAGGCCTCTTTGAAGCTAAAAAAGAATATACATAGAGAGAGTGAGACAGAGAGAGAGAGAGAAGCAATAAAAATGAAATTTTCACAATATCATTTCTCAGAGATCTTTCTGCATATGAATGATTGGCCACTGAAGAATGCAGCTTGAGTGAAACTTCAAATCCATCAGACTTACAAGACTTAAAATTATTTTTCAATATCTGCCAGAATTGTCAGCGAGTCATTATTAAACACAATTACCTCTCACAAAATAGTAAAAAAGAAAAAAAGACCTCGGCATCTTCACTAGTACCAAATGACTGTGTCCAGTCTCATGAAATTAAGCTCCTTTTCACAGCTTTCAACCTGTTCAAATATAATACTCATCTGAGGGTAAAAGTGTCAGTCATGATGGCGAATAAAACGTAGCTACCAGCAACTCTAAATCCACGATTTTCACTTAACTTTAATCCACACCTTTGAAACTTACTGTTGGATGCATGTTTACCCCTTGTTTTCCAGAAAATACTATAAATACACCATCACCTTGCAACGAGATGGATCTGAAACAATGAAATATGTGTAAAATGCAGTCCGATGCTGTTGAAAAAGTTTAGAGACAGTCAATGAGGCTTGTTGATAGCATGCAAGAGAGAATTATAAGTGAAAATATTTGACTATCTTTAGTTAAATCAACTGTTCGTAAATACAATATTTAGTAGGCCTAATCTACTGTTTCCTATGAGTATATTTCTCATTTTCATTACAATCAAAACAACAAGTCAAATTCTTGATTATGACGCTGATTTGAGAGAAAAGCAAAAAACTAACTAACTAATAAATGAATAAAAAGAACAGAAACAAAATGGTGAGAGAAGCTGACAAAAGCTGAAGTCGAAAGCGAAACAAAGCATGAAACAGAACTTGTGAGGAACCTCAGTTCAAGGTAGACAAAGATGTTACACAAACTTCGTAACTAGATGCATAAAACCATCCTTTACAATATTTACATGAGAAATCAACTTCCATGCTCTTGTATACCTCGATACCTTTCCATTTGACGCCAATCGGATAACATGCAACCATCAACTGGTACATACCTCTAACTTGCCTTCCTCAATCCTTCGTCGAATGTTTCCGCTTCAATTTTGACATTGTCTATCTCGTTCTTTCACGAGTTTTGACACGAGAGAGACGTACGTAACTGAAAACTTCCGGTGCCACCAACGAGGACGCTCCGCCGGATGCCGACAGGTCAGTCATGTGTGTATTGTTTGATTATGACATATCATCTCTTAATAATTCCTATTTTTAGGTAATTTTACAACTGTTATGTAACTGTGTGCTCTATGCATGTACTTCACGATTTTTTTCGTAGATCAGAGTCGTTGGTTCGGGCTACTACTAAGTTGGCATGCTTCGTTCCACATCACTGCTCATGAGATGCCGTAAACTATCGACACTTGCTGTGATTTGCTTGATAGAATTAAAAGATGGGTGCTGTTCGTGTGTGCACCTCTACTGAGGAATAAAGACAAAATATTTATTGAATATTCTTTACATTAAGTGATGATAAGTAATCAAACGTCCAGGATAGCAGCAGCAGTAACAGGACAAGTCCATAGTTACGTATCAACTGTTGTGCGTCTGCTACGGGACCAGGTTATCTTCTCTTTATTTTGATTAATTCTACATTGAAGAATTAGATTAAATAAAATGGGACTATTGTATATAATGACATCGCGGGTGGAGAAGAATATAGTAACTTTTTTTCCTAACGCTGCGCACCCCGAGTATGACAGTAATAATCGGTGTTTCGGTCGATGGTCATTATCGGAAGAAGTATGCTTTTATAACACAATGTTCGTTGGTCGTTAGACCAGGTTCCTGGAAAAGTTTATTTCAACATCAACTACTGATTGCGAGTTGAAAATGGATGCATCTTTATTCCGTTTGTACATTGAACGAGTCTGTGCTGTTATAGCAGAAAAGGAATGGGGGGGGGGGGGGGGGGGGGGGGGGGGAGCAATATATTTCTACAAATGTAATGTTTGGTTTAGAATAGTGAAGGTCATCTTACCAGTTAAGTAAGTTTTTTTGCTTGTTTGGTTGTTGTTGTTTGTTTTTTTGTTTTTTGTTTTGTTTGTTTTTTGTTTGTTTGGTTGGTTGTTTTGTTTTGTTTTGTTTTTGTGTGTGTGTGTGTGGGGGGGGGGGGGGGGGTGTTTTTTTTAAAATCAAGATCAGCATGTGAACAAGTCTTAAAAAAAGAAAAAGTTAATAAATGAAAAAAAAAAGTCTCCATTATCATTTCAGATGAATTGGTCACTATAACATTTCAGTGTCCATCCATTGCCCATTTGACACACATATGGCATTGATTTAGAACAAATTATATCCGGATGATATTTGACCTTTCCTGAATCACGAATGTGATTGGCATAGCATCACTAGGGATGAAGAAAAAAGTTGAATTATTGTTGTGGGTTGAGATCTGATTTGAACAGGTAAGCCCAACTGCCCTTGGCAATTTGTCTGGTTTCATAAACAGAATTTTGAGTATCATTGAAATGAATGCATCGGTAATCACTTCTTCCCACTCCGTACCCTTCCCCCCTTCCCTCCCCTTTTAACTAATTCAGTGCCTATTCTCCCACCTTCCCTTACTACCCCTGTAATGAGTAGATCCTCCACCTTCCCCTTTTAAAAAGAAAAAAAAACATGTCTGTTTCCAAATTCAATTAAATATTTCATAATTTAAATAATGATTTGATTACCCATCCTAATACTGTTTGTGAGAACGGTTATGAATGAAGTCTACTATAATTACAAGTTGTATTTTGTCAGGCAATCATGCACACTACTTTTTTTTTTGGTTTAGTTTTCTCTCAATAGTTTTATGCTAACTCAGTGATACTAATGCCAAGCTTTTCACTCTGGTTCTCCCATACCCCGCCATGTCCACTTATGAGGTTGCATGACAGGACTGTTTGTTAGTTAATGTGTCATCCACATCCACCAACTGTAATGGCAGATTGAGTCAAGCATTCGAGCAATGTGGGGGGAGCAAAGGGAGACCTCAATCTAATCAGCACACAATTCAATACCGCTGGGGAGAAAGATAACACATTAACATGGCCATTGAGAAAGGATTTGAGCTCACAGCATCTGACACCAGACTTTGTGCTCTAGTATTAAGGCAGCACTTGGCTATAATGAACGCTTGCTTTTTTTTGTAATTCCGGTATTCAATCAGTCCTCAAGAAAAACCTGTAAGGTCAGTAATGTTGGTAAAAAAAAATTTCAGAAAGTTTTTTTTTTTCTAATTGCCTTCATTCATCCAAAATGTAAGGTTGGTCTGCAGATTTAAGTATTTTTTAAAGTACATTATGCCATTTTGATTCTGTTTCTCTTCATTTCACCAAAACCAGAATATTCTGTAATTGTTTAGAAATTTTTTTTTAACACATTTGAAAAATTCATGTTTTTAGAAATCTGCTTGTGAAATGTCAAGTTTTATTTTATAGATTGCTGTATAAAAGGTTTAATAACCAGCATGAAAGTATGTGAGATGTTTTTAAAAACAAACTTTTTTGAAGTCAGCTGAAAGGAAATACTTTAAACTTTAAGGATTTTGACCTGTTGGTAAACTCATTTTGTAGGTCAGGAAAGTACACACTTACATGCGCATTCTAACACACACAGGCACACACACACACACACACACACACACACACACACACACAAACACAAACACACAGGCACACACACACACACACACACACACACACACACACACACACACACACACACACACACGTACACACACAGACACACGCGTGCACGCGTACACAGACACACACACACACAAATGCATGCATGCACAAGCGCATGCATGCACGCACATGCCACACACACACACACACACACACACACACACACACACACACACACACACACACACACCACACACATATGATTCTTTTTAACAGTGGATCTAACCCAGAAAGTATGCCTGTTTTCACATTGGATGATACTCCTCTTAAGTACGTAACAGAGATTAAATTTCTAGGAGTTTATTTTACATCTAAATTATCATGGAACTTTCATATCGAATATTTATTAACAAAAGCGAGAAAAACATTAAACTTTCTGAAAATTATTTCTAAAGAAAAGTGGGGGCAGGATCCAGCTACTTTGATTACTCTATGTAAATCTTTAATGAGATCAAAAATAACTTATGCCCAAGAAATATTCTTCAATGCGCCTAAATATCTATTACAAAAACTGCAAAGTATTGAATGTAAGGCATTGAAATTAGCCCTTGGACTTCCTGTGCACACATCATCGTCACGTACATATTATGAAGCCCAGGTACTTCCTCTAGATGATTATAGAGATTTAACATGTTGTAAATTTGTCATTAAAAGTACAGCTAGAAAAACACATATCAAATCAGAAATTAAAATGAGATCAGATTTTGATTTTCCGAAAAGAGCAAAGTCTATAACTTCTCAAATAACTATAGCAACTTATACATCAAAAATACTTTCAGATTCTGGGGGTTCTTTAGAAAAGGAAGCTTTCTCTCCCAGACCATCGTTTTGTCCTATTCCACCCTGGGAACTTAAAAAAGCCCATTTTGATATTGATCACACCAACATCAAAAAAGATGAAAATATCAATATGCTAACAAGTTATACTAAGTGTCATATTGACGAGAAATACACTAACCAGTTAAAAATATACACAGATGGTTCATGTATTGGTAAGCAAACGGGTTGTGCATTCTTAATCCCAGACTTGAGGGTGGAGAAATCTTTTTACATTGGATGTAACATATCCATATTCACAGCTGAATTAACAGCAATACTCATGGCTTTGAATTATCTTTTAAATTTCCCCAAAACAATATTTCAAGCTCTGTTTTGTGTAGATTCAAAATCAGTCCTTCAGGCGCTAAAAGATTTTCATTTGCATACTAGGCCTGAAATGATTATTGAGGTAAGCTGTTTGATCCACATGCTTATTGAAGGAGGCACCCAGCTATCCTTTTGTTGGATTCCTTCACACTGTTCCTTTTATTATAATGATAAAGTAGATAGGGCAGCTAAATGTGGAGCAAAACATATCTCTGGTTCTGAATATCTTAAACTAGCCTTATCGGTACATGAGCAGTGCAATCTAGTTAAAACACATATTTTGAAAACTTTCAAAGATAGAATGATAGAACATGACAATCAAAATCAGTTTGATACTTTTGATATTAAAATCATTCAACATAACTTTAGTTTAAATAAAAATATACTTTCGTTGATGTATAGGTGGAAACTTGATGCTTTTAAAACAAAATATGTTAAAAACATAGTGTGTTTATGTAAAAAGAAAATAACACGTGAACATATTGTTACATGTCAAGACATGAAAAAAATAATTCCAGTATTGAGACAAAATAGTGCACAGGCCATCTTTGAGTCACAAGCTCTAACATATGAGTTTTTTGTATGCTTAGAGCGCACTCCATTGGGGAAGTATTTATAGGCTCCTTTTTTGTTGTATGTGGGGCGGGCATAAGTGTGGGGAGGGAAGATGGAATAATGTACAAAGCTTAAAAGTGACAAGGACGGAGAAAGGTTACGGTTCTGTGCCTTGATGATTGTTAAATTGATTAGTTTTGTTAATTTTTTTTTTTCCTTTGAAACTTTTTGGAAAAATTTAAGTGCTTTGTAATTACCATTATTATTCATATAAGCACTCATATAAGCACACACATATGCACACACACATACTCAAACACACTTGCATATGTTTAAACACACGTGCACACGCACACGCACACATACGTGTGCGTGCACAAGCATAAGCACACACGTAAGAACTTGTAAATACTTTTATTCCAG
>CM065715.1:80303427-80353427 GCA_033310375.1 Conus canariensis
ATAACCATGCCTTTCAGAATCTCAGGACGCATGCTGAGACGCCTTCTGTATGCGGGGGTGGCGCTGGGAGGTGGTGGGGCTTTAGTTCTGACTGTCATGCCAGAGGTGGCTTCACGCTTCAAGGTAAGTTGTTTAAAGTTAAACTCTGTCTTGTTGTTTGCAGCTGTGTAGAGTTCTGTCATGCTTTGTTCTGTTAGAGCAGTGTAGTGTAGTGTAGTTTTCTTTGTAGTGTAGTAAAAAAAATGTAGTGCAGATCAAAAATGTGGATGGGTTAGTGTATTTTCTTTCTGTGTTCTCCTCCAGCAGGGATGAAGCTTGGTGTAATTTTAGTTCAAACTTCGTGGATTTTCCTGGCAGTATAAATCAGTTTGCTTGTTGTCTAGCAGCATCAAGTGGTGTTTCCTGGCAGTATAAATCAGTTTGCTTGTTGTCTAGCAGCATCAAGTGGTGTTTCCTGGCAGTATAAATCAGTTTGCTTGTTGTCTAGCAGCATCAAGTGGTGTTTCCTGGCAGTATAAATCAGTTTGCTTGTTGTCTAGCAGCATCAAGTGGTGTTTCCTGGCAGTATAAATCAGTTTGCTTGTTGTCTAGCAGCATCAAGTGGTGTTTCCTGGCAGTATAAATCAGTTTGCTTGTTGTCTAGCAGCATCTAGTGGTGTTTCGCTATAACTCCAGCAAAATACCATTGTTTTGAGACCGCTGATATTTTCCATGTTAGAACCATTTGAAATGAACATCAGCATGCCAAAATGAACCAACACTTCCAGCAGCATTGCTCAGACCAAGAGAGCACTAATCAGTGTCTCTCCAGACACTGCCAAGTGTTCATGATCGAGCCTAGGATGTGACAAGGACATACAAGTACAAGTATTCCACAGATGACCCACTCAGGCATATCCTACAGTTGTTGTTGTTTTTTTTTAGAGAGATCATTTACCACAAAAGATGTTTTGCGAGCTTAAAACTGTAGGCTATGATACAGCCTCAGAGTCCCTACATGTTTTTCATGAATGACCTCTTGACTGTCCTGCGCTGAATAGTAATGGCAAATTAGCTAAGCATGAGCTATACCTATAAAGTTGAACTTGTTTTTCGTATCAACCATAAAGATGGTAATCCCAGATCGAAAAAATGAAATTTAAGAGTAGTTTGTTTAGGTTCAGCAAGCAATTACATTTCGTTTTGAATTTTCATTTGAAGACTGAGCGCTCGAGCGACTGCTGTTGGTTGTTGTTGGATTTTATTTTGACTTTTGTTTGTATGTTTGTTTGTTTGATTGTGACAGTTAAAAAAATTCTTTGTTACCTATGAAAGTAAGGCATGCCTTTTTACTCTTCTGAAAGAAAAAGGCAGTGTTTGGATTGAACATACTGAAATGCACACACACACACACACACACATACCTCTCTCTCTCTCTCTCTCTCTCTCTCTCTCTCTCTCTCTCTCTCACACACACACACACACACACACACACACACACACACACACACACACACACACACACACACACACATCACACACACCACACCACCACCACCACCACCACCACCACCATGGAGCAGTATGTATCATGGGTTGCTGGCTAGGAGGCTATAGAAAGAAGTCCCATTAGAGGCAAATAGGTGTGGAATGTTTTGGCTCCTGCCAGGTTCTGCCCAGTGTTAAGAGTGCTGGGAGTTCAGCCAGGAGCTGCACAACTCGGTTATAATTATCCACCTGTAATGGATGCATCCTGAGCGTGGTCAGTGTCTTGGATATATGATGTTATGAAAGGGAGCAAGTAGTACATACCAGATGTGAAGTCTCGTCCTAAAGTGGAACTCCACTGCACTGTCTTTTTCATGCCCATTGATCGTTAGAAAAAATACACAAGTTTCTATTTCTTTGCCTGTAGCTTTTCACACAGCGCTGTTGTGCTGACCTCAGTTTACATCATGTCCAGCTGCTGTGAGCCATGAAAAGAAAAATGATTAATGTACTATAAATTAGAAAGTTCTTTTATTTTTTAAGTTGAGGTAATAAGAATAAACTGTTTGGAGGCCAGTCTCAGTCTTTTGTGTGTCTGTTTCGTAACTACAATTCTGATGAAAACAGGTGCTCCTGTTTTTGATTAGATTTCATTCTAGATCAGATTTTGTTGTGCAAACTGATTGAAGAACACTCTCAGTACAATAGCCCCATCCCTTGGATGAAATATTTAATTATTCTTAAACACGCACCATTTTGCCGTATACCTTGAATATGCTCACAGTCACACCAGCGTATTCCTATGGGTAATGTAGGTGCAGTTCTACAACCTACCAAACCATCTTGCAGCTCTAGGAAGATGTAAGTATTCATTTATGGACAGTATACACATCAGTTGTCCATCTCCCCATGCTTATGGAATGGAAAAACAAAAACAAGTAACAGTGTGAGTGCCTTATTATAGATCTGCTTTCCTTCTGCTTGGCAAGGTGGCTGGGTCAGGTATAACCAAACGCTTTACACCATTGTAAGAGTCAGTTCTGTTTTTTGACTTCATGGACACATGCGGGTATACCCTGAAGTCTGCATTCAGGCAGTTTAATGCTGATCCAGGCTAAAATGCTGTGAAAGAAGAAGTTGTGATTTTGATAAATCTACATTGACATTCTCTATTATGTCCTGTTGTGTGCTACTGTTCCTGTATTCATGCAAAGTGTGTTGATGGCACATGCACCCACATGCTTAATATAGCTCTCATGACTTGCTGACTGCTGCTTTGTGTTCACTCCGTGCTTCATTTCACATGTGTGGCTGAGCAGCAGACTGGTTATTGTCTGCAGTGTTGCCCTGCTTGGTGTGCCAGTGTCATTGTCTGTTTGGAGTCATTGCCCTCGCAGCACAGACAGACGTGGGATGGCCACCTGTCACCATGAATAAATGTGATCGGCAGTATTATTTCTTTCTGTCCCTATTGATTGACCGATTTGTTACATTTTGTATCTTCAGTTATTTATTTGGTACAAACTATTCCTTGCTTTGTGCTACCTCGTACATGCAAACAGTTTTTGCTCATTTGCCCCCTTGCCTTTCCCTCCATTGTGTTTGTCCTGTGGCTCATTCTCCCTTTCGCTTACAGTGATGTTCATGATTTGATTATCATGTCCCAGTGGCAACATAATATTATACTTATGAGTTTGTTGTTCAGAGGGTTGGGATTGTGCACAGTCTCACAGCAGCTCACATCAAAAAGTGTGCCATCTATTTGATGAGAAACGATAGGAATTTAAAATAAAAGGAACCAGTCTCATGCACTCTCTCCCCAACATTTTTGCTCTTCAAGCTCATTTCTTCTAACAAAAAGTTGGCCAATATGGGGGAAGGGGACTTGGCATGGTTTGAAGAGAGAACAGGTGAAAGGGATCACACAGTTCAGTGCCTCTCTACAGCTGATTTAACTGGCTGGGATGTGTGTTTGTGTGTGTGTGTGGAGATTATCATTTATGCACAATCCCATTCACTCTGTAAAGTAGAAAGTCTGGTTGGCTTGAGAGAGCACAAAAGGGAGAGAAGAGCATGTTTCGTTGAACAAGTAGAGCATGGGTGAAGGAGAGGGAGTGGAGGTGGGGGTCACACACAGCTGCAAAGCATAATATGAAGCAGCTAACAGAGGTCCAAGTGCTGTCTGTTTCTCTCCCTCTTTCTCCAGTTGCTTTTGGCAAGCTGCTAGAAATACAACTGGAAAAGGAGGGGATGTGGAGGGTTGGGAGGAAGGATAGAGGAGTGCTGAAGGTTGTGTGTGTGTGTGTGTGTGTGTGTGTGTGTGTGCGTGTGGAGGGGAGGGGAGTAGGAATGAACATAGTGTGAAAATGTGCCATCTGTGTTTACACTTTCTTCTTTTACCTCCTTCCTAATCTTCATCTGCACTCATGCATGCTCATTCACATATATATGTGCACTGACCCCCCCCCCCCCCCCCCCCCCCACACACACACACACACAAACACACACACCTATACACAAACACGCACTCACGCACGCACGAGTTTGTCAGCAGGGATACATTTACATGAACACACATGCACACACTCACACTTGCACACACGCGTGTGCGCGCACGCACGCACGCACATACACACACACACACACACACACACACACACACACACAAAACACACACACACACACAAGCACATGAGTTTGTCAGCACACAGGGATACATTTACATGCACACACATGCATGCATACACGCACGCATGCATGCACGCACGCATGCACGCACACACTTTCAATGACACAGAGAGAGAGAGAAAGAAAGGGTGGGTTGACAATGGAGCAGATTAAGTATTTAAACATTGTGGTCAACAGAAATTGAAAACCATCATTCTTGTGCAGGTATGAATTTTCAGTAAAAGATTTCAGTTTTATGAAAGAGGTGTCACTGTGCATGTGGACTTGTCTTTTTATGCACCACACCACATCTGCTAGGCTGTCAGAACATAGTGTGCAGGATTGACAGCTAATGGATACATGAATCAGTAACAAAGATGAAAGGATTTAGAGCGAGGGTTTCATGGATACATCAGATGTTTGACCTGCACTTGGTCCAACAGACTGGTCAGAGCTTGGGTACATACCTGACATTGTCTGTGCTAATGCTCTAGTTGTATGTGCGTTTCTGTGTGTGTGAGCACGCCCATGTATGACTTTGCATGTGTGTTTATGTGTATATGTGCGTGTTAATGTGCGCGTGAGTGAGCGGGCCAGTGTGTGTGCCAGTTTGCATGCTTGTATGGGCTCGTGTGTGTGTGTGTGTGTGTGTGTGTGTGTGTGTGTGTGTGTGTGTGTGTGTGTGTGTTCATGTGTGAGTGTAATTTGTGGCCTTGTATGAGCTTGCTCCAGCATGCACACAAGTGTGCACATGTACGTACATGTGTGTGCCTTTGTATTTGGATATACAAGTGTATGTGTTTGTGTGTATGTCTGTGTGTGTGCATGTGTGTGCGCTCTGAATGGCTGTTCAAAAGATTTCATATTATTATTGGTAATAGTTGTAATAACAGCAATAATAACAATAATGATGATAGTGATGAAAATGAAAATAGTGATGAATGTGGTTCTACCTGGGCTGAAAATGCTAATAATGAAAAAAGTATTGACAACAGTAACGATAATAGCAATGGAAAGAAGTAAATGGCTAAAAACAAAAGGCATATTATAGGGAAAAAAAACTGGTGTAAAGACTGAATTTAGTAAAAGTGAAAAGTAAAGATGTGCATTTGAATACACTTGTTGATCCAGATTTCACTGCAAGACATTTCAAGACAGCATATTTTGTTTCAGGTTATTCATGTATGATTGATTATTGAAAGAAAGGGAGTGTTGCACGCTACCTTCTTATTAAGCAATCAAAATTGCAGTCTACCTTCATATTAAGCTATCAGTCAAAAGTTGCTCTCTACCTTCATATTAAACAAACAAAGTCGGACTCTACCTTCCTGTTAAGCAATCAGGGTTGCTGTCTACCTTGTTACTAAACAGTTGCACTCTACCTACTTGTTGGTATCTATTTCCTCTAAGGACAATGTTTTCTCATTGTGTACCAGTGAAAACAAAAGTGGAAAATTATTCATCTATTATCATTTCACTGTCATTCTCAACCTTCTCCATCTAAGAAGTTGATAGCCGGTAGCTGACCTGTTTTGTAGTTCTACAACTTACATCAAAGTAAACAGTAAATAAGTAGGGTAACTTTTGCTCCCATAAGAAAACCTAACACAGAGTAACTTTTATTCAAGACTGGCATAGCCTTTTAAACTTGAATAAAGTCAGACAAATACAAAGACGAACAATCTAATAGTGGGGGGAAAAACATGCGCAGGCCAACAACTCAACTGTCTTCATAATAATGACTTCGCAAAGATTTGGACTTTGGGGCGGGGGGGGGGGGTTGGGGGGGGGGGGGGGGGGGTTGGGGGGGGGGGGTTGAAGGTGGAGAAACTGGGAACATGAAATTAAGAAAATATATTATAGATATGAAAACTCTTCACTAGCTGCATGAGGGAACCATCATAATTCCTTTTGAAGGCAGATCTATTTGTATTGCCTGCAATTTACATCAAGGTCTTTGTACTTCATTTGTGTTATTACTGAAGTGTTAATTCTTTAAGCTCTCATAGTATTGCATCATAGGCGAATTTCCTTCCTTGGTTTGACTCAGCATAAGCAGTTTTGGATTGATAAGAAGCAGTCACTTTGCTGATTACATAGTTATATAGATTATTTATACATTTTTGGATAGATTAGAAGCAGTCATTTTGCAGATTATTCAGATTATTTACACACACATACATCAATAACATTTTTCAGTAACTATGGTTGTTTTTCTTGAGCCTTACCAGAACTTAAGTCATCATTATATACATGCTGAACTTTGAAACGTTACTGTTTGAATAATCTTAGTGATAATTCTTGGCAGAAAAAGTATGTGTTGTGCACCAGAGGGCTGATGAAATGCTATATTGAAGTGTGTGGGTGGGGGTGGGGGTGGGAGGGGGGTGCACCCATGTGTATGTATGTGCATGTCTGTGTGTGTGCATGGGTGTATATGTACATGTGTGTGTGTGTGTGTGTGTGTGTGTGTATGTGTGTGTGTGTGTGTGTGTGTGCACGTGTGTGTGTGTGTGTGTGTGTGTGTGTGTGTGTGTGTGTGTGTGTGCGTGTGTGTGTTTGTGTGTGTGTGTGTGTGTGTGTGTGTGTGTGTGTGTAGCAAAGCAAACAATCAAATAAATAATAATATCTTTGCCTATGATTTGCATCAGTACCCGTTACCACAAAAGTTCTTATCTGCTTTTGTGACTTTTAGTGTTGCCTTTTTACTTAAGAATCTGATATTGTCATTTTGTCTTCATTTTCCTGTGTCTTGACACTAGGCAAGCATGGGTGTCCTTTTTGTCTGCTTAGCTTGATCTCTGGCCTGCATTGCTCTTCTGTAAACCATGGCAAAGAGTTCAACGAATGTATGACAAAACTAAGCAGGGCAGAATGAGGTCTGATTTTGAATCAGTTATGGATGAGAGAATAAGAAATGATGTGTTTTCTAAACTAAATTACTGTTTTTCATACTAAATCAACAGATGAAATAAGAAGTGTATAATCATGTTAATTAAAGCCACCTTCATATGTAGTGTTAACAGATGCCACAGTCAGGGGTTAGTGTTGTTTGATATCATTATGTCTTTTTATTTGGTTTTTAAGCGAAATTCTTTATTGCATGAGAAAAGTTTGTCAACATCTATTTTGTTCAAATTTGGAAGTGCTGATATCCAGGAAGGATGAGGGTGAATGATAAAAGCTGGAATGGTTTTTGAATCCTTGAGGAAACATCATTTCAAATTCTCTGTACCTTTTCCTCTTTTGCTGTGTGTGCTTGTAAGTACGACTTGAGTTTGATTGAGCACTGTTTGATGTTGATTCAGGCAGTGGTTTGCTTGAAGAAAATGCTCTGTCAGAAGATATGCATTTTTTGTTGGAAATGTAGTGTTCATGATCATTTTGATTTTTTTATGCTTTTTGTCTGTAATATAGTGTGTCATGACCATTTTGATGTATTATTGTATATGCCACTCGTAAGTGTTTTTTTTTGCTACGGTTTTGGACTGCAATGCATGTGTCCATGGGTTCTTTTTAGTGTGTGTGTGTGTGTGTGTGTGTGTGTGTGTGTGTGTGTGTGTGTGTGTGTGTACCTCTTGTTCTGTTTGCTGTTGTTGTTCTTGTCTCTCTGTGTCTGTCTCCTCCCTCCTACCACCACCCCCAACCTCTGTTGATTTCATATGAATGTTGTGTTAATGTTATTTTGATGGGATCTGTCAGTTATACTGTTGTGTTTTTGATAGGCATCAACCATTGCAGTGAATCCTTTTGTTTTCTGTATTGCTGACAACTGACTCTTTTCAAAACAGTTGGAACCTTGGTGTTTTGATGGTGTATTTTGCTGTCTTGTAGATGTGTTTTTGCTTTATTCGCTCTTAAAACCTCAGATTTTATTTGGGGACATAACTATAATGATGCCGTTTTTAACCTGGTATTAGTTGACGTGAGAATGTTGAACTTGAAGTAAACCTTTCCATGATAAGAAAAATGCATGTTTCTACTTCATTCCCACTCTCATCCCTTTTGCCTCCTTTCGATGGGGTATATCCTTCTTTCAGAGTTTTTTCTTTAACTCTTTTTGTCATACAGCCTGGAACATGGACGCACAGTATTCAGATGGGAGGCTCTGTGTCCTTTGAACATTATGAGACAGTGATGCCTTGCAATGAAGACCATCCCAGTTTAAACTCATTCCTTTGCAGAGTTGTTTGTTTGCTTATTGTCGTTGTTTCTCTTTGTACCAGATATTCCTCCCAGTTCTTAATCTTCTTTGCTCCATGTTAATTTTGCAAATGTGATGGTTTTTAACCCCCTTTTGAAGGTATCTGTATTTTGGGGGATACTTTGCAGCTATGACGATGTAATTTTGAGATTGAACTTTTAGCAATGTCCAGAGGATGGGTTTTTTTTTCTTTTCTTTTCTTTTCTTTTCTTTTCTTCATTTCTTGATGGTGGTTGTGGTTGTGGTGGTGGTAGTGTTTTTTGTTGTTGTTTGTTTGTTTGATTGGTTTTAAGATGTTCCTGTGTAAAACCACTCTATTGATATTATTGTTAGCCTCACACAACAACCCTGACATGGGTCCTGTGTTCAGATGGGATAAGATAATTAGAAGGAAAAAAATTAAGCTATGATAAAGAGATTTCATATGTTCCAATACATGGGTTACAGAAGATAGGCCATCAAACTTTGCCTATTAATGTGAGCTATATGGATGCTCTTGGACATCAAGTCACTCATGCACAATTATTAGCTACTGAAGAGTGGGTTGCTTGGTTTTGTCCAAAAAGTACATTGAAACCACTCCAGGACAGTTAATTCAAGAAGAAATGGATGGATGTGGCTGGTGTTTTGTGTTGTTGAATCCTGTCGGTAAAAGCAGTGGAGGAATTTTCTCCCAGCACAACTACTATGAAAAAGTTTGGCAGTAATTTTTACTTTGTTTATTTTTTGTATGGGATTTTTGTTGGTTGGTTGGTAGGTAGGTTGTTTTCAGGACTTTAAAATCTTCCTACACTAAAAACTGCATATTTTGGATTTTATTTAAATCCTTTTTACAAGACATAAAGCCAGGTCTGAAGATGGTAGAAATCTTAATGTAAGCGTGTTTGTTTACAAACTTGATGAACACCTCAGACTTTAAATCTTCAGTCTAAAGAAAACAAATGAAAATGAGATGATGAGTGATCAAACCTTTGACAACATCCTACAGATTGCACTTATAGGATTATGAGTGAATACAAAGGTTAAGTTGTGTGTGTAGTAGTACGTTTCGTAAGATGACAGTAATGTAATTGATTTTTGTTTGTATTTACTTTGCTTCTTTTTGCACTTATTTTTTTCTTTTCCTTGCTGGGGTGGGGGTGGGCTTCTTTTTTTTATGTTTTTTTTTTTCCTTGTGGGGGTGGGGTTTGTTGTTGTTTTCTCCGCATCAAAACATGCTTTGCATACACGCTATCCATTCTGCTATTCGTTTTTTTTTTTCCTATTTCCAGACCAGTGGCAGTGTGATGGCCTTTGCAGACCAGCAGAAGCACATGTACAACCCCTTGCCCACCCGCCAGGAGATCCAGACCAGCCTGCAGGAGGAAGTATTTGACATCCTGGTCATCGGGGGAGGAGCCACCGGCTGTGGGATCGCCCTGGATGCCGTCACCAGAGGTGGGTTGTATGCTGCTCTCTGGGGGTTGTCATGGTCTCAGAGCTTCAGGGGGCTTTTGCACCCCCATCATTAGAGATAAAAAGAATTTTGAAGTGGTGTGTTGGATTTTGACCAGGTGGTCCATGTCTGACAGTTGTGATGAATCAATGTCAGCATTTAATGCAGTCAGAGGTAACAGATACAAAAAGAGTCCTGCATTTCCATCAGCGATTGATCATTTGACCCATGATATCTCAACACAATCTGAAGCTCTGAAGTCATCATGACCATTGGCTATAGTCTAAGAGACATTGGCATATTTACCATTTAGCAATAACAGAGCCCCTGATATCAAACACTAAAACAACATACATATTCACACACACACACACACACACACACACACACACACACACACACACACACACACATGCATATATATACATATGGATAGATATAGATATATAGATATGTATATATGTATGTGTATATATAGAGAGAGATATAAATATATATGTGTGTGTTGTGTATGATTTTTTGACCACTGATTGAAATGAACGATGTTTTGATGATACAGTGTTTTAGTAATTGCATCTGTGTAGGAATGGATGGAGGCAGTGCTACAAGATTGCATAGTAGCTCAGACATGCCATAAAATGGATCTCTCATGAAATAGTAACCTCCACTTCCTTTTCTTGACAGATTGACCGGCATGACCACAAAGCCAATGACTGAGGAAAACATAATGCATTGCCAGGAAAATGATTGATTGTCGGCCAGACCTACTTTCCAAAAAATGTTATCAGCTAATTCAGAATGGCCATGAATGGTACCTGCTTCCCCAAACAAACATATGCCTATCGTTTCTTTGATGGGACACTCCCACAGTATCTTTCTGCTTCTCTGTCCACCTATAAACTTCTCGGTCTCTTCGCTCATCTTCTCAAAAACTTCTGAAAATTCCTAGGCGCTCGTTAAAGACAGTCGGTGAGAGAGCATTTAGCTTTAGTGCGCCCACTCTTTGGAATTCTCTTCCTGACAGCTTACGTGACTTGCCTACAGTATCTAAATTCAAGTCAGAGTTAAAAACATACTTCTTTAGGAAAGCCTTCTTCAACCATAATATCTGAATGCTATGTCTATTAATATGACCTGACTTTTTATGTACTGCATGCATAACTGTATTGTTTACGCTTGAACCGATGAACTTGATAAGTTCGCCTGTGTCGGTAGGTGTGTGTGTGTGTGTGTGTGTGTGTGTGTGTGTGTGTGTGTGTGTGTGTGTGTGTGTGTGAACACATGTTAGTGCGAGTGTTTGAGTGTGTGCTGAGCACAATGAGTTGATCCCAAGAATTGCGCTATATAAAATCCATACATTATTATTATTATTAAACAACACAATAGTTTGATGCATTTGTGTCTGTTGTTGTCCAGGGCTGAAGACAGGCCTGGTGGAGAAGTTTGACTTTTCCTCTGGCACCAGCAGTCGCAGCACCAAACTGATCCACGGAGGGGTGCGCTACCTGCAGAAAGCTGTCTTCAATGTGGACATGGAGCAAGTAGGTTCACTGGCTTTTTTCTTTTCTTTTTCTTTTAAACATTATGTCCGTGAGTCCAAGAACAGTGAGATTGGCAGTGTAAAACATAGGATTTCATTGTTTTGGTTAACTACTTGATATGGGCTTATTGGGAAAGAAACATATTTGATTGTAAAAAAAAGAAAGAGAAAAGAAAAAGATTAGTTTGTGTTAATAATTTGTGCTTATAAAGCCAGTTTTGCTCTGTTTTGTATTTGTATCATCTTCATTTCAGCATTTAAGTGGTAAAATGAATGTGTGCACATAGTTGATGATGTCTGTCTGCAGTACCGGATGGTGAAGGAAGCTTTGACGGAGAGAGCCAACCTGTTGAACATTGCTCCACACCTTGCCACCCCCTTGCCCATTATGCTCCCCGTCTACAAGTGAGTATACCCTGTAGATACAAAATTATCTCCCTTTGTTTTTTTGTTTGTTTTTTTTTGTTTTTTTTTGCTATGTGGCACGGCCTGCCCGTCATGTACAAGTCCAAAGCACAGTGCAGGTGAGTGTCTGCAACCTCATGCTCACTCAGGCTAAGTCAGTAAAATGAATGTGCCAAGAACAAAACCTGATATTACCTTATAAAGGTACTTTGCTCTCTGTTCATAAACGTTCATTTGGCATCATCACACACTACTAATCGCAGAGAAAACATGCAAAAACAATATTGTACACTGAACATGCCTTTTTGGTTTTGGACATGCTACTCAGACAGGACAAAACATAATGAATACCTGCCTCAGCGTTATTAAATACAATCTAACCTGATGCCAAGAAAGACATTTGACTGTTCCTATTGGTGGTCTGTTATTTAATGATTGTTGCCACAGTTAAATCATGTTTTATATACACAAAATAAGAAGTGAGATAGGGCACTATAGAACCACGTATGTTCCCGCAGACAGTGGCAGACAAGAAAGCGTCATGTTCAGTGCTTATTCAGTTATCTGGTCTTGTTAAAGACTTGTGCTTCAATTTACTTCTGTTAGTCTGTTTTGTTCATTATCTTTTTGTATTGTGTCTTGTATTCAGTGTTACTGTGAACATTTAATGGATTGTATTCAGTGTTACTATGAACCTTTAATGGATCGGTATGTGCATTTTTTGTTATAATCTGGATAATTGTTTTGCAGATGGTGGCAGATACCGTATTACTGGGCAGGAATCAAGCTGTACGATGTGGTGTCTGGCCGGCAGGTCCTCCAACCTTCTTATTTTCTGTCCAAAGGCAAAGCCTTAGACCTCTTCCCCATGCTCAAGAAAGACAAGCTTGTGGGAGCTCTCGTCTACTATGATGGTAAATTGGCGTGTTTGCCTTCTGTGTCTAACCATCTGGTTTCATTGGCATCACTTAAAAAGCATGGCTGTGCTTAGGAAGGATGTTCAAAGTTCATGTGGTCAGACCCATCCCTGAATTGTCTCTCTCATGATGAGGTCACAGCTCAGCTGAAATAAAAGAAAATAAAATAAATAGATCAAATGAAAACAAGAAAAGGATTTTTTTTTTCATTCCAGCTTACATGCTTTTGTTCTATATGATCTGACATAATTAGTTACTTAACTGATAACATTCATCTCCAAATTACTTTGCACAGAGCGAGTTGAACAGCTCATGAAGATTAGCCTTATTACCTACTGTCTTTGAATACACTTTGCAGGAATCTTTCTTCCATGTTTAGTCTTTATATCACCACTTGATCATAGGGTAGCTGGTTCTACAAGGTCTTCTTTTTTTTAGACCAATGTAAAGCTTTGTTGGATGGTTTGTTTCCAATTCAGGCATGTTGAGACTTGTCTTTGTCACTGTTTATAAAGAGGATTTGGGGCTGAAAAGGAAGATCATTGACTAGAGGATGGAGTCTGTCCATGTATGATATGGCTACATGCTCTCGAAATGAACAGTTACAACCAGACACCATCAGCTGTTTCAAATCTATGGTTATAGCAACACATGAAGAACTCAGTCTATCCTACCATTGGCTGAAATTACTTTTTTTAGCCACGCTTTTAAACTTTGATACAGAGATCTAGTTGCAAAGCGAGAGGACTGCAGGCGGAAATCTAAACAAATCTTAAATAAATGTTAGCGAACCGCCCAGAGAACGTGGACAAACGAGTCACAAGACGAAACACAACTAGTTTCGACCTCTTAGGTCTTCATCAGGTGAGACATTAACGAATAAAACAATGAAAATTCACTTAGCTTTGATCGCTTCAGATCACTTCGTAGGGTTCAGCGCAAGGAAGAAGGCGTTGAATGAGAACGAGGCTGTTGGAAGGGAAATAGTGAGCGAGTCAAAGTCGTAATGAAGATAATAATATTACTGATAGGAATACTAATCATGGTCAAAATACTGAGAAAAAAAAAAGAAAAAAAAAAAAAAAAGGGACAAGATTACTACCAATCTGTGTCAATAAGTGTGGGTATGGGAGAAAGGACAGTGGGTTAGAGGATTCTTAAACAGCAGGGTTGCCGTGGCAACAGTCCCAGAGGCGAAGGCGATGGTGATGTCAATGCCAGTGGTAGTATCAATACTAGCAATAGTATTACTGAATGATACTGCTAACAACGATAGTGAAGGTTAAGGTAATGAAAGCATGATACAGAAATATATTTAGAAAATACATTTTTATAATAATCAAATAAATAAATAAATGAAACATTAAAAATAATAATAAATTAAAAAATCAGTAAATAAATAATAATAATAATTAAAAAAATAAAATAAAATAAAATAATAATAATGATAATAAATGCATAAATAAGATAGCTATAAGTTGTGTGAGGTGAATAGTGGGAGATAAGGTAGTATGTGTGTGTGTGATGGGAGGATATTATGGGCTGAGATTGAAGTGGTGGGTTGGTACATGTTACTTTAAGGTGTAGATGCTATGAGGGTGGAGGGAAGAAGGGGATGGGTTTACGTACTAACTGGGGGAGGGGGAGGGGCAACATATTCACACCTATACACAATCTCTCTCTCTCTCTCTCTCTCTCTCTCTCTCCTCTCTCTCTCTCTCTCTCTTTCCCCCCCCCCCCCCCCTTTCACGACCAACGATAAAGGAGCCAGCATTCTATTTATTATGTGTGTGTGTATGTGTGAGTGTGAGTGTGTGTGTGTGTGTGTGTGTGTGTGTGTGTGTGTGTGTGTTCCATTTGTAATATCAGCCTTATTCATTGGTTACCCCCACCTCCACCCCCAGCAACCGCCATATCCACCAACACCCCTACACACATCATTACTAGGGCAGGGGGAGGGGGGAGTAAGTCGATTGATGTAGCAAATGGAGAGACTCAGAGAGTGTAGGAAAAGGGAAGATGATGATAGCTGCAACCTATGTCTGAGGTAAACAGAGGGAGGTAGGGTGGTATGGGTGTGTGTAGGTGGGGGATATTTCAGGCTGGAGCTGCAGAGATGGAATGGTACATACTACTTTTGGACGTTGATGCCATGAGGGTGGACGGTGCCCAGTTTGGCAATGAGATGAGATTCCTGCATAAGGCGTTCCAAGCTGTCACTCTTAGATTGCCAAAGTGCCAAGACTTTGACATGGTTGATGTTGTGTTGGGCATGGTTGAAGTGTAGAGCGACTGGTTTGGGCCGATGGTGGCGGATGTCGGCCAGGTGTTCAGAGATGCGCGTCTCAAGTGTGCGAGATGTCTCACCTACATAGATCTTACCGCACAGCTGACAGTGGATGGCATACACAATGTTGTGGCTCTGGCAGGAGAAAGTGCGTTTAAAAGTGAAAGAGCCTGTGGGGCCATGTAGGATGGTGTCTGGTTTGGTGAGAGAGCAGATTTGCAGTTGGGTTTTGAGCAGGGGAAAGTACCTGGTGGCTTAGGTGTTGAGATTTTGTTCAGCTTAGAGCGCACCAGTAGGTCGTTGAGGTTTTTGTCACGTTTGAAAGTGATCATTGGTGTGGTCTCAAAGGCAGGTTTATGATTTTCTACTATGTGCCAGTTAGACTTCAGGATCCTGCAGATGGGCAGATTGTGAGGATGGAAGAGAAGGCAGGCAGTGGGTCTGTCTGTCTCTTTGGGAGGTTTAGTTTCCAGAGTAGATGTTCTGGATTTAGCTGCAGTGTGGCTGAGAGCATCACTGATGACGGCACTAGGGTATCCACGGTTGGTGAAAAAATCAGACATTTTGGCTGCTTGTATAGTGAAATCCTCTTCGCTAGAGCACAGTCTGCGTAGGCGAAGGAATTCAGAATATGGAATGCTATTTTTAGTGGACTGGTGGTGGGAAGATGTGTAGTCCAGGTATGAGTGCGCATCAGTAGGTTTGTAGAAGACTGAGGTTTGAAGCAGTCCATCTTTGAGGGAGATAGTGATGTCCAGGAAATTAACTGACTGTGAAATGGTGTAGGTCAGCTGGATGGATGGATGGAAGGTCTGTGCAAAGTTGAGGAAATTCTGGAGGTCATGTTCTGGCATGGATGTGGCTCCCAATCCATCATCTATGTATCTTTTGTAGAGCTCTGGTGTTGGGCCTGTGTAAGAGGTTAGTAGGCGGTGTTCTAGGTGTCCCATGAAGAGGCAGGCATAGGATGGTCCCATTTTGGTTCCCATAGCAACACCACTGATTTGTGAGAATGTGTGGTTGTTGAATTGAAAAGTATTGAGGGTGAGGACTAATTCTGCAAGTCTGACTAGTGTAGCTGTGGGAGGGTGTTGTTGGTTGGGGGGCCGTTTGTTAAGAAACCTCAGTCTTCTACAAACCTACTGATGCGCACTCATACCTGGACTACACATCTTCCCACCACCAGTCCACTAAAAATAGCATTCCATATTCTGAATTCCTTCGCCTACGCAGACTGTGCTCTAGCGAAGAGGATTTCACTATACAAGCAGCCAAAATGTCTGATTTTTTCACCAACCGTGGATACCCTAGTGCCGTCATCAGTGATGCTCTCAGCCACACTGCAGCTAAATCCAGAACATCTACTCTGGAAACTAAACCTCCCAAAGAGACAGACAGACCCACTGCCTGCCTTCTCTTCCATCCTCACAATCTGCCCATCTGCAGGATCCTGAAGTCTAACTGGCACATAGTAGAAAATCATAAACCTGCCTTTGAGACCACACCAATGATCACTTTCAAACGTGACAAAAACCTCAACGACCTACTGGTGCGCTCTAAGCTGAACAAAATCTCAACACCTAAGCCACCAGGTACTTTCCCCTGCTCAAAACCCAACTGCAAAATCTGCTCTCTCACCAAACCAGACACCATCCTACATGGCCCCACAGGCTCTTTCACTATTAAACGCACTTTCTCCTGCCAGAGCCACAACATTGTGTATGCCATCCACTGTCAGCTGTGCGGTAAGATCTATGTAGGTGAGACATCTCGCACACTTGAGACGCGCATCTCTGAACACCTGGCCGACATCCGCCACCATCGGCCCAAACCAGTCGCTCTACACTTCAACCATGCCCAACACAATATCAACCATGTCAAAGTCTTGGCACTTTGGCAATCTAAGAGTGACAGCTTGGAACGCCTTATGCAGGAATCTCATCTCATTGCCAAACTGGGCACCGTCCACCCTCATGGCATCAACGTCCAAAAGTAGTATGTACCATTCCATCTCTGCAGCTCCAGCCTGAAATATCCCCCACCTACACACACCCATACCACCCTACCTCCCTCTGTTTACCTCAGACATAGGTTGCAGCTATCATCATCTTCCCTTTTCCTACACTCTCTGAGTCTCTCCATTTGCTACATCAATCGACTTACTCCCCCTCCCCCTGCCCTAGTAATGATGTGTGTAGGGGTGTTGGTGGATATGGCAGTTGCTGGGGGTGGAGGTGGGGTAACCAATGAATAAGGCTGATATTACAAATGGAACACACACACACACACACACACACACACACACACACACACACACACTCACACTCACACATACACACACACATAATAAATAGAATGCTGGCTCCTTTATCGTTGGTCGTGAAAGGGGGGGGGGGGGGGGGGGGGGGGGGGGAAGAGAGAGAGAGAGAGAGAGATTGTGTATAGGTGTGAATATGTTGCCCCTCCCCCTCCCCCAGTTAGTACGTAAACCCATCCCCTTCTTCCCTCCACCCTCATAGCATCTACACCTTAAAGTAACATGTACCAACCCACCACTTCAATCTCAGCCCATAATATCCTCCCATCACACACACACATACTACCTTATCTCCCACTATTCACCTCACACAACTTATAGCTATCTTATTTATGCATTTATTATCATTATTATTATTTTATTTTATTTTATTTTTTTAATTATTATTATTATTATTTACTGATTTTTTAATTTATTATTATTTTTAATGTTTCATTTATTTATTTATTTGATTATTATAAAAATGTATTTTCTAAATATATTTCTGTATCATGCTTTCATTACCTTAACCTTCACTATCGTTGTTAGCAGTATCATTCAGTAATACTATTGCTAGTATTGATACTACCACTGGCATTGACATCACCATCGCCTTCGCCTCTGGGACTGTTGCCACGGCAACCCTGCTGTTTAAGAATCCTCTAACCCACTGTCCTTTCTCCCATACCCATACTTATTGACACAGATTGGTAGTAATCTTGTCCCTTTTTTTTTTTTTTTTTTTTTTTTTCTTTTTTTTTTCTCAGTATTTTGACCATGATTAGTATTCCTATCAGTAATATTATTATCTTCATTACGACTTTGACTCGCTCACTATTTCCCTTCCAACAGCCTCGTTCTCATTCAACGCCTTCTTCCTTGCGCTGAACCCTACGAAGTGATCTGAAGCGATCAAAGCTAAGTGAATTTTCATTGTTTTATTCGTTAATGTCTCACCTGATGAAGACCTAAGAGGTCGAAACTAGTTGTGTTTCATCTTGTGACTCGTTTGTCCACGTTCTCTGGGCGGTTCGCTAACATTTATTTAAGATTTGTTTGATACAGATTTTAAAAGCTGCCTCTTAAATTTTTTTATGCTTTTTCACTTGCTTTTCTACTGTTGCACTTCTTAAAAAGCATGGCTGTTAAAGTGGCTGTTGATGGACACCTTGATTGGTGTGCTTTTCATCCAGTGGATACTTTAAGACTGTTGATGAGTCTGTTGGTAAGTTTCATGGTTTCAACTCTCTTTTCCCAAGAATGAAGTTGATTCTGTTGTTTAAAGCTAGGAGTCATGTGTCTTTCCATGGATGAAGAGCACGGTGTCCTTCACCTTACTGTCAAACATGTTGTTGCGCCAGGTCAGCAGGACGATGCTCGCATGAATGTGGCACTGGCGGTAACAGCTGTGCGCTATGGGGCATCTGTGGCAAACTACACAGAAGTGGTCCATGTCTTGAAGTCAACAGATGAAAGAGGGAAGGAGCGGGTAACTGGGGCCCGGGTTCGAGACCGGATGACAGGCAAAGAGTGGGACATTAAGGCCAAGTGTGTCATCAACGCTACGGGGCCTTACACAGACCGTATCCGCACCATGGCCAACAAGGAGATCAAGCAGATCTGTCAGCCCAGCTCTGGGGTTCATGTTGTGTTGCCTGACTACTACAGGTAATGGGAAAAAAAGAGTCCTTTTTTTAGTACTCCATCTATGGATGCTTGTTTGTTTTTATAGAAGCAATGTGGCCACATTCCTTGGTCTTCTGAGATCATGGGTACACTTGAACTTTGCCTCGACATTTTTGCCTCTCTTCTGTAGAATCTGTAGTAAGGTCTGTGTTGCCTATGGTTGTGAACAAATTCTGGTGAAAATTTATTACAGCACCTCAGAGGATTTAACATTTGTGGATAGAAATATATGACAATGATCATCTGTAGATAGTCAAAATATTTGGAATAGGGAGGGGAGGGATGCATCAATAAAGAAAAAGGGATATTCCTGAGGTATACCAACATTTAGTTTGTTACACTGTTTTGTACAGTTCACATTTATGGTTATTGTAGGTGAAAAGTGTCATGATGGTATAACTGTAATCCTTGTAAGTATTGGACTGTATCATGTATGTCGTCTGTGATAAGATGGTGTTCATTCAGCTGAATTTTCAGTGCATGTTCAGCAGTACCAGCCATTGCCCCTTTCAGTCAGTTGATCAGTGAACAACTTGATGGATCCCATGTTGTTGTTTTTTTCTTTTTTCGCAGTCCAGAAAATATGGGTTTACTGGATCCGTCCACCAGTGATGGCCGTGTTATATTCTTCTTGCCATGGCATAAAGTGACTGTGGCAGGTTTGTAGAAACTTTCTATGACACTTTTCCAGATTCATGTGACTCTGAGTGTTGTTATCACATTGTTTTTACTTTATTTGGGTACAGTTTCAGTGGCATTTTTGACTTTTGTATTTCTTTGCATAAGTTAACAGAAAAAGTTTCAACAGCTTGTGGATTTTTTGTTTATTGTTTTCATTTCTCCATATGAAAATGATTTCATCAACCTGTAAATATGAATAGGTTTTGGGGATTTTTTTGTTTGTTTTTGTTTTGTTATGTTTTGATTGACACTTTCAGTAACAATCGTATTGAAACAGATTTTACAGTTCTGCAGGAATTTAACCACATCTATATATACGTAAATGCTTGCATCACGCTCATCTTGAAAGCCTGGTTAAATTAGTGGAAAAGGGAAGCAAATCTTTTCATCCAAATTTTCATCCATTTACTTTTCAGTACTGTCGGTGTAGTTTTGAAGATAATTTGTTGTCATCTCCCCTTCCCTTTTTTCTGTCTTGATGATGACTGGTATGTTGTTAATGGTTTGCAGGCACAACAGACAGCCCTTGTGCTGTAACCGATTACCCCCAGCCCACGGAAGATGAGATTCAGTTCATTCTGAAGGAAATCAGAAACTACCTTAGTCCTGATGTGGAAGGTCAGTACACTAGGTTTTCTGATCAACCACATAGATCTAAGACTCCAAAAACAATGTAGTGATCAGAATGCTCTATGTAGGAAAAAAATCTGAATTGTCTGGCTATTTTAGCAACTAAAAAACAAACAAAAAACACAGGATATTACCATTCAGCATATGGTATCTTGCTATTAAACTATTGATGTCGTGGAGCTCAAGTCAAAGCAAGTTAAAAAAAAAAAAAAAGAAGAAGAAAAAAGAGGGGAAATTGTTTTGAAAAACAAGTGTGCCTCAAGTTGAAGAAAACTTCACAGCTATTTGCATTGAATTTGAATCCTGAGTATCTTAACACCACAAGTCAGAGAGACTGCAAACCAAGAAGCATTTGAAACACAGTTCACAATACAATGACCGGAAAAATTATGGTGAGATCTGTGACTGGGAGTGAAATGTCTGTAGAAAAAGAACTCTCCAGAAGCAATCTTTTCACATATTGGAAAAGAAAATCTCAGTTTAGGAAAATGGTGTCTACAAGAAAATAGTGTAAAATTGATTGTATTTGTATACTTCTATTTTTAACCAGAGGTTTCTGTTAGTCCGGATAGGGAAGTTTTTGTTCAAGATCTCAGAACCCTTGTGATGAAATTTCTAAAGTGTCATGACTGTAAGGTGACATTTTCCGCATTGGTTGAAACATGTTTGCAAAGCAGGCCCAGGGCAAGGGATTTGTTCTTTTGTCACTTTAGTTATGAAAAATAGAAAACAGCACAATACTCTCGCTCATTTTAGTGATTTCTTTTTAGAATAAAAAGCTGAAATGTTTGTGTGTTGAAGACAGAATTTCATACTCCCCCTGCAGTGTATAGTACTCTTGTTTCATGATTTATCAACTTGTCTTGTGAATCTAATGTTTAAAAATGTCATAAAGGGCATTCTGATTATATTTTCACGGCCTTTATGTGCTTTCAGTCCGGCGTGGGGACGTTCTGTCGGCCTGGAGTGGAATCCGTCCCTTGGTCTCTGACCCAAACAAGGCAAACACTCAGTCCATTGCCAGGAACCACATCATTGAGGTGTCTGACAACAAGCTCATCACTATTGCAGGTCAGATGGAGGTCTGGATTATGGGCATACTGACATTTTGTTGATTTTTTTGGAATTTCTGTTGTAGTATTATTCAGTTTTGTTGGTTTTGTAGTACATTAGCTATAAAGTATTTACTTTCTCCTCCACCTCCTACTCCCTTTGTTTCTTTTACTCTGATAGACATATTCTCTGTCTTTGTTTTTCTGTCAGTCTCAACCTCTATCTGTTTTTCTATCACACTGTGATATCTGATTGTCTGAGAGCTGGTTTCAGATAATTTGGGGGAGATTGGTTGGGGCAATTTCTTATCGCTTACACATCTATACAACAGTAACTAATACTTTTTCAGCAATGTCAATCCTTTTAGCTGCTGTTCCTTCTGATTCTACCCTTCTGCTTTCTCCCCTCAGCTTCCTTCTTACTTCAGACGGATGTCAGGAAACTTATTGCATGACTATCATGGTTGCAGGTGGCAAGTGGACTACGTATCGGAGCATGGCAGAGGAGACAGTGGACCGTGCCATCAAAGAGTTCAAGTTTGATCATGCTACTCAGTGCTGCACACAGGGTTTGCTGCTGGATGGAGCACACGGCTGGTCCCCTACACTCTTCATTCGTCTGGTGCAGGACTTTGGTGTGGAAAACCAGGTGGGGGCTTTGGACAGAGCCTGTGGTGTTTGAAAAGAGGACCTGACTACCTGTCTGTATTTGGCCATATTGTTCCAATAAGCTGCCCCTGAGTGTGATGGCATGGTCATGCATAAAGAAAAAAAAAATAAGAAAGAAAAAACCCAACAGCCATGTACATGGTTGCAGGAAAGAAAAAAAGGTTTTGAATACTTCAGTTTAAAGACAGTATCAGGAGAGAACACATCAAGTGCTGATGCAAATGTAGGGTTCATTTTTGAAATTGATGGGCCATTTTGATTCAAATTATTTCATGAGAAGGCGGAATGGGGGAGGAGTGATGATGGTGGGACTGCTGCTGCTAAACTGAACTTGTACTGCAACTGTCGAACTGAAAATGGTATCTAACAAGAGTATCTCATGAGCAGAGATAGGAGATGGGGTGTGTGTGTGCTCTTATCCGGTGTTTTCCTAAACTGACTTGAAAGTGTCATTGTAAGCTTTACCAGCTGGTTCCATATAAGCAGTGTCAGACTAGTTTTTGTTGTTTATTTTTCCCATTCTTCCCTCTCCCTGCCCTCTCCCCACCCCCTCCCCCCTCCCTCACCACTAGGTGCTAGGGTGAGGCAGCATGTCCTAGGTCAGGTTTTATTGTTTGCTTTATATTACTGACCATTTCTTTTATAGCAAAACCGCAAGAAACTTTGACTGAGCTAAGTTAGAGACATCACTACTTATTGCACAATTCATTATAAACAGCAATAAAAAAAAACACATGTTCAAAAGTGATTTCACTTTGTGCGCCCTTTATGCTGTACAGGTGGCCCAGCATCTAGCCAACACGTACGGAGACAAGGCGTTCAAGGTGGCCAAGATGTGCAACCTGACGGGGAAACGCTGGCCCGTCCTTGGCAAGAGGCTGCACGAGGAGTATGCCTATATTGAAGGGGAGGTCAGCCCTGGCCTTCATTGAACCAAACATAAATCAGTGTGTTTTGATGTTTGTGTGCCCGACATCACACTGTGCCCTCTGACTTTTATGTGTAATAGGGGTTTTTGGTTGGTTGGTTGGTTTTTAATTTCAAAAGGAGCAGTGTATGTACTACAGATGTGTAAAGCTAACATTCATAATTTGAATCGTATTTACTTGCACACTCATAATTTGAATTGTGTGTACATGCTTACGTCAGAGTAAAAGATATTAGAGGAAAAAAGAATATGTACAGGAGCGCTTAGAACACTTGCTTTTTAGAAGTTCAGGACTGCCAGTGAGAAATTATACAAAACGTTTCATGTTTGACTGATGTTTACAAAACAAAGTGAGTCTATCTGAAGACCCAGTTTTATTTTGTATGTGTTTGTATGCATCTTTTCGTGCTGTGTGTATGTGTGTGTGTCAATGGTAAACTTAAAGCTGGCTTTTCTTAGCAGTTACAAGGGCTAGCAGAACAAATATTTACAGAATTATGAATGTTAATCACACCTTGCCAGCTATCCTATGCATGGAAATGTCACCAAATAGTAAAGGCCATAAATCTGTAATTAAGGTTTTTAGCCAGACTTTTTAATGATAAAACAATTGATGTCATGAACTACAGATAGTACAATGCTGGTTTACACTGTTTTACACCCTCCCTCATCCCATTGGGATTTGTTCCAGTGAGAAAGCTTTGACATGTGGGGCAAGTGAGTCACACTGGCTAATTGTCCCTTCTATGTTGTTGACTAAATAGGAGCAAAAATGAGTATAGTGGTCATTTTGTTTTTCTTTTCTCAAAATAAAAGAGAATAATCATTATTTTTGAAATAAGATAAAAAAAGAAGTTGAACTGCAAAGTAAATTAGACTTATAAAATTATTGCTGTCAGAACTCTGCTTAAATTCTTTCATCTCTGACACAGTGATTGGATATGCAACCTTTCCGGCCTGTCGTATCTTGGCGTCAGAAATGTGAATTCTAAATAAAATAGTAAATTTAAGTTGTGGTTCAATATCCAGTGACACATGGTTTCTTGATAAATGGGAGCTAAAGATTCTCATCCCTTTGTGAACATTTCTTATTCACACAGGTTGTTTTACAACATTTTTGATCATATGCAATTAAAACTTGGCAGTGTTGTTGTCAAACATGTATTCTGCAACAATGTATGTTTATATTGCTTTTGCATGTATAGTTTTTGAGTTAATTGATAAGATCATCCCCTGAGATTTCGCCTGATACTTACCTCTCTAACATTACTTCACTGGCTCATGGTGTTGTGGGGTCATCAAATCATTCAAACTTTGTTCATTCAAACCAGCACATGATAACAAAGATAATGACTTCAAAGTACTCCACCTGTACCTGCCATTTATGTATGGGTTAGGGCTTTGATGTGTTTGATATGAAACAAGATCGATGCCTGACCCCTGGTTGGGTGCGGGCCGACATGAGTTTTCAAGTGCGCCAAGGATCAGGTGCAGGCTAGGGCATTAATGTAACTGATGAGTTGACAGGAGTTTGTTGACATGGGTTGAATTGAGGCCCATGGTAAGGTCACCATATCAAAAGAGATAAGAGAGAAGGATGAGATTTAGCATAGTCCCATATTTATCTTTATTTGGTCTTCTGCCCTTTACCAGATCCTATATCCACACATGTGTTGACTCCAAATAAGTAGAAATGATAAATGCTGGAAAACGAGAAGGAGGAGAATGAAAAAGGAATTCGTGCCCCATGATGTTACCTGTCAAAAGAAAAGCTAGTTCGTTTTTTTATTTCTGATAACAATGGGGTGGTGTGTTGTTTTTTTTGTTGTTGTTGTTTTTATGAAATTGTATTACATTGCCAGTATAATCATTCCTTTTAAAAATAAGAAGTTTTAATTCTTTTGACCAGGTGAAGTATGCCATGAGGGAATACGCCTGTCGAGCTATTGACGTGTTGGCTCGTCGCACACGCTTGGCTTTCACCAATGTGTATGCTGCCCGAGAGGCTTTACCCCGCATTGTGGAGATCATGGGGCAGGAACTGGGCTGGGACGAGCAGAGAAAGGGGGTCAGAATTTATGTACCCTTTTGATGATGTAGTTCTTTGTTTGGGGTGGGGGGGGGGGGTGGAGGGGGGGCGGTGTTGTTTGTTTGGTTTAGGGTTTTTTTCTTTCACTTCACCTGGAGCTGAATCATTACATCATAACTTTTGAAGGCATTCTTTCTGCATAAAAATGTTCTGAATATGCTTTGTACTCATTTTGTTTTTCGCTGTTACAGATGAGAATCTGTGTGTGTGTGTGTGTGTGTGTGTGTGTGTGTGTGTGTGTGTGTGTGTGTGTGTGTTTCAAACTCTCTGATATTGAAATTGCCTGGACCCTTAAGGATGGGATCACTGCAGCTTACAAATACACATTCCACAAAAAGACTGTTTTGTTTACTCACTTTGTTCTAAAAAATCAGGGTCCTTCTATCTTTAATGAAAGTAGTAGAAGGCAACGTATTTAGACAGCTTTTGTGATTCCAGCCTCATTTATTGACAATCTAGCTTTTATCCATGAAATAAAGGTCATTAAAGAAAGAAGAGTGAAAGAGTCCATGGATTTCTTCTCTCTGATCAACAGAGAAAAGGGCATTACTCAACAAACAAAACATAACTACTGCTTATGGTGGAATTGCATCATCAGATGTATATCTGATTATTCTTAGTAGTTTGTGTAAAGTTTGAGTGTGTCTATGTCTGTGTTTGCCATTGGTGTTCTGATAGTTCACAGTCAATATATCCGACTGGAAAAACATTACACTGTGATCATCTGTGTAGCATATTTTCCATCTAGCATGATAACCAGACTTTATAACAGGCCATGTGACCTACAGGAGGAAATGGAGCATGCAGACCTGTTCCTGAGGCGGGAGATGGGTCTGGACATCAAGAGGACAGCAGATGTCCACCTCAACTTCACCAAAGACGAGATCAACCAGTATGTCAAGCGCTTCAAGGCTCTGGACCTGCAGGACAAAGGATTCATCACCATCAATGATCTCAGGAGTTATTTTAAGGTTAGCACAGGAGAGGGGAGAGAGAGCTGTGGTATCCTGCATGTGTCCTGTCAGAGCACACACCATTGAACACCAGGAACACCACTCAACACTTCATGACACCCAGATATTGTTGGCTCCTATGGATTTGCTGAAACTGTGACTGAAATGTTGCTTTTATCTAAGGGAGAGAAATCTAAGGTCATGAAGGAATGAGGCGGCTGAGAATTCGCAAAATTGAAAAAATGAAGAAAATGAGACATTTTACTCTGTTATTAAAGACATCAAGGTCCATCGGGGAATTTTAGAGAAGCTAGAAGCAGGGTATAAGAGAACTTTTCTTCAGGTGCGCTATGAATTGTAAGAATTAATTATTACAGGACTGATGGTTTGTGATTTGAAACATTTTCAGTTTCTCTTAATTGTGTCTTTGTGTTACTCCAGACACAATTAGAATGCAAATCCAAGTCATGGATTAATACGTTTTAAGCTCCATCAAGAGTGTAAATGAGCTCATTCTGCATACAGGTAATGAAAATGGTGGACAGTCAGGGAACTCTTGAAAATAGTTTTCTAGGATTAGAAAATCATGAAATGCAAGAATCAAGTAAACATTGAACCTGTTACAGACATCACTGAAACAGCCATTTTAATGACAGTAAGAATACATTTTGTGCATGAAAATAGCTTATTTGCTGTCATGAAAGTTGGCGAGTAAAAGTAATAGAATTTTGAACTTTTTCCATTTGTTTGGAGTCCATAAAACATTTAATGCTTTGTCAACATTGCACACACACTCATGACACAAAAATTTCGAGGTTCCAATATGTGTTTTGTGTTGACTTTTTTCTCCCCTTTTTGAGGAGTGGCTGGGAGAGCACATATGACATGACTTTGTTAAAGGAAAAGACATCATTTGTACTTGAACACTGTGCCTCTGTGTGTGTATGCATGTATGTGTATGCATGTATGTGTGTGTAGTGTGTGTTTTTGTATGCATGCATACATGTGCGTATGATTTCAAAATCTATGTGTGAACATAAACTTCTAATAAAAAATCCTAAGTGTTACGTGTGCATATGCTTTCAGAAAATTGGAGAAAAGGTATCGGAAAACCAGCTGCATGACATTTTAAATGAAGTGGATCTCAATCGTAATGCTCAGGTGGACTTGGGCGAGTTTCTGCAGGTTGGTGTTCTGTCAGTCTTGTCTGTCGCTGACTCTTTTTCCTTGCAAGTGTGTGTGTGCATTTGTCCATCATCTTCTCTCTTTCTTGTCTTTTTTTCTGACTATTCCTTGTGTTTATGTTCTTTTTTACCTATTGTTGTTTGTCATACCCAGGTGTCTGTAAACTTTGTTTTATACGAGGACCTACATACAAAACATTTTTCAGCTGCTTTTTGGCATAATAGATTAATTTTGACCAGGAGTGGGATGATCTCTGTGCGTGTGTGTGTGTGTGTGTGTATATATATATATATGTGTGTGTGTGTGTGTGTGTGTGTGTGTGTGTGTGTGTTTAAGGATACACCTGTTGAAGGCAGAACTACCCAAGATTGATTCTCTTTTTACCTGTTATTGTGCCATAGACACTCTCTGTAGTTGGTATGAATTTTCATCTGTAATTGTACCTTGGGGACTATCTGTAGTCTGCATGAGAAGAAGTATCAGTGTCTGTAGTCTGCATGAAAAGAAGAAGTATCAGTGTCTGTAGTCTGCATGAAAAGAAGAAGTATCAGTGTCTGTAGTCTGCATGGGAAGAAGAACTATCAGTGTCTGTAGTCTGCATGAAAAGAAGAAGTATCAGTGTCTGTAGTCTGCATGAAAAGAAGAAGCATTAGTTGCTTAGAATGAAGTGAAGAGTGGTGCATGTTGTAAGAACAGTAATCACCCTTCCTTGAAAAATGAGTATTGTTAACAATAAACATTCGTATTTGTGTGAATCTACTGTTAACTGTGGCATCATAATGTCTTGGAAAAAAACAAAAAAACGCTTCTTTGTGTAAAACAAAAGTCATGTTGTGGATTCCTTGGGCCTTATTTCATCACTCCTGTCGTGTTGCCAAATCTCTGCTTTGAAGAAAACAAACTGATGTAGTCTCATGACTTGTTTCATGATACTATATTCTACTTCTTCTTCTTTCTTCTTCTTCTTCTTCTTCCTTTTTGTCTGTTTTTTTTTTTTTTTTTTTCAAGGAGACTACAGGGGGAAAAGAAATCCAGAAGTCTGCCATTTGAGTCTGTCTTGTTTTGTATGTTAATGTGTATGAAGTCTGCCATTTGAGTCTGTCTTGTTTTGTATGTTAAAGTGTATCTAAACTGTTCTTTCTCGAGTTATTTTGCTTTGCTGTATTCAGACTTAACAGCATAAATCTGGAGATACACATAGGGAGCGACTACCCATTACACAAAAAGGTACAAAGAAATCAATAATTAAAAGAAAGCTCTTGTTTGGCTGCTGCACCTCTGTCCTGACTACCTGACAGCATTCCTAACAGCTTTCTTTAGATGACAGCAAAGACACAACTGTTAAACATTGTGTAGTTTTAAATTGTAACTGTAAGGGGTCAAATGTTGTGTTATCCTTATAACGATTACATGCAAAGCCATAATTCATCTACGGTAAGGTGCAAGCCACTGAAGTATTTCTACTGCAAAAACTAGCATTTCCAGTTTGTGTGAGAATCCTGTCGTCATTGATTATCCGACCCTCAACTTGTACCCGCTGTTAGATCCTGAGCTCTCTGCGAAAAACTGCCCAAGACCCTGGGGAGCAGGACTTAAGCTATAAACGGCTGGCCAAGATTCTCACAAGTCGGGTGATCCAAGTCCATGCAGAAGGGAAGAACACTGCCGAAGAGAACCCCGATTCGGGTGTGGTGTCTGATGCCAAGATGACTGACTATCATGAAGAGAGCCAGATGGAATCCGTGGCTGTTCAGGAGGGGCATTGCGTCTCTGAGTAAAAAAAAAAAAAAAGAATGAAAATAATCAGCACCATCCAAACCTGATGAGGATACTTGTAAGAGAAACCTGTTTTATGGCATGCAGTGCCGTTGTTCTGGGCTTCATTTTGGGATTGTTCACACACTTTTTTGTTTGTTTATATGTTACTGTTGATTTTTTTTTAAGTTTGACAGTGTTATTTATGCTGAATGTTGCATGCATGATGTTTCCATTGCTAGTGTTTTCATTGTGTTGCTGCCATTGCAATTTTTTTTTTTTTTTTTTGACATTTGACAGGATTCGTACAGTCCTGAAAATTATTGAATGTCTTTTAGATTTGAAGCCCCTATTTGAAAGCCTTGAAAATTCCCATAAATAAGATTTTTGTTTGGGGGTGTTGGAAAAGTGGTTGACATTTGGTGTTATCACTCTTATTTCTTCATCACAAAAATGATGGAAATACAGGAAAGAGATAGTAATGAAAGCAATGCAAGACAGATGAAAAGATTGAAATTTGTCAGTTTATTTGGAAGTGTCTGTGGTGAAGTTGCACTGTCATTTAGGACAGTCATATCATGATCAGCTAGTTTGTGACATGTTTTATTATACGTGTGACTTGCTTTGTACTTTATGCTTAGCCATTAATATCAGATTTATAGTCCTTGAAAATCATTGTCAGGTCTTGAAAATTCCTTGAATGTTTTATTCATAGAACTGTAGAAATCTTGTTAAATAGTTTGCATGGTTTAACTTTTTTCAGCATCTGTCATCTCCTCTCTCTCTCTCTCTCTCTCTCTCTCTCTCTCTCTCTCTCTCTCTCTCTCAGGATTGGAGCTGTTGCCACTTCTGAACCCTTCCTGAAAGGGGATTACTAATTTTACTTCTCACACATTGGAGCAATGCATCAAAATAAAACAATAAAGGAGAAAAATAGTGCTCCCAAAATGTTGTAAATATCATATTGTAACTAGTGGTCCATTTTTAATGTAATAAAAGCGTACAAATCCTTAAAATTTATGGTGTTTTGTACCTCAGACATATCAGCCATTTTTTTTTGGGGGGGGGGTTTGTTTTGAAGGTAAGATTCAGTGTTGAACAGAATATGTGAAATAGTTCTTGAGAAAAGTTTTCATGCAGCCGCAGCTGTGTCATTTACATGGAAAAAGAATATGTTGTAAACTAAAGCTTACCTGTCTTTGCAAAAGGAATTACGAGTATTGAATAAGATAAAACTGCTTTTAAATTACTACACAGCTGTATGAATCAGACTTGCCACCTTAAAAAAAAGTGTTTGCTATTGAACAAATCATTTTTTTTCAGTTCACTTACAGCTTTTGAAATTTTTTTTTTTCATGCTGTTATAAGTATTTACTGTAATCAGTAATTCATTTCATGCCAGTATGGTGCCTGTAAAGGAATGTGTTATGTAAACTCACCTGTGTGCAGTGTGTAGTCTTAGTCTTGATGTACTGCACACATTCTGTTTATGAAACATTTATGCCTGCACCCTGATGTTTACATTATCTCGCATGTATGATTCCTGTCGTGTCATTTTAGTAGTTGATTTATGTCGGCAACAACAAGAAAGTAAGCTTTGTTTCTGTCTCTTCAGCTGATGAGAGCACTGAAGGAGGGAACGGTTAGCAACTCGCGGTTTGCCATGGCGGCTGAGCTGAACATGGAGAGAGAGGGCAGCCGCACCCCGATGATTCCCGTGGAGCGCAGTGGTGGTGGAGTGTGACCCAGGCCGGTCATAGCCCCCAGCCTTTCCTGACAGATCCTCAGTGCTGGCTGTTGGTCTCTGGCCTTGTTTCACGCTGTCTTCACTTTGGTCTTTCCTATAGCACGGCATTCTCTTTTGTTGATAACTCCTTTGTAGCAGGCACTTTGCTGTGCTCTAGTCTCAGCTGATTTGTATGCCAGCACTTTTGTGTCAGTGTTGATAAGAAGTTTTAGCAATATGAGACTGTACTTTTTGTTTGTTTGTTTTGTTTGTCCTTTGTTTTTTCCCCCGAGGGATACATACAGTGCATTTGTTTACACTCATCTTTATATTTTGTTTCAATGAAGTAAACTAATGCACACTCATCTGTATGTTTTGTTTCAACGAAGTAAACTAACTGCTGAATCTTTGTTCAGTTTTCATGCAATGAAGATCTATTTGTTGGAATATTGATACAATAAAAGAGCTTCTATGTAACTGTGCTTCATGGTGGTCTTTGTAAGGAGAGATAAGAGATATCTGAAATTAGTTTATTTACCCCCCTCTCCCCCAGACTTAGCTCTTTGCACAATGGTGTGTGTGTGTCCTTGTATTTGTATTGATAGATTGACATGTATTTCTCTTTACATATGCCCTTTATAATGTCATTTGGAGCGTATGCATTGTGATAACCTTAGTGAACTTATCAGAATATTATGTCTTTCATTGTGTGTCAGTTCTTTTAATTCTCTCCTCTGCTGTGTATTGTGATGCTAACAAAATGAAATTTGTGAATTCGAAAATTAAGCAGTCCTCTGATTTTCTTCAGTTGTTCCTTTTCACTCACTGATCTCTTCCATTAGTACTGTTCATAGTAGAAAATTATTGATTGCCATGTTTGATTGTGCATTTTTGAAGATTCACTTTTGGTTATCAAGCATTGGCTCTGGATTTACTTTTGTTGATCAAGCATTGGCTCTGATTAGCATCTAACAACACACTCACTCATGTGCAGGCACTGACGCACACATGCACGCACGCATGCACGCATGCATGCACACATATGCACACACACTCGCTCACACACATACAGAGAACTCACACACACACACACACACACACACACACACACACACACACACACACACACACACACTCTCTCTCTCTCTCTCTCTCTCTCTCTCTCTCTTACTTATTGGACTCTTTCATAAAGGAAGAAAGAATTCATAGGCTAATACCGGTGATTCAAAAATATTTCTAATTGTAGATATAGAAAGCATGGGTATGAATTGTTTGATAGCGGCACATGAGAGAATATGATCAGCTGTGATGTTCTGTCCACAAACACATGAGGCATTTTTATTAAATTTTGTTGTAAAAGCATCGACTTTCCACCTACACATAAGGAACAATAACTTTCTGCTGATGTGGGAATGTGTTTTTTAAAGTTTGCAATACTAAAATCTGTGTAAATAAGCTTATTGTGAGACTTTTTAAAGGAATTCTGGAAATGGTTCCAAGCAAATGATTCCAATATATTTTATTGTTCTTGAATCAAAAGTGGAAAATTCATCTTGAGAGACTCCGAACTACATTAAGTACTTATAGTTTCTCACATTTATCATCTCATACTTATGAGGTTACTTTTAAGTGAGTCAATCATTTACCTACTGCTAAATCTACGTAAGATATAGGAAAGGACCATCTTCATCCGTCCCCTACCTCTCACTCTTCTCTCCCACACCAAAACCATTTGTTGTTTTCTAGCTTTATCATAAGGGTTTGGTTGGTTGGTTGTTTGGTTTTTTGGGTTGATGAGGTGGTATCTTTTTTTTTTTTTTTTGCCCAATATCACCTAGAGTGGACAGACATTAAATTTGAAACTCTCTCTCTCTCTCTCTCTCTCTCTCTCTCACACACACACACACACACACACACACACACACACACACACACACACACACACACACACACACAGAACTCTAACTCTCACAAGTAACTGCAGATCCACACAGAAATAAATAAAGAAGCAACAGGTAAGCCAGCAGCACCAGAAACGAAAGGAAAATGCAAGTAGCATAAACACTTTTCTTTTATTCTCTCATGTGATTTGTTGACATATCTGATGTCTTTATGTGCTTGTCTTGTTTTGTCTCAGGTGTTGCACTCTGCCTGGTTTAATTGGGAAGACATGTAAGTGAGATTACTGACATGTACATATATATATACATATATATATATATATATCCCTTTTTCGACAAGTATTTGTAGGCTTAATGAAACGGGATTTGCAAAAATGTGAATGAGAGCAGCTTTTTGTTTGCTAGTCTTGTCATCCATGTAAACTCTCAGTGTGAACTTGCCTTAAAACATGGCTCAATACTCGATAGTCACAAAACATGCAAAGGACGACCTTTTGTTTCCCCATTTACATTAACCCACCAGGTAATCTAAACCACTTATGGCTCAGTGACAGCCTGTTTTGGTTAACTGTATAGTATTATGTAAGGCTGTCTTTACAAAGTCAACTGTGTTCTGTGTGACTCCGTTGTCTCTGTAACTGCTATGTCTTTTGTACATTGATAAAGAATGAATGCTCAAAATTTTTATGTTTCTAGAATGCATTTAGCCAAAAAAAAAAACCCATCTGATGATGTATATGAGAAGGATGAATTTGATTTGCAGTTAGGGTTAATTTGATGACTGCAGTGAAATACCGGGTTTGTATTCGTTTGCAACAGCAACAGCAAATGAAATCATGCAAACAGATGTGAAGTATACAGAAATATGAATATGTAGAATGCTGGGTTTTGCTCAGTAACTTGAAAGAAAATGTTAAAAAGAAACTGTATTACTTCCGCCAGACGATACAGACAAACAGATTACAGGACAAAACATGTCCAGAAAGAAAACGATCAAAAACAAGTACATCATCAGAGATTTTGGTCCACACAATGCCCACACAGTGACTGTCAGCCTGATGGATTATACTGTCGTCAACAAGTTTTTGATTCTTTTCATCTTGGTCAGAATCATATTTCAGCCATTCAGTAAATCTGCTGACAAGTTTTGCTGACTTTCTTTGTCCTGGAGGGAGTGGCCAAAGCTTACTCTTTCCTTCACAAAAGAAAATGTTTTAAACTGCTTGCAGAGTACAGAGATTGTAAATAGAAATTGAATTGCTGGACAAAAGATCAGAGGATCCCTGTAAAGGAGTATTCCTCTGTAAATGTGAACAAGTGACGCTAGTGTCAGTGTGCTATGTAATCAACATTTGTTGGCAGAGGCAGTGAAAAGTATTAATTTCAGAATTACTAAACCTACATAAATCATGCAAATCCATGACAATCCAAGATGATAAAAGAGGGGAGAGATGAGGCAGGGTGAGATTTCAATGAGGTGTGACAGGATGTTCACTCTTATTTTGTCTTTTTTTTCCCCCCATTTCCGCCCCTGATTGCATTCACGCTTTGCTGTCTGTATTGATGAATGTCTCAAATTCAGCTTTTCCTTTTTTTCACACTTTTGGATGAAAGGTTGTCAGTTTTATGAAAGCTGTTTCAGTGCAGACAAACTGTTCATAGCTCTGCACCAAACTGTTGACTAGGAGGAGTGATGGAGGAGGAAACTTTATACAGTGTGCGCCCGATCCTGCATAACATGTTGAACAAGAGAACAGCGCCAGTCGATCAGATTTGATGTGTGCATTTCGCGTGACTATTCTTTTAGTGGATGCAAATATGGAGACTTGAAAGAGAATTTTGTGCGGGTTTACATACTGCAAAGGAAATACATTTTGTTGTCAAGGAAAGATTTTGTGAGTAGGTGTGTTGGGGGTGGAGGATCAATTTTTCTTTCTTTTTAATAATTTTTCTGACTGGTTATGATGTAGGCTGTGTTGGCACTTGGGAGATCTGGGGATAGTGTATTTAGCATATCAAGAGGTTGATTCATATCTGGATTTTATTGTCTTGTTTTCATGGAAGCAAGTTTTCCTCACAGCAAAACAGATGAAATGAAAGGAGGGAAAACAGAACTGGTGAGGTTGTGATTCACCATATTTTAGTTTCATGTTAAGCATTTTGCAACAGAAGACTGAAAACTTATGAAATACAACCTGCCAAATTCTCAAAGTGACTTTTTTTGTCCTTTTTCATAGATGATTTCCACTCACCATTTCTCTTTCTTTCTGTAACTCCTTAGATATGGAAGGTTTTCTCAACATTTTCATTTTTTAAATGGAAAAATAAATGTATGATGTGCATATGCAAGAGAGAGAGGGGTTCAGAAGATTTGGTAGTTTTTATCTTTTCTCAGGACTACCAAAGTTCAAAATACATACATGAGCACCAGAGCAAAAGTGTTTTTGCTTTTCTTTTTTTTTTTTTCTCTAGCTTTGTTGTGATTGAAACACCTTTTTCTCTGGATATGTGGATGGTTACGATTGAGTAGTTGAGATACCCAGTAAATATTTGAAATTTTCTCTTGAAAAAATACATTTGTGTTGTTTCATATGGTTGTGTCAGTCATTTTATTTAAAACATGCATTTTTTTCCTCCTTTTTTTTGTGATGTGCATAATATAGTCCAAACAAACAAAAAAATTCATTGGTCGTTTTTGATTAATTAATGAAGGGTGAGTAAAATAAAACTTTAGTAGAAATGGGAGGGGGGGGGGGGGTTATGGGAGAGGGAGGTCTGTCATGTATCCGGCTTTCAACTGTGGCATGTTAGTATCACACTGATACTGGAATGTAGTTGTGAGGTAAATGATATTATCTGTCCAGCTATAACTATTTTTTTTTAATTAAGATTGTAGTGTTATGTTTTGTGTCTGAAATCAAGGTTTTTCACTAGCTTCAGGTTCTCCTTCCTCATGATGCCAAGTGGAAAATGGAATTAGTGATAAAGCATTGTACTCAAACCTGACTGAAAACCATTTCTTTCCGGATGCTGAGTATGGAATGATCATTAAAGTGTCAAAATTAAGATCAGGGAAAGAAAATTTCCTGCAGAGTGTGTGCTTTGGGGGTGGGGTGAGGGAGGGCAGAGTATTAAAATTTTTCTTGGAGATGTTTGAAAGTTTAATGGTTTGGCAAGAGAAGAATTTTTCACAGTTCTGTCAAACAAGATGGTTTCATTGATTGCTTATCTTTTTTTTTCCAGAGTCAATGAACATGAGAGGGACAAATTCAAATCTGCACCATGTTTGTTTTTTAACATATTTGACTTATGAAGTAGAATTTATTTTCCTTAATATTTTCTCTCTCTCTCTCTCTCTCTCTCTCTCTCTCTCTCTCTGGACTATTATGATATTTGTTAGTTCCGCAGCAAACATTGGTAGTTAATTTATGAGACCTTGTGATTATACTATCTTGTATGCTAGTAAAACAATACAAGCCAAGATGTTTGTGATTATACTATCTTGTATGCTAGTAAAAGAATACAAGCCAAGATGTGCAGTATTCATGAACGTGGTATGCTGTGTTTATTTTACTGTACATCATTCACTGGCCTTTCTTTTTTTCCTTTGTGGATAAGTATGACTTTACTGATGTGGCAATTCCTTTTCTGGTGTCAACCAAATGTGATTACAGTTTGGTGCTGCAGTCTTTTCTTTTCAAGACAGTTGTTTAATACTCTGGAAGTTTGATATTTGGAGAATACACACAGGCAGGTTCTGTGTTCTGTGACTGCATTTTCTTTTCTTTTTTTCTTTTTTTTTTTAGAATTTTTTTTTTTTTTATAGTTTTTTTTCTTTTTTTCTTTTTTTTTAGATTTAAAAAAAAAGAAAAGATTCTGGTCATTTCCAGTACAGAACAACTTCATTGACCAGATATGTTTGTATGTGCAAGGGCTGAGTCATTGTGTACATGCATGCTTATGTTTGCGCGCTTTACTATGAAGGAAGATACACTCCTTTTTTTTAAGTAAGAGACATGAAATGCAGGCTTTCCTGCACATCATTGTGATTTCCTTGGTGAACTGACGGTCAGAATGGTCTGCAAATACCTTGTGGTACAGAGGAATGCTTGGAAACAAGGAATGGAGTGTCCTGTTTCTGTGGTGAAGTTGCTCTGCTGGTTTGAGCAAGAAGAAGGGAAAAAAAGGAAGAGAAAAAAAAAAGAGAAGCCTGAACCAAAGAGTCATAGAAAAAAAAACGAGAAAGATGAAGTGTTGATATTCCATGTTTGATGGTGGTAGCAGTTCCAGAATCTGTGGTGAAGAAGTGCCTTTTGCTCCTTGTGGCTTGACCTGTATCACTCTGAACCTGGCTCAACTTTCTGTCCGGCCCATATCTCAAGGTGAAAGATTTGCCTTAAATTTCCATCCTGTTGACACTAATCAAACCGGTTTCATCACTCCTTGATGGTGCACGGTGCAGTGGCCTTGGACAGTGTGAGGAGCGAGACAGGCAAACAAGGAGGGAGACATGGTGGTTAGATGTCAGAGATGTCAGATGAGATGTGTGAGCCATTGATTGCAGATTGGAGTGAACTGTTTTTGTTCGGCAGTGGAACTGACTGATCCTGTGTGTAGGACTGCGCATTTGTTTTGGGGTCGCAGCAGTGTTTTTATATAACTTACCAAAGGTTTTTTGGGTTTTTTTAAGTTCAACTGATCTCCCCTTAATTCAGTCTCCATTTAGATGCTGACTTTCATGAAACTGTGATTTTATTCAACTCAGAGTGTGAGAAATACATAGGCAGAGGATTATCAAAGCTATTGATACTCTTGTGCGTGTGTGTGCGTGTGTGTGTGTGTGTGTGTGTGTGTGTGTGTGTGTGTACACATAAGCATGTGTGTGCATGGGTATGTGTGTGTGTGTGTGTGTGTGCATGTCATGTGTGTGCACTTGAGCATGTTTGCACATGACTGCGTAAAAATGTACATGAATGTGTGTGATTTTTGAGACAAATATTTTTTTCCAGTGCGGAGTGTGAAAGCTTTCAGATTGTTTGATCCCGTCAAATACTAGCTGATCCCTGCTAGAAATGGGACAAGAAAAGAATCATAGAATCCTGTTATCTTTCATACCACCATGTGGAATTTGAGATTTTTTGTAACAGGAATTCTGTAGGAGTAAGTAAGATTTATTTCATGAAAGTATTTACCCAAAAAAATTTTAAGTATTTTATGAGAACTTTTTTTTTCGTTTTACAATTGAAATCCCACTTTGGGGCAAAATGGCCAGACTACTCAATAAGATGTGTCTGAGAGCAGTGACGTGTCTTTCAGGGGAACAAAGCACAGTGTCAGGGTAGGCCAATGGTTTCTTTGCTAAAGGGGTTACCGATCAGTAAGCCTCATGTCTGCAATCTTTTGGAACCTATGGATGTGAATGTTTCTGCTTGAGACTGATCGTGTGAGGGGTATATCCTTCCATTCTTTTCTCAAAGTTTTCTGATGTCCCATTCCTTTAAGATGAATCTTGTGAGAAGACAGGTGGTTCTTCGTTTATTGTTTTTAGTGATGTTTGTATGAATTATGGCACAGAATCTCATCAAATTTCTCATGACAGAAGAAGATTTTTCCTTACGGAATGACGTTGCAGCTGTGTGAAGAAAAAATTTGTAAATAAAGGGCTTCTTGTAATTGTATGAGGGTGTTGAGTTGTTGTTTTTGTTCCCCTTCCCTTGCATCCCTCCCAATAAGTGCAGTTTATGTATATATATATATATATATATACATATGTAGCCATTGAAAATATTCAGCATGGTCACTCCTCCCTCACCGTTTCCCCCTCCTCACCCTCCCCTCACATCCTTGCCTCTTCCCTCCAACTGTCATCCTTTCCTCTTCCTAAAAATGTAACTGATCAAATATGAACATGTTTTCCAAAACTGAAAATTAGTTTAAAAAAACAAACAAACAAAAAGAAATCAGACACTGGGTTCAAAAAAGGCCCAAAGTAAAGATTATCCTTCCCATGATGATTGTGTAAGTTTATGTATATTAGAAAATACATAAGTTTACATTGTTGACATCAGACCATCAGACGAACTCAAGGTTTCGCACAAAGAAGAAAGCAAAATTCAAGCCTGTTGAAGTAGTGTTTCTATTCACCAGGTATTATGGCTATCCACAAATTCAGTTCTTTTCCTGTGCATATTGATGGGTAATGATATCAGGAAAGACTCTGTTTTCAATTCAAACATCAAAGCACTGTGCCCGCCTTCCTCCTCCCTGCTCAGCTTGTTCAGGCAATTGACTCTGTTCTTGTATTTTGATTTATGTGACCATTTGTCACTATTTTCAGTCTTGAAAAGCTTTGGCTGTAAAACTCATGATACTCAGTTCCTTCAATGATGTTTGTCTTGGTATGGTTTATTACGATGGAGGATGAAGGAATTTGATAATCAGATAGAGTGGATCTCAGCATGTTGTGTTCATATCTCCATTCAGATTGTGTTGTTCTTTTATGTTGAACTCCAGACTTATCATCAACTGGCCCAATCATTTGGACATAGTTTTATGACTGCATGGGAGTCTAGAATGTCCGCACAGCCCGCGCCAGTAGTGTTTGTATGTATATTACAAGAACTCTTGTATGATATCTGCTGTTGATGACGTGATATTTATGTCAATGAGCTTTTATCTTGTTGATCCAGAACCACTTTTATCTGAGCTTTGAGAACATGTGTCCACCATATACAGTAGAAGACTTGCAGATCCATTTTAACATTTACAGAAAGTGAATGGAACTGTTTACATGTTGTGATATTCCCCATTTATCCATGGTTTATTTCATCCTCTCTCAGCCTGTTAATTGTATATAGTGTTCAGTAGGTTGAGTTTCTCCTTGACTTGTCTGTTTACTTTCCCAATTCTGGAAGGGTGAGTTCTTGGTTCCGTCAATAATATTTGAACATATCCTTTATCAGAAGTGTGTATGTGGGCATTTAGTGTGGCAGTGGAGCAAAACATGTCTCTCTCTGGCAGAGCTGAATCTGTTTTGTCAGTAGGCCTAGTAAAAATGTGTGTATGAATGTGTGTATTTTGTCCCTGCCTTAAGTACTCAGAAGGAAGTTTTTCTCAACTCATTTTATTTACAAACCACCTTGATTGTCACGAAAATTCTGTTGAGACAACTCCTGGCTGGAAGACGTCACTTGGAATACTGTATTCTCATATTTGTTATGTCATAAATTTGTTGCTGTCTCTCGTTTATGTGTGTGTGTTTATCCCTGTGTTGCTGTTCTGTTACCACAACGTTTATTTTGAGGTAGAATCTCTTTTTTTTCATTCTTGAGAATTTCTCATATTCCCTGCCATGGCCCCGTGCAGTTGATTGGACTTTTAAGAACATGAAGTGAAAGTCTTTTTGTAAAAATGTATTCACTGATGATTTTATTTTTTTACACTATGTGAAAGATGTTTTCCTTCCCAAAGCAGACATGGACTTATTCAGAAGTGTTACAGAGCTCCAGGAACTTAATTTGATGAATCCTGCATGTTGGTGGAAATCACAGCTGGGTTGCAAATTGGGATGCATGCTATTTGCCTGATGGAATCACGACCTAAAATGTGACAATGCGCTTTGCCTTAGTTGTTCAGTGACAGGTTTCAGTGGCATTCATATTATCAATAAGCCGTTTTGTTTACGTGCTGGAACAATGAAATGAACTGGGAGCACAGTATAATATTAATACCTGCTCTGTTCAACAACTGGTAAATTTGTCTTTTTCTGCATCTGAAAGTTTCAGTAGAAGCAATATGTTGATAACAGTTTGCAATGACACTGGTGCATTATTGGAAAAGGAAAAAAAAAAAGGATTTGGTGTTGTATGACCTTGCACAGGAGAGCTAGAAAGTGATTTGATGGTTACTTCACCAAATCTGTCTTCATTCCATTATTAGGTTTATTGCTGTCATCTCAGTTAAAGAAAAATAGAAGGAAAAAAAAACCCAGAAAAATGGGCATATGTGCATTCTTCAGTATTTATCTGCTTGCACACATGCATTTTTCTCTCAGTGCTAATGTTCTCTCTCTCTCTCTCTTTCTCTCTCTCTCTCTCTGTTCCCCCGTCTTACCTGTTTCAACCCCCTTCCCCCACCTGTCTTCCCTTTTGACCTCCTGTATCCCTCTAATACACATGTCATGAAGATATATATATATGTATGGTGATCTAGTGCTGAAGGCAATTTTACCTCTGGTGTTTACATGCACACTGTTCGTTTAGTTGATTTTTTTTTTCATGTTTTATAACATTTTATAGTTTTCATTCCTAATAAATGAGAAGTCTAGGCGATTACTAGTTTGTGTCGTGGAGTGATTTGTGTATGATTGCCACTGTACTTCTGCCTTTCTGTGCCTCACTTTCTGGTCTCTGTTTCGTGTGCTGCTGATAATTCTCTTGGTCTTTTTTTTCAATCAGTTATGACTTGTACCATCCACTGAAACCGCTTCACACAAGTAACCAGATGTATGCATGCATAAGCTTGTACAAACGCATGTACAGCCATATGCACATGCATGTGTGTGCACATAGTCTCACACATGCAAGTGTAAAGCACACATGTGCACATACACACACACACACGCACACACACACACACACAAAACTGGTATTAGCGCAATGTCAAAGGCCTGACCAGGGCGTTAGGTTAATGCGCAGGTCAGGTGACTGCTAAGTCTCATCCATGACACCCTCTTCTCAGATTTCTTCAGGTATTTACTTTTAGTCCTCCAGCTATAAAACCTGCAGACTGGTCTCTTGGCTCCACAGGTGTGGTGTATGTGGACTGGTTTACAGGCAGTGACCCATTGAAGAAAAATTTGTGATGGACATCCGTCACCAGAATAGCCCAGTTTGTAGAGCACCGGATTCGTAATCCTGGGGTTGCTGGTTCGAATCTCCGCCAGGGTAGTTCAGTATATGGAGATTTTTTCCTCTGAGTAAACATTGGTACCTGTCCCACTTCCAACAAAGTCGTTTGAATGAGACTGTAAACTGACTCGTGTTTGAATGTGCAAAATTGGAAAACTCCAGGGCTGGAAAAGTCAGTTTTGTAGAGCTGAGTCTGGAAAAGACGTCCCCAGAATCAGTCACAATTAGAGACAGACAAGCAATTCATTTTTGTCACGAGAAAATATCTTTCAACGAAGGTTCGAAAACTGTACACTGAAGATAGTTCGATTTGGCAGAGGAGAAGGGACTTGTAGAGGGATGGGAGGGGTGGGGGGTGGGGGGTTATACTGTCTTTCGTCCAATAGAGTTATCTTTTAGGAGGTGGGGGTGGGGGGTTATACTGTCTTTCCGTCGCAAATAGAGTTATCTTTTCTAAGTTGACGCGGTCAAGCATACAAATCTACAGTCAAATATTTTATGAAAGCGCACGCCAAGATTTCGTATCAGGACAATCGAATTGTCTTAGTTCCTTGCGTTCTGTTTTCACACTGTTTTGCCATTTTCTCTCTCGATTGAACTGTTAATCTAACTGACAGGGCAAACTTGCTTTGGGCGTACCCACCAGCGGCATATGTCTCATGAAAACCGTCTGGGTCACTCTCTGAACTGGAATTTTCACACCGAATACCTCCATCGCAGATTTCCGAACATCGTCTGTTACTCTGTCGCCAAAAACCCAAATGCTGTTCGAGATCATTCAGAAGAAAAGAGGAGAGGCACCACCAGGCATAAAGCCACCGTCCCCAACATGACAGTCAAAGAGCAAAAGCAATGTCAGCAATGCTTGGAGACTATCAAGCCCTGCATGAGACCTTGGAAGTCGTGACTGGGGGTAGTGAACACTATGCCAGGAGAGCCTCGACGGGTCTCTTGGCGTTAATGTGACAGTTTTCAACGTTCACTGGTCTCGCTCTTGCACACAAGGTATATCTTTGGCATGACTCGGGGAGTCTGTAACATCGCCCCAGGTGAAGTCCCTGCGTGAATATGCGTCTGCTGAATGATGATATTCGTTGAGCGTTCTCCAGCACTGCAGTGTGACAGTTTCATTATAAGATGAGAGAGGGGAGGAAGCAGGGGGAGGAGAGGGGGTGTTGAAACAAAGAGACAACAGAACAACAACAACAACAACAAGAGAGATAGAAGGAGAAAAAGTCTGTTGTAGCAAGTGTGTATCTTACTGCACTGCTGGCAAGGGCACTGATGACGTAGGCCCGTTTGAAACATTCTTGGATGTTACGAAAGACAAAGCGAACGATCTATGTGTTCAGCCACGGCGCCCTGGAGGTCAATGACGGTTCACAGGATCATGTGATCTCTGACCCGGATGTAGGTGTCAGTTGTAGGCGCCAGTTCTAAGAACTCCTCGGCCACATCAATGACAGCATCCAGAGATTGTTTTAACAACACAATTTGGATTTGCCGGAGCATATGGGGAAGCTGCTGTTCCAAGCAGAGGCTGGAAAATACACTGACATACCAGCAGTCCTGTCTGACACCTGTAGCGCTGATGTTGATTTTGGACGACGGAAGACACAGCCGCCCATGGTTCCAAGTGCAAGAGATGGAGCCTTTAAGTAAAAGTCAATCCAATCAATCACCAAAGCTCAAATTTCAGAACTCGGCAAGTCGGATAACGTTACAAGAATGATGAGTGAGCCTGGCACACTCTTGAAATTATGATTCAACATTTCACTCACCACTGCCTCAGCTGAAATGAGCTTTTCTGTTCTGAAACGTGTGAAAACGTAGCTTCGGGTTCTACTGAAATGTGTAATAACGTGGAACTGAAACGTATGAACACGTATCTTAGGGTGCTATCGAAACGTGTGAAAACGTATCTTAGGGTTCTACTGAAACGTGTAAAAATGTATCTTAGGGTGCTACTGAAACGTGTAAAAACGTATTTTAGGGTTTTACTGAAACGTGTAAAAACATATCTTAGGGTTCTACTGAAACGTGAAAAAACGTATCTTAGCGTTCTACTGAGACGTGTAAAAACATATCTTAGGGTTCTACTGAGACGTGTAAAAACATATCTTAGGGCTGTAATGAAACGTGTAAAAACGTGTCTTAGGGTTCTACTGAAACGTGTAAAAACGTGTCTTAGGGTTCTACTGAAACGTGTAAAAACGTGTCTTAGGGTTCCATGACTGAGAAACAACCGAGCAGCTGCTGAGTAACGCGCATGTTGAATTAAAAAAAATAAAAGTAGAAATTTAAAAAAAAAAAAGACGAAGAAGGTGGACTGCCCTGATAAAGTCTGTTGTTGACGACTTCATGTCTGTCAGTTAGGGACAGTTAAAGTCTGTTCCAATATCAGGCTGCAGTGCGACTTAAAGCTACTTACTGCTTGCAGATTACTTACGCTAATGCCCCAGTTTATCCTTGTTTTTGTTATAAAGATAGTCATGACCAATATCAGTGTACTGTATCCTTCCCCTCCCCCTCTATCTTTTACTTTTTGCTCTTTCTTTTTTCCCATATATTTATTTGAATCTTTCTTTCATTTCTCTCTCTCTCTCTCTCCTCTCTCTCTCTCTGTGTGTGTGTGTGTGTGTGTGTGCGCGCGCGCGCGCGCGCGCGTGTGTGTGTATTATCCATCACTTGCAAATTCAGAGACGAAAGGAAAGTGCATTCACATACTCAGACAGAAACCCGTAGATTTTTAGACAACTTAGGCAGTGTGCGTGAAGTGTGTGTGTGTGTGTGTGTGTGTGTGTGTGTGTGCGCACACACACACACACACACACACACACACACACAGCACAACACACACACACACACACACACACACAAAACGCGCGCGCTCGCATACGCGCGCCACACACACACACACACACACACACACACACACGGACACACACAGATCCTTGTGCTTGTGTATCAACGACAAGGCAGTGCATTTAACACGTCTTTTTTTTTTTTTTTCTTTTGAGCAACCTTATGAGCGACGTTCAGAGTTCGGTGCAAATGACGTGGATTTTTTTTTTTTTGACCGTGTTGCACGTGCTTCATTCGTCCAAGCCTGCTGCACGAGCAACTAGTCTGCGCAGACTCGGATGTGGACGCATCCGGTGTCGAAACCACATGACGAAGAAGAATCACTATCACCTCGACATCAAAAATGAATAAGTTTATCGTCAGTGGTCTTCACAGAAATTTCTTATCGTGGTGACATTGATGTTAGGCATTGTCTACATTTACCCACGTGTGCTTTTCTGTGTTTGAAGCAGTAACTCTTTGAAACGTGCATGTTCTCATGGGTAGTTCAACTCGGCCTGCCTGGACAGTGATTGACAGCTACCCCGTTCTGCATGGATTGTTCACGTGAGTGGAAGCAGTGCAGTGGGTAAGTTATTATGTGCGCGCGCGCGCGCGCGCGCGCGCGCGCGCGCGTGTGTGTGTGTGGTGTGTGTGTGCGTGCGTGCGCACATGTGTGTGTGTGTGTGTGTATGTGGTGGTGTTGATATTGTTGTTATTTTTTTAATTTAGCATGTTAAGATTGTTCAGGCTGACTGTGCGCGCGCGCGTGTGTATGTGTCTGTTCGCGCGCGCACGTGCATGTGTATGGACACACGTACGCATGTGTGTATGTATGTGTGTGTGCGTCCTCGCGCGCGCGTGGTGACGTGTGTGGTTGTATGTGCGTACGCGCAGGTGTGTGTGTGTGTGTGTGTGTGGTGCTCGCGCAGGCGCAGGCGTGTATGAAATATGTGTATGTGCGCGCGTGCGTGTGTGTGTGTATGTAAGTGTGTGTGTGTGGTGTGTGTGTAGGGGATTGTTATTGTCGTTGTTGTTTCTTATTATTCAATTTAATGTCAGTCAACATTAGCGATATAAAACACAGAGGTGGGTGTGGGTGTTTGTGTGCCCGCGCACGTGCGTTTATTTGTGTGCGTGTGTTTACTGTGTTGTACTACGCTATAATGTGCCGTGTTGTGTGTGTGCGTGTGTGTGACGTGCGCGCGCGCGCGCGCGCGTGCGTGCGTGCGTGCGTGTGTGTGTGTGTGTGTAGTACACACGCACATGCGTGCTTGTAGACAGAGATTTCTCGGAATTTACGTTGCCGATTTCAGTGAAAGATTAGCAATCGATTCTTTCCTTTGTTCAAGGAGAACTATTCATCAATTAAATAAGATTAGAAATAGGCCAGATTTATAGATAACAAAAAGGTTAATACAAAAAAAAAGTTGACCACTCTGTCAGTCGAGCAGTTGATCATCAGTCGCTTGGATACTTGTTCATTCACCCGTGGAAACTCTGTTCGTAGTTTTCTCTTGCAGCGACTTTAAACAGTTCATATTGTCTTTACCGGCGGAAAAGTAAAACGATAGCACTTCATTTATGAGTAGCCACTTGTAATGAACAAAAAGGCTCGCGAACTGTTAAGATCCCTTTTTGGCAAGATTTCTGCCCCTTCCCCTCTGTCTGACTTATCTTCTCGAAAGATAGGGAAATGAAAGCTTTCCTTACTGATCGTGTCCTCAACCGTGTTTGCTTTCTCAATGTGTCCTCATCCATCTTTCCATTTTTGTCCTCACTCATCTTTCATTTCTCAGGATGTCCTCACTCATCTTTCATTTCTCAGGATACCCTCACTCATCTTTCATTTCTCAGGATACCCTCACTCATCTTTCCTTTCTCAGGATACCCTCACTCATCTTTCATTTCTCAGGATGTCCTCGCTCATCTTTTATTTCTCAGGATGTCCTCACTCATCTTTTATTTCTCAGGATGTCCTCACTCATCTTTCATTTCTCAGGATGCCCTCACTTATCTTTCATTTCTCAGGATGCCCTCACTCATCTTTCATTTCTCATGATGTCCTCACTCATCTTTCATTTCTCATGGTGTCCTCACTCATCTTTCATTTCTCACGATGTCCTCACTCATCTTCCCTTTCTCACGATGTCCTCACTCATCTTCCCTTTCTCAGGATGCCCTCACTCATCTTCCCTTTCTCACGATGTCCTCACTCACCTTCCCTTTCTCACGATGTCCTCACTCATCTTTCATTTCTCTTGATGTTCTCACTCATCTTCCGTTTCTCACGATGTCCTCACTCATCTTCTCTTTCTCACGATGTCCTCACTCATCTTCTCTTTCTCACGATGTCCTCACTCATCTTCTCTTCTCACGATGTCCTCACTCATCTTCTCTCTCACGATGTCCTCACTCATCTTCTCTTTCTCACGATGTCCTCACTCATCTTCCCTTTCTCACGATGCCCTCACTCATCTTCCCTTTCTCAGGATGCCCTCACTCATCTTCCCTTTCTCACGATGTCCTCACTCATCTTTCATTTCTCTTGATGTTCTCACTCATCTTCCCTTTCTCAGGATGTCCTCACTCATCTTTCATTTCTCAGGATGTCCTCACTCATCTTTCATTTCTGACGATGTCCTCACTCATCTTCCCTTTCTCACGATGTCCTCACTCATCTTCCCTTTCTCAGGATGCCCTCACTCATCTTCCCTTTCTCACGATGTCCTCACTCATCTTCCCTTTCTCAGGATGCCCTCACTCATCTTCCCTTTCTCACGATGTCCTTACTCATCTTCCCTTTCTCTTGATGTCCAGACCCATCTTTCCTTTCTCACGATGTCCACGTCGACCTTTGCTCGTTATGATGTCCACATGATGTTCGGATGTATCCTTTTCTTTTCTTTCCTTCATCTTCATCCGTATAGTGTCCTTAATCAACAAGCTGATTATTCTGACACTTGTAACGGAGGGGTAGGCGCAAAAAAATAAATAAATAAATAAAGCAGCATGTGACTACTGGTGGAGTTGACGAGCTCCCGACGTGAACACTCCAAGCCTCGTGATTGCCATCATCTATCTTATGTGACAGATAACAACCATTTCAGATTGCATGTGTGTGGGCGGGGTAGGGTTTAGCGGGAGAACAGCTGATTAAAATGGGCAGTGGACATGGCAATTTTTATGTCGGCCAGAACTTAAACTGCGAACGCGGTGCGTTACTAGTGGGTCAACCAGGCACCATTTTATTTTCGGTGTAGGAAAGCCGTTCATATCTGGCACCATGTTATTTTCAGCGTAGGAAAGCCGTTCATATCTGGCACCACATTGTCTTCGGTGTTGAACATCCGTTCTTATCTGGTACCATGTTAATTTCGGTGTGATATATCCATTTATTTCTGGCACCATATTAATTTGAATGTAGAATATCCGTTCATATCTGGCACCATGTTATTTTGAATGTAGGAATTCCGTTCACATCTGGCACCATGTTATTTTCATTGTAGGAAATCCGCTTACATCTGGCACAATATTATTTTCGATGTAGGATTTCCGTTTATATCTGGCACCATGTTACTTTTGAGATAGGATATCTGTTCACGTAACTGTAGGCTGTCCATGCACACCTAGCACCATGTTTCTTTCGCCGTAAAGTGTGCACTGGTATCCATGGTACTTTTGCCGTGAGATGAAGGATATACGTGCGCTCTTTGCAGCATGTTACTTAATCCGTAATGTGTGAGATATCCGTGCGCACGTGGCACCCGTGTTACTTTCTCCGTAAGGTGTAGGATACCCGATGCACGTCTGGCATTGTTGCTTTCTCTGTAAGGTGGTGAATACCCGTTGCACGCCAAACACTGTGTTACTTTCGCCGCAAAGTGTAAAATACTCGGTGCACGCTTGACTCTGTCACTTTCGCCTTAACGTGTAGAATACTCGGTGCACGCCTGACACTATGTTACTTTCGCCGTAAAGTGTAGGATACCCGGTGCCCCTGGTATTATGTTACTTATTCTGTAAGGTGTAAAATATCTTTGCACACTTTGCACCAGCAACCTGTCCTCTCTAATGTTGTAGGCTGCCATAATGTGGCAGCATCGGTTTTCTCCGTCCACTTAAAACCGTGGAATACTATGAGGAATAAACTCAAGATCAGCTGTCTGTAATGTTGATTCAGTCGCCGTCATTTTGTTGCAGTCCAGCCGATCATTTCAGGGCTGTCACCACGCAAAGGACAGAAAGTTGTATCAGCACACACACACACACACACACACACACACACACACACACACACACACACATCACACACACACACACACACATACACACACACACACACACACACACACACACACACACACACACACACACACACACACACACAGACACACACACACACACAGAAGAGTGAGAAGCAAAAAAAAGGCATACATACATATAGTCATATAAAACCAATGCATATTCAACAAGCTGGACGATTGGCATCTTAGGTAGTTCATGCGAAACTAAGCCATGCAAAGTACGCAGCCACTGGATCTTGCCATAAGTAAATACCAGTTTCAACATTGGCCTGACGGCTGCTTTCTCTCTCCCTTTGTCTTTGGGTTTGAGTGGTTTCGACAGCAGCTCAGGCTATGTTAACCATTTTGCTTTCCATATACTTTCCGTTTCTTTTTTTCTTTTTTCTTTTCGGTTGATGTAATTAATTGAATTATTGGTCAGCGTTCTTCTTTCTGACATCCACATGTATAGAGGTTCTTCTTTTAGGCCTAAATCCTACGACCAGCGTTTTCTGTTCATACTAGGGTCCCTCCATCTGTAACCAGCTCCCTTTCTCTGTTAGCCAAGCAGACATGACCACGAGTTATACAGCTTTTCTAAAACTGTTTCTTCGAAGAAGTGTTCTGACCCTTACACGTCTCCCTTTTATTTAGTTTACTTTTTCTCTGGCTCGTGCGTGCGCGTGCGAGGTATGTACCGGCGCAGTAATTGTCGGCAAAATTGTGTAAGATCGTCTTGTCATGGCTGTCGTGTTGTACTGTGCATATAGCGGCAGCAGCAGCAGTGACAGTAGTAGTAGCAGTAGTAGTAGTAGTAGTAGTAACAGTAGTACAGGAGTAGTGGCGTAGCAGCACCAGCAGTAGCAGTACTGAAAATTGCAGTACTCGTTGTAAGCGAAAAATAATATTGATAAATGTGGTAGGTACGACATGCTGGTAATTTTCTGCAACTGTTGTTGTTTTTTTTCATGTCACGCAGTGGTGTGACTCACGGTGAAATCCGCTTTCTTTTCTTTCTTTTTTCTTTTTTTTTAAATTTTTTTTTTTTTTGGTACTAATCCTCTTCCCACTCTACCCCCCTTCCACCACCCTCCCGCTCTCTCCTTCGTCTGCCCTCTACATCCTTTTCAACGAAACCGCATTCATTGGGAAACATCTTCAGTCTGCTTTTTCTATTCCTTTTTTTATTTTTATTTTTTTGTACAAAATGAAAAGCAGGTATGTGCCATAGAATGAATTATTCGGAAGTGAAAACAAACATGCACAAACGCTTTGCATTCAAGAAAGTATTAAGGCCGATTTCACAATTAATTTTAACCATTTCTGATCGTTCAAAAAGTTTCAGATTTGATTTTCACATGGATTGAGATATGGTTTACATGAAATGAGGTTTGAAGGGAGGTCATCAAAATTAGATTGTGACTACATTCTGACCCGGTGTATACTGCCTGTTCACTGGTTGTTCCGTGCGACCCTAAGTCATTGTTT
>CM065715.1:80358427-80365927 GCA_033310375.1 Conus canariensis
TACCAAGCAGTTATCTGTTATGGTGTTTCATTGGAGATAACTGCTGTCACCTCCCACCTCTCACTGCTAGTTCCTTAACTTTCCACCCACCCTCTTCCGCTTCCACCTGCCTTGCCTTTTCAGAAATAGATGTCACGTGGCTTTCTCCCCTTTCGTGCTCCCCCGCATCATCGCCACCCCCAACTCCTCACACACACACACACACACACACACACACACACACACACACACACACACACACACACACACACAGTCTCCTGACCCTTTTCTTCATTCTACGTTCAACATGCTGTGTTCACTTATGCGTGACATGCTTAAGGTTAACTTCCGTTTAGCTCCGTGTACTATAGGTCAACAAACGAGGCTACCTACCATATAAGAGCCCCCCGATTCACCGTTTCCTGTCTGGAGGTAGTCAACACCGTGCATTTTTCTTTTATTTTACAGTGATCAAGTTTCTGTACCTGGATAGGTTAGCCTTTGTCTCTGAGTTCTCCAGGCTTTGTGCTGTTCACTCTTCCCAAGTGGAACCATGGTGCAGCTTAATGTTATTTCGTTGCTGTTGCGTGAAACACTTTGCTTGTGATACCGATCTTAATATTCAACAGTTTTTCATTGCTGCGATTTTTGTGTGTGATACCGTTGGTAATGTCCAACAATATTTCGTTGCTGAGATTTCTTGCGCATCCGTCCATTTAGTATGAAAGCTGATTCAGTATAGACTCGGTGCAAAGAAGTGACATCCGAGCCATGATCGGTGTGAGGTCGTATTCAGGTTGAGCGTCGAGACTCGCCAAGGTGGTTGAGCTGATGGGATACCCGCAGCAGGAAGGCGGTTGGAGGGAGTGGGGGATGAAGGGGGTAGAGAGTGATGATAGTGTTTATGCAACACTACACCGACACCATCAGAACATCAATACATGAAGCCCAAGGCGTGTGATCTGGTCTTACAACGGCCAGGGTGCTTTACCCTGAGCACACTATTTAATGGGGTGGGTATTGGTATTTATGGGAAAGAGCGGGGATGGACTCGACATAAACTGTTATTGTTTTTTTTTCTACTAAACGCATATGGCCCTGATATGGCTTACGTCTGATCCACTCAAAAGATATCAGTTCAGAGAGATACCGCTTATAACTCATGAATATCCCACTTTTGCCCCAGTTGCCACTCATGTAGGATTTTCTGATGCTCCTCACAACACTTTTTTTTTTTTACTTCCTTTCCTTTGTTTTTCGCTTGCATTCTTTCACACCAGAAATTTGTACTTTTCAGTCAAGTTTTTCGCTCCACTCCCTACTTTTAAAGTTCACTCTTTGATGTTCTCCAGAGACCCTTCACTTTATCGTATAAACATCATGTGGACATGCTGAAAGGATTGGACACACCACCAACAGTTTTCATCTCCGTCCAGTGGCAATTTCTTGCTTTTCTGCTGCAATTATTGTCTTGTATTATTTCATGGATCTGAAGCTGAGGCCCGTCATTTTCTCTCACCCCCGTTTAATTCTTTAGCCCTTCCTTTACCGCCCGTACCTACTGTTGTACATTAGTCATGTTACCATAGTCCCCATTCTAGCCCCCCCCCCCTCCCCCCCCGCCCCCTCTTCCATTCTTCTCTGCTACAAACAGTTCATTTTATACACTGCTGACCTATTCGTCTGCATCGCTACGAATTTATGATACATTTAATTCCATTGCTGCCCTTTAATTCTCTTTTGGCGGTGTTGAACAATAGGATGGACTTACCATATTCAACTCCATCCAGTTCTCCCCTTCCTGTCCGGCTCATCATTTGTCATTCTTACGTTCTTCTCCCATCCATTATTCATTCTCCAAAACTCCTTTCCTCCTCAAAGGCATCATTCATGTTTCACGTTGCCGTCTTCTCACATTCACTGATCTTCGTTCTCCATTCCTCCACTCGTCCGTCGTTCATCCTTCTCACGTTCCCCAGATACCGTTCTGTCTGTGAGTAATCATTCTCATGTTCTCTTCTTCTCATCTTGTTCTTCATTTTACTGTCGTCATGTTCTGCCCCCATCCTACACTCAGCATTTTCACGTTCTCTTCGTCTCATCATGTCAGCCATTCATTATGAACGGTTCCCGTCTTCTCATTCTGTCTCATTCTGTGCTGATTGTGACCACTTTTACTCTGTCGCTATCTTGTTTTCATTAGGGCCATCATTCTCACGCTCTTCCTCTTCCTTCTCTTACTTCATCCGTCTTTCGTTCATCAGCGTCGCGCCACCCTTCCATCTGTTGTTCAACTTTCCTGCGTTCTTCTCTTCCAGTCTAATCCAACATTCACCATTCTCACCGCTTCCTCCTGTCCAACATTCATCATTTCACAGCTTCCTCCTGTCCAACATTCACCATTTTCACAGCTTCCTCCTGTCCAACATTCACCATTCTCACCGCTTCCTCCTGTCCAACATTCATCATTCTCACAGCTTCCTCCTGTCCAACATTCATCATTCTCACAGCTTCCTCCTGTCCAACATTCATCATTCTCACAGCTTCCTCCTGTCCAACATTCATCATTCTCACAGCTTCCTCCTGTCTAACATTCATCATTCTCACAGCTTCCTCCTGTCCAACATTCATCATTCTCACAGCTTCCTCCTGTCCAACATTCATCATTCTCACAGCTTCCTCCTGTCCAACATTCACCATTTTCGCGTCTTGCCCCTCCCCAACCATCAAGCCCCCCTAGTCCAATGTTCATCATTTGCACGTTTCCCCCCAGTTCAACATTTATTGTACTTTCCCCCCAGTCCAGTATTCATCATTTTCACCACCACCCCTCCCTCGTCATCACTTCATCCATTTATTACTTTACTGAGTTATTCTGACAGTATCTTGCATATATTTAGTCCATTGCCCTGACGCTCTTTTCTCTCTTCCTTTCTTCTTGTCCCTCCCCCTGTCCATCATTTTGACCTTTTCTCTTCACCTCGTGAAAAGTTTATTATTCTCTCGTTTTATTTCCCCCAGTTTTGTTTTACCATTACTGGATCATTCTCACGCTACTCTCGCGTTTCCCCTCACCTGAACCTTCCTCGTGCTACTGTCCTGTCCACCATACATCATTTTCACATTCCCCTCTTCGCCTGTCCTTCATGGGTATAATGTCATCCCATCCCACCTCTCATTTATAATTGTCAGTTATTCATCATTCACGCTTTCTCCTTTCATTCTTCCTCCACTGTTATTACGTTCCGCTTTGATCCTGTTTCTTCTCCATCCCTCTTTCATCTTGCTGTCTTTTTCCCGTCATTTATATTTACCCATTCGTACTTTTTAAAGAGTGAAGAAGCTCCATGTTGGGACTTGCATGCACACACACACATACACAAACATTTTACAGCAGATTCCATGAAAACCTTGTTCAGAGACGTTCCGCCTGACGCGATCTTTGAGTTCTTGAAAGAGATTAACATTTTTCATCGGATCTGAGATTTTACAGTGGAACGTTTTTTTAACAAACTTTCGGATGGGTTTTTAGAAGATGTATTTTAAAGAATTGTGTGAATGAATGACTTGTGAGTTGATTTTAACTTGGTGACAGCCCTGATATGGCCCTTTGCGGTCGGCTGGGCTATAAGCAGCATTATCTTATCTTAACCCGTCATTTCTTCATCATTTTCCCTTTTCTTGTCATTCTCACATTGCCTTCACATCCCTTTCATCTTTCTCATGCTCCGGTCTCGTCAGTCTTTCAGTGTGTTTACATTCTCCTCCAGTCAGTCCGTCATTATGTTCACGTTCCCCTGACATCAGTCTTTCATCGCTTTCACGTTCTTCTCCAATCGTTCATTCATCGCTTTCACGTTCTTCTCAGTCAGTCAGTCGTTTTCTTCAGTTCTTCTCCAGTCGGTCATTCATCGTTTTCAGGTTCTTCTCCAGGTAGTCACTTGTCACTTTAACACTCTTCTCCAGTCTTTCATTTATCCTTTTCACGTTCTTCTCCAGTCATTCATTCATCGTTTCCTCATTCTTCTCCCGCGCTAGTCACTCATCATTTTCATGTTCTTCTATCGTCAATCATTCTTCATTTTCACGCTCATCTCCCGTCACTTGTCATTTTCACCTTCTCCCTTTTGTAATTCATCTTTTAGTGTTGAATCCTTGCAACAGAGTTGTTTCTAAAACTAACATTGTATTATTGTGATTTTCGTCATTCTGAAATATCTTTATCCAAAACTATGCACACTGTGTGGAAACGCAAAAGAAATTAAGACTTACGATGAACTCCCATTGTATCCTACTTGATTAGGAAGCGTTGTTATCATAAGATCTTTTGACAAAGCGCAGGCGTTTGTCAGGCATTCTGGGAGAACAATTTATCGTCAAGACTCACTTGTGATGTCAAAAACTGAGGAGAGAAAGAAGAGGAGACTATATCTGTTTATCAAAGACCGAATTCTTCTAATACATACAAGGATTTTAAAGAACATTTGATGTCTTTTCTTTTCACGTAAAAGTAATGGTGCCTTTTTGTGTTGTAGAAAATGGCAGAAGATCGGTTTTTAAAAAGCCCGTGAAAAACAGCAACAACAAAACATAGTCCTAATACATCAGGCAGTTTACAAAAAAGGTTGATGCACATAAGATGATAAGCTCGAAAAAAAGAGCAATATTTTCTTTTACTCCATGAACTCCAATCAATTCTTAATCATGCTGCAAGACTCGAACAAAGAACAAGCGATGAAGTGCCAGTGATCTGCTTAACACCCTGTACTGGCTTCCAGTGAGGATACTGTGTGTGTGTGTGTGTGTGTGTGTGCTGCGCGCGCGCGCGCGCGTGTGTGTGTGTGCGCGTGTGTGTGTATGAGTGTGTGTGTGTGTGTGTGTGGCGCGCGTGCGTGCGTGTGTGTCTGCCTGCCTGCATGCGTGCGTACGACTTGCATGCGCACACGCATTATTGAATATGTATATATGCGAGTGCTTGCGTGCATGGTTGTATGTGTGTGGGTGCGTGCATGTGTGTGTGTGTTTGCACGTACGTGGTGTGTGTGTGTGTGCGCGCGCGCGCGCACGCGCGTTGTGTGTTGTGTACGTGTGTGTGTATGTGTGTGTGAGCGTGTGCGCGCGGGTAGTCGCATATGTATATGTGTGCGTCCGAGTGCACAAACGCGAACTTATGTTTGTATGTGTGCGCGCTTGTTGCCTGGGGTGTGTACGTGCGTGCGTACGTGCGTGCGTGCGTGTGTTGTATGTGTGTGCGCGCGCGCGCGGGAGGGGGTGAGAGACGCATAAGTCGGCATTTTTGCACAACCATGTAAATTGGTGTTTGTGGGGGTTGGGACAGGACAGGTGGAAGGATTGGTATGGAGGGGTATTGAGGAAGGGGGCGGGGAAAGATTGTATATGTAACTTTTCAAATGAAGAATGTTTTTGTTGTTTCGACGAACTGTGCTGTTTTTGAATGCCCTTAATTAAACTTGTCTTAACCATGAATTTCTTGTGTTTTTTTGTGTGCTCAATACTAGGAACACGGCTTTACTTTGTGTTAGTTGCGGTGTTCTCTCCCTTCCTCCCACCCCTCCCTTCCTCCCACCCTCCCTCCTTCTCTTTCTCTCCTTCCTCTCTCTCTCTCTCTCTCTCTCTCTCCCTCTCTCTCTCTCTCTCTCTCTCTCTCTCTCTCTCTCTCTCTCTCTCTTTACATCCTTTTATCCCTATGTTTGCTGTTCGTCTTTATTGATGCTTTCATGTTTTATGGCATTGCCTGTGATGGCCATAAAGCTTGCTTTTACTATTTTTTTCATTGTTTATAAAAATGCATTGTCGTATAACTATCATTAAAAGTTTACAATAACAGATAACTCGCAGAACTGCTGTAAAATATGAAAGTTAGTAGAATAAGCGAAGTTTTGTATCGGAGTGTTTTGTTTTTTGTTTTTTTGTTTTTTTTTAATCTGGAGAGTCTGAATGTGTAAGAGTCAGCAGAATCTAGTAATCTTTTCAGACTATCCACACCCTTCAGTGTGTTATGATTGGTTCTGTGATGTATGCTACTCCTACGAATGACCCTAAGGTACCATCAAAAGACATGCGTACTGTGTAACATTCATGTGATATTTTCACCTAGACAGATGTAAATCTAAGACAATGAGGGTATTAAATCATGCACAAAACATTTATCAACTGGAGATACATAGTTTACGTTAAACATGTACATGGAATAAAATGGGCTTCACATTCGGGTGATAAAACACCAACAATAATTTTTGTACTCCCAGTTCTTATAGAACAGAGAGTACTTTACAATGGGAATGAAGAAATGCTCTCTCTCTCTCTCTCTCTCTCTCTCTCTCTCTCTCTCTCTCTCTCTCTCTCTCTCTGTCCGTCCGTGGTCAAAATGTGTTCCACTCGCTCCAGACAAAACTTCTGGTCGATCTTTCTTAAAATTTGTAGGTATGTTCAATACTGGTCACGGATGATGCCCGATGTGTTATTTTACCGTTATACCCGTTACTAACGGCCATAACGGTTTTTCTTTTTTTATGGAATTTCTCAGAAAGTACTCTGCCGATCTTTCTGAAAATTTGTAGATATGTTCATTATGGATCACGGATGATGCCCGATGTTTTATTTTACCGTTATCAGTTACTAACGGCTATAACGGCCCATAGCGGTTTTTCTTCTTTATGGAATATCTTAGAAAGTACGTGGCCGATCTTTCTTAAAATTTGTAGGTATGTTCATTATGGGTCACGGATGATGCCCGATGTGTTATTTTACGTTATAGCCATTAGTAACGGCTATAACGGCCCATAACGGTTTTTCTGCTTTATGGAATATCTCAGAAATTACTTGGCCGATCCTTCTGAAAATTTGTAGGTATGTTCATTATGGGTCACGGATGATGCGCGATGTGTTGTTTTAACCGTTATAGCCGTTACTAACGGCTATAACGGCCCGTAACGTTTTATTTTTCTTTATGGAATATCGCAGAACGTACTTGGCCGATCTTTCTGAAAATTTGTAGACATGTTCATTATGGGTCGCGGATGATGCCCGATGTGTTATTTTACCGTTATAGCCGTTACTAACGACCATGACAGCCCATAACGGTTTTCCTTCTTCATGGAATATCGCAGAAAGTACTAGGCCGTTTTTTTCTGAAAATTTTTAGGTATGTTCATTATGGGTCACGGATGATGCCTGATGTGTTATTTTAACCGTTATAGCCGTTAGTAACGGCTTTAACGGCCCATAACGGTTATTCTTCTTTATGGAATATCTTAGAAAGTACTAGGCCGATCTTTCTGAAAATTTGTAGATATGTTCATTGTGGTCACGGATGATACCCGATGTGTTATTTTACCGTTATACCCGTTAGTAACGGCTATAACGGCCCATGACGGTTTTTCTGCTTATGGAATATCTCAGAAAATACTTGGCCGATCTTTCTGAAAATTTGTAGGTATGTTCATTATGGGTCACGGATGATGCCCGATGTGTTATGTTACCGTTATAGCCGTTAGTAAC
>CM065715.1:80373427-80388427 GCA_033310375.1 Conus canariensis
TCAGTCATTCATTCGTTCAGTCGGTCATTCAGTCAATCGGTCGTTCAGTTATTCAGTCGGTTATTCAGTCGGTCAGTCGGTCGTTCAATCACTCATTCGTTCAGTCGATCAGTCGGTCGTTCAGTTATTCATTCGTTCAGTCGGTCGTTCATTGATTCGTTCAATCGATCAGTCGGTCGTTTAGCCATTCATTCGTTCAGTCGGTCATTCATTCATTCATTCGGTCGGCCGGTCGTTCCGTCACTGATTCGTTCAATCGATCAGTCGGTCGTTCAGTGATTCATTCGTTTAGTCGGTCAGTCGATCGTTCAATCACTGATTCGGTCGGTCATTCATTCGTTCAGTCAGTCAGTCGGTCGTTCAGCCATTCATTCGTTCAGTCGGTCGTTCAGTCACAGATTCGGTCAGTCAATCAGTCGGTCGTTCAGTCATTCGGTCGTTCAGTCACAGATTCGTTCAGTCAACAGTCGGTCGTTCATTCATTCATTCATTCAGTCGGTCGTTCAGTCACTGACTCGTTCAGTCGGTCGTTCAATCGGTCGTTCAGTCATTCATTCGTTCAGTGGGTCGTTCAGCCACTGATTCGTTCAATCGATCAGTCGGTCGTTCAGTCATTCATTCGTTCAGTTGGTCGTTCAATCACTGATTCGATCAGTCGGTCGTTCAGTCATTCATTCGTTCAGTCGGTCGTTCAGTCATTCATTCGTTCGGTCAATCAGTCGGTCGTTCAGTCATTCATTCAGTCAGTCGTTCAATCACTGATTCGTTCAGTCAATCAGTCGGTCGTTCAGTCATTCATTCGTTCAGTCGGTCGTTAGCCACTGATTTGTTCAATCGATCAGTCGGTCGTTTAGTCATTCATTCGTTCAGTCGGTCGTTCAGTCATTCATTTGTTCAGTCGGTTAATCGGTCGTTCAGTCGGTGGGTCAACGGTGAGACACATCATCAGGACGTGACATGTGTGGGAGCACACGGGGCGCGGGTGCTGCTCATGACAAGGATGGGCGCAGGTGGAGAGGGGGGGGGGGGGGGGAGAAGCGAATACAGGGTTTGATGTGTGGGGGATGACAGAGGGTGTGGATGCAGGGTATGCCATGGGTACGGGGTCGCAGATGCAGCGGCACAACATAGTTGCGGGTATGAAGAACGGGGATACAGCGTATGACGTAGGTGGGGGTACGGCGGTTGCGGTTTCTGGTCGTGACATGGGTGGGGAGACGGGGAGGAGGTGGCAGATGAAGGGCATAGCATGGGTGGGGTTACGGAGTTCAGGGCTTGACATGGGGGGGGGGGGGGAGATGCAGGGCGTAACATGGGTGGGAGTACAGGTGGTGCGGATGCTGAGTGTAGCATGGGTGGAATTACAGGGAGTGCGAATGTCGGAGCTTAAACAGGGGGGGGGGGGGGGGGGGGGGATGTTCATGTAATCATACATGAATAGGAATTTGGAGTGTGCGGATTTCCGTGCCTGGCTTGAGTGGAGGTAAAGGGGCTGGGGATGGGGTGGAGTGCGGATTTCAGGGTGTGACATCGGTCTGGGTTTGGGAGGCGCGGATTTACAGCATGATACAGGTGGAGATGGGACAGGGAAGGCGTGACATGGGTTAAGGTATAGAGGGCGCGGAATTCCGGCGTGACATGGGAGTGAAGATTTCAAGGCATGAGGGGGGGGGGGGGGGGTACAGGGGGCGCCGACGAAGGGTGCGACAAGGTGGGCTTGTTGGGGCGTCGATGCAGGGCGTGACATGGGTGGGCGTGCTTCGGAAGAGGGAGCGCAGATGAGGTGGGTGGGGGGTATTGGAGTAGAGGGGGCATGCATAATACAGGCAGCAGTATAGGAACAGAGGGGGCGTGGATGAAGGTTGCGACTTGGTGGGCACATTGGGGGCAGAGGCGCCAAAGCAGGGCGTGACGTGGATGAGTGTATTGGGGCAGAAGGGACGGATGAAGGGCAACGAGGGTGCTTTATTTGGGCAGAGGGACGCAGATGCCTGGTTTGACATGGGTGGGCGAGGAGGGTGGGTGTGGATGCAGGGCGTGACAGGGCTGGGCGAACAGGAGGGGGGAGGGGGCGGACGCAGTGCGTGAAATGGACGGGTGCAGGGAGGGGGTAGGGGAGCGTGAACGCTCATGGGTGGGCGCAATGAGGAGAAGGGAGCTTGTAAGCAGGGCGTGAAATTGGTGCGTGTAGGAGGGAGGGGGGAATAGGGAGCCGAGACACAGACGCAGGGCATCAATACAGGGTGTGACATGAGTGGGCGTACATGGACAGAGGGGTTGCGGATGAAGGGCGTGACATGGGTGGGTGTATTGGGGCAGAGGGGTTGATGAGGAGCTTAACAAAGTGGGTGTATTGGGCAGATGGGGCAGATGAAGGGCTTAACAAAGTGGGTGTATTGGGGCAGAGGGGTTGATGAGGAGCTTAAAGTGGGTGTATTGGGCAGATGGGGCAGATGAAGGGCTTAACAAAGTGAGTATGGGGCAAAGAGGGCAGATGAAGGGCTTAACAAAGTGAGTATGGGGCAAAGAGGGCAGATGAAGGGCTTGACAAAGTGAGTATGGGGCAAAGAGGGCAGATGAAGGGCTTGACAAAGTGAGTATGGGGCAAAGAGGGCAGATGAAGGGCTTGACAAAGTGAGTATGGGGCAAAGAGGGCAGATGAAGGGCTTGACAAAGTGAGTATGGGGCAAAGAGGGCAGATGAAGGGCTTAACAAAGTGGGTGTATTGAGCAAAGGGGCGGATGAAGTGTTTAACAAAGTAGGTGTATTGGGCAAAGGGGGCGGATGAAGGGCTTAACAAAGTAGGTGTATTGGGCAAAGGGGTGGATGAAGGGCTTAACAAAGTAGGTGTCTTGGGCAAAGGGGTGGATGAAGGGCTTAACAAAGTAGGTATATTGGGCAAAGGGGAGGATGAAAGGCTTAACAAAGTAGGTGTATTGGGCAAAGGGGAGGATGAAAGGCTTAACAAAGTAGGTGTATTGGGCAAAGGGGAGGATGAAAGGCTTAACAAAGTGGGTGTATTGGGCAAAGGGGGCGGATGAAGGGCTTAACAAAGTGGGTGTTTTGGGCAAAGGGGGCGGATGAAGGGCTTAACAAAGTGGGTGTTTTGGGCAAAGGGGGCAGATGAAGGGCTTAACAAAGTAGGTGTATTGGGCAAAAGGGGCACGGATGAAGGGCGTGACGTAAGTGGGTATACTGGGGCAAAAGGGACGCGAAAGAACGGCGTGACTTGGTAGGTGTATTGGGGCAGAGGAGGAGGAGGAGGGATGGTGGTGGGAGCGGATGCAGCGCGTGACATGGCCAAGTCAACTGGTGGGGGTGCGGGGCGGGATGCAGCGCGTTAAAAGGATGGGAGTAAGTAGGAAGTGGATGCTTGGATACAATAGGTGGGCGTTATGGGGAGAAGGGAGCATGTAGACAGGGCATGACATAGATGGGGGTGGGATAGGGAGGATGCAGGGTGTGACATGGATTGGGTGTACATGGGATGAAAGGGCGCTGATGAAGTACGTGACGTGGTGGGTGTATTAGGGCAGAGGGGGCGTGGATGAAGGGCGTGACGTGGTGGGTGTATTAGGGCAGAGGGGGCGTGGATGAAGGGCGTGACGTGGTGGGTGTATTAGGGCAGAGGGGCCGTGGATGAAGGGCGTGACGTGGTGGGTGTATTAAGGCAGAGGGGCCGTGGATGAAGGGTGTGACGTGGTGGGTGTATTAGGGCAGAGGGAGTGCAGTGAAGGGCGTGACGTGGTGGGTGTGTTAGGGCAGAGGGGGCATGGATGAATGGCATGATATGATGGGTGTATTGGGGCAGAGGGGGCGTGGTTGAAGGGCGTGACGTGGTGGGTGTATTAGGGCAGAGGGGGTGCAGTGAAGGGCGTGACGTGGGTAGGCGAATTGGAAGGGGGGAGGGGGGACTTGCCAGTTAGTCTGAAGACATGGGGCAGGACGAGGACTGTCTCACGCAGCATCCCACAGTGGATTCTCGCTCTGGTTCAGAATGAGGATACTGCCACACACAAAATCATAGCAACTGACAACTTCCCTTCAACTATCCCGGTGACTATCAGTCCTGCAAATAACAATTATTTTATCTTCCTGCAGTCCCGATTCATTTTTGTTTCCAACAGATTACACACACGAAATCTGCAGCAACCGCCAATCGTCCGAACCAAACGTACACAACATTATTGAAAATGTTTCTCGGTTCACATCACACATCCATAGTCAGTTGTCGCACATCGTCAGTTACTTCTTTCCGTATCGAAAATGTCCATTTAAATCTTCCCCATCTTTCCAAAAAAATTTTTCATGTGGCTCTATCAACTAATTTAATAGGAATAATAAAAGAAATCTAGGAATATCATAGTCTTCTGACACAAAGGCTCCACTTGTCAGTGAGCGAACATTTTACACTGTTAACACACACACACACACACGCGCGCGCGCGCGCGCGCACACACACACACACACACACACACACACACACACACACACACACACACACACACACTGGTGACACCGTGAGCCAACCAGGGCCCCATACCAAAGGCGTGACTAAGAACAAGCCAGAACAAGGTTCTACGTGTGAGGGGAAAACGAGCGGAACCAGATGTTCAGGTCCCCCCATACAGCGGGCACGTCACATCGTCTCATCTTTCTTCGACCTCTTTGAGCATGACAGACAACAGCCTTGCGGACGACACCGGGGCGTCACGAAGCGTGGCCCGAAATAACCCGAACTTGCTTGTCGTCTGCACTTTTCATCTGCCGTTTGAAGGTGGGTTGTTCCCCCTCACTGTTCCCGGTATCCGCTCCCTCTCCTCCCCTTCCTTTCCCCCGCCTCCCGCTCCATCCCTACTCCTACCCTGTCCTGCTGCGGCTGATACACACACACACACACACACACACACACACACACACACACACACACACACACACACACACACACACACACGAAGGTTTTAATGCGTGTTTAAAAGAAAAAAAACAATCATTCGCATCACTCTTTGCCTGCTGTTTTAAGCGACTCATTATTTTGTTTTGTTGCTGTTTTCAGTTCCTTATCAATTTACTGATACTGTGTAGGTCGGTTGTTCATTTGATTTCTTTTCTTCTGTTTCTAAGGTGGGTCAGCAGGAGTAGTAACTGTACTAGTAGCCGCAGTCGTATTAGTAATAGCAACAATTGGACTAGTTGTAATAGCAGTTGCAGCAATAGCCTACTGGTATTAGCAGCAGCAGCTGCTGCAGTAATAGGAGAATTGTAACTGTAGCAACCATAAAGATAATTATCGCTGTAATTTTTTTTTTACAACAGCAGCAACAACACAAGCGTCAGCAATGAGTACTAGTACCAGCGCCAGGAATAGCAGTAGTAGCCGCTTAGTAGTAGTAGCCCATATTTAGTAGTCGTGGTATCAGCAACAGTAACGATATAGCTACTGTAGTAACAGTAGTTGCTGCAGCGGTAGCACTGAGTAGGGGCCTAGCGTCAGAAGTGGCAGCAATAAACAGTAATAGCAGCAACAGCCGTAGAAGTAGCAACAGTAGCAGTATTAAAAGTAGTAGCAGTAAAGCAGTAACAGGAGCGGCAATGATCATAGTAGCAGCTGTAGTTACAGTAGTAGTCACAGTAGCCGCAGTAAGAGCATTGAAGTACTAATACAGCGATGCTTTCCTTGGTGCAGACCGCTAGAAAACAAACTGCCAGTCTGTGTTATTCTGGATATGTATCAGAAAATGGTCACTTCGGTTATATTGCATTGAAGTGAAATATACTGACTGACTGACTTACCGACCGACCGACAGACTGACTGACTGACTGACTTAACGACTGACTGAATTATCAACCGACTGACTGACTTGCTTGCTTGCTTCCTGATTGACTGGCTTGTTTGCTTGCTTGCTTGCTTGCTTGCTTACATACTTAGGCCGTTGACCCCCTTGGGAGCATAGCGATCAACGGTATTTCTCCAGCGTACACGACAATGGGCTGTCTTTCCTGCCTGTGTCAAGAAGAAGGGCATGAGACTGTGTGTTGTACTCCATAAAGATTCACCAAAACAAGTGCTCCTCATTGAACTCGGTGTGCCATATGAAAGAAGATTGGAGGAAGGTCACATCTGCAAAAGGTCAAAGTCATAAACAGTAACTCAATTAGTCCGCACCAACAATGTTTTTCCCTGGCTCATCTTCGGTGCCACTATAGTGGCATTCCACCCTCGCCAATTATTCCGTCCAACCCCACCCCCCACCCGCGTTCACATCCACAGTCTGACCCGTCCTGCCACAGCCCCAACACCGGCATCCACAGGGAGCAGCCCATGCCAAGTCGTCGTGAGGCAACCCGCCAGAGGAGACGTAGCACTGCTGCAGAGCCACTTTGGTGGTGTTCAGTGGTGCCTGTTCTGGACCAACACATGCAGGACGCCACCTACTGAAACCCCCAGTTGCAGCAGTATTTGCCAAGTCGTAAACCCAGCGTGAACGAGCTCTCTCACTCCATGGGGCGACACGACGTTCGTCCAACGACAGTCTCCATGAAATTGCCAAAGCAGGTGACCCCGACGGAACCAAATCAAAGACATAGACATGAAGAGGTGATCGAGACTATGGTCACCCTGAAACCAGGGCATGAAGGGACATATAATTTGAGACATTTTTTTTATTTATGGTGTACGATGAGGATGAGGATGATGCCACAGATTTCCATTGAGGTCTGAGACTGTACAACAGGGCTGTTCTCAACGCTTACTGTCATAATACATCTTGGCTTCAACCAAGCCTGAGAAATACAGACACCTGCATGAAATTTGAGCAACACTGTCAGAGCACGCATCTATATGTAAAGTGGATGACACTCGACTCTGTGTGTCTCGGTCTTCTTTGCCGGACCTTGCAAACTCAACTCAAGGTAAGAGCCGTCGGGGCAGATAAAAAAAGCTTTCCCAGCCAGGAAAATAATTTTATTTTCAATCACGATGAACTGACTGGTTCTGTTAGGGCAACGATAGCAAAATACTGCAATTTACGTTGCTCTCAATCATAAGATGACTCAAAGGGCGGTTTTAGGATTCGTTCGACCGTCGTGCGGGCCTGCGCTCGCCAGAATGTCCGTTCAGTTTTTGATGCACTTTTTACTTTCCAAACATAAAAAAACAACTGTCTGTTGCTTCAATGCGGTGACAGCCCTGATATGGCCCTTTGCGGTCGGCTGGCTGTAAGCAGCATTACCTTACCTTACCTTATCTTAACTGTCTGTTGCAGCGGTGGGAGCGTTCTTTTTTCTTTCTGTCTTTGTGTGTGTGTGTGTGCGCGCGCGCGCGCGCGCGCGTGCGTGCGTGCGTGCGTGCGTGTGTGTGTGTGTGTGTGTGTGAAATTTATCTACTTTTTGTTAATTAGTACCTTACATCTTCAAGTCTCGTCTTTTTTCAGAATGGTAGGCATCCGCGTTGCGTGAGTTATGTGTGCTTAAATGATCTTTTCAACATTTGTTTTGTTTTATTCACTTGTAGCTCAGTGAAAAGAATGCTTTAAACCTAGGATTCTTTTGCCCCGCGCATGAGTAATAAGTCAGTTTTGGCATGGCGTCAAAAATTTCAAACGCATGACAACATATTGACCAATCAGTGACCTCGAACTCCATTCCCCTGAAAATGGGAATCCCAAATTTTGCCCGACTTTCCACAGTCGATTGATTACAACAGCGAACTGGTTTCTTAAACTGGTTTTCCACCAACACGAGATTTCTCGTGATCTCCCTCTCGCAGTCAAAAAGGAGTCGCCTGCCTCGAAAACACGTTTTTCGTCTCTGGCTCTGAAGAGGTACGCTTCATGAACCTGTTTATGCCCGTTTTTCTGTTGTGAACTGTCCGTTGTGGCTACTTCGAAAAGACTAACTTAATTGCAGGACATTCTTTATTTCACTGTGTCGAAAGAAGTAGACAATTTGCAGACTACCAAGTTTGCTGATGATGTGATCGTCTAATGTCAGCTCCCATGATAATTTTTTTTTACACAAATAAATTCAGGTAGGTTACTGTGCGTAATAAACTTCTTTTTTTTTTTTTTTACTGAAACGACTTTTTTCAAAATATTTTTGGGAACAATAGCCTGTTTTTGTTTTAAAATCAAAGAATCGCTTTTGCTTAACAAGGATTTAAATGAGTAGAAGAAGCAAACTCTCTTTCTCTCTCTCTCTCTTTTCTCTCTCTCTCTCTCTCTCTCTCTCTCTCTCTCTCTCTCTCTCCAGTAATTCACAGTTTGGATATAGACTCTCAATACATATACAGGTTTACAATTGTATACGTGATTGGACTAAGATATTGCTTACTCATAGATGCTCTTCGTGCGTTTTATAGCCAGACGAAATTGCTGCCCGCTGGGGAGCTCTGTTTTAGACGAGAGCTTGAGAACCAGTCTTAACCGTTTAGTGCCGAATTGAATCATTCCGTTTCTTTTGCGAGCATTTAACATAAACAGCCACCAGGTTTCCCAGTACAATGGCGGGGAGAGGGGGTAGGGGGTGGGGGCGGGGCAAGGAGATGGGGACTGGAGCAGGGTGTCTTTCGGTTGTAAACAGTATCTCCACTTGCGAATTCTTCGTAGACATGTCTCTTGCTCCGTCACTCGCAGTCTTTCTGCTTTTCTCTTGTCTGTCTGTCGTGTTCTTTGTTTTTGCCATTCCCACCCGTTGTAAATAGTTGCGGTTTTTTCCCCTAGGGTTTGACATGTTGACTCTTGTTTGGGAATTCAAGTAACTTTATTAAAAAAAAATTACATGTTGTAAACAGTTCTTGCATTTCTTTTTTTTTTTTTCATGGGGCTTGATATGTACACTCTTGTTTTGAAGTTTAGGTATTGGTCTCAAATACTGTGTGTTGTAAATAGTTGTTGCACGGTTCTAGGAAGAGTCCACCTTTGTTCTGTTTGTTCTTTTTTTTTCTTCTTTTTGACTACTTTCGAGTTGTTCTAACCATGATATGGCCTGGTGTGCTCGATAACTGTAATAAAATCATATTTGACACATCTGAATTTTTTTAATAATAAAGCCGTGGTCGCTAGAGAGAATTATTCAAGTGGGGTCAAATGCTTCAGTACAAATTCTGGTACAGTTATTTCGTTGTAATCAAGTTGTTTGTTGTGTGCGCTATGACCACGTAGGTTGGTATATGTGATTATGGCGCTGTGTCCGATTTTTTTTTTCTTTTTTGTCTTTTTTTCCTGGTTGTATAATTCAGCTGGCGCATTTGGCTGGTCATAACCGATGAGTTTAAGTGCTGTTCTCTGCAGTCAAACCTGAGCGTGGAGATGGGACCCCAACGATTGTGCTTTACTCTTGTGTGGACACTGGCTCTCCTTCATGGCAGTGATGGGCAAAGTAAGACTGCGCAGTTGGTCTCACACACACACACACACACACACACACACACACACACACACACACACACACACACACACACACACACCACTCACTCACTCACTCACTCACTCACTCACTCACTCACTCACTCACTCACTCACTCACACACACACACACACACACACACACACACACACATACGCACACACACACACATATACGCACACACATACACACACACACACACGCGCCACACACACACACACACACACACACACACACACACACACACACACACACACACACACACACTCGCTCTCCTCTTTCTTGCGTATGCTACGGATAATTTAAAGTCCGATTTCTTATTTGCCAAATTTAAAAAAAAAAAAAACAAAGTTCATATGTGGTGTTTTTATGCATATTCTGTTTCTGATTAAAGAGTCTGAAATACATGTCATGACTACTAATTTCAGTGGTTGTGGAAATATTGAAAAATGATGTGTGTGTGTGTGTGTGTGTGTGTGTGTGTGTGCGCGCGCGCGCGTGTGTGCGTGTGTGTAGGGGAGGGTGTCATTCTCTGTATCAGTTGGAGTTAGTTTTATTGATACTTCTCAGCCGAGCACTTACTTTTAAAGTGACGCACTTCCCTCATGATCCGAAGGTTGTTGGCCTGGTTGCACGTTTTAAACTTAACCCGTCCAGTATTTACAATAGCAGTTAGATATGGATTACTAATTGATAGGTTCACCAGGGATTCCATCCAGACGAATTACAACTGTGTTATTTTTCTCCTCAGCGTACTGTCTTTCTGTCTAAGTTAGCATGCTGTGGTATCACCTGAGGGACCAGATTTTCAGATCTGTGCTCTGCTTGAACGGTCCATGTCATCCTTGCCGGGCGTGAACGTCAACCTGAACCTGTGTCATTCTGATTGATGCAGGGGTTCGCTGCGACACGGCAGCGGAGGTGGTCTTCGTTCTGGACGCCTCCAAGTCCATCAAGCCCTCGGAGTGGGAGCAGGAGAAGGACTTCGTGGGCATCCTGATCGACTCCATGGCCGTGGAGGAGTACGCGGTGAACGTGGGAGTGGTGGTGTACAGCACGTACATCGGCCAGGTGGTGCACCTCCACCCCTTCAAGTCCCGGGCCAAGCTGAAGACCGAGCTCCCCAAGCTGGTGCAGACCAGGGAGGGTATGTAGAAGGGTGGGTGGGGGGAGGGTCCAGGTGGTGGCGGAGGTGATGGCTCGTCGGCTTGTATATGGAGTCCGCGTCTTGTTTTTTTTTTTTTTTTTTTTTTTTTTTTGTAGTCATTTACACTACGTGACACTGTTTTTTTATGTTCAGTTCATACTTACAGTCCGGCCTTCTGTGGGGGTTATATGGGGTTATATAACGGTTAATATTGTGCATTATACCCCCCCCCACCCACCCACCCAATAAGGTACAAAAGTGTCACGTTCTTCCGAGCACACGATCGTTGGACTTAATGAACACAATCAGAGATTTTGGTGAAATGGTAAATGATTTTATAATTTTTCTTACAAGCTTAACAGAAGAGTAACAAAAAAACACACGATAAAGACAGTGAACAGTCATGAATAGAAGCAGCAGAGAAGGGAGATGGGGGTGATGAGAACAAAGAAAGAGGTGAGAGTTTCCGACAACAGTTATTCCCGCTTTCACACAACCGAATTACCCGTGTCTGTTTGGTGAACATGGTATCAGGATGCTACAGAAAGCTTTAGTGCAGAGGTTGCATGACCTGTTGAACAAATTAGTAGTGGAGGAAAACAAGTGCAGGCTGACAATTCCTCGTCATTACAACAATGACTTGGCAAAGATTTCAGTTAAAAAAAAAGGGGGTGGTGGGGGGGGGGGGAACAAAACGGAAATGAAAAATTTGGGGGTTAAATTATTCATAGAAAATTCCTCTACTATCAGCTTAAGGGAACTGCCGTAGTCCATCTTGAAGACAGAACCATTCATGTCGCCTGCGCAGAGGCCTTTTCGCCCGCTGATTCGCTCCCTTGATTGGACTCGTCAGTTAGACCACCGCTGCGATTACATGGTTTGCAAGACATTATTACTCAGTTGGTATGTGGACTACAACCACTAAGCAACTGCACGTCTTTTATCTTTAATGTGTTCAATATTTGGCACCACCTCTGTTTCAAGTTCTTTTTTTTCTAGCTTTCTCTGCCTTGGATTGAGATTTTCCTTCTAAGGAAGAAGTTAACAATATAGTACAGTGAACAGCATTTGCTAAAAAGACTTGCTATTGTCACGCGGAGCATTTCGAATCATTAGTCAACTTTTGAGAAAAGTAATAGAAAATCATGTTCAAAATGCATCATTTTGGTGACCACAGGAGGGAATGAAAGTAAAGTTTGCTCAGGCGTAATTGTAACACACAGAGCTGTTTGTGATCACGCCCTTCAGGTCATGTCTCTGTGCTTAATTTAACCGAACTTGGTCTAAAAGTTCACGAATCAAAGTGACCGCGTATTCACTGCTCCCCCCCCCCCTCCCCCCCACAACTCCCCACACCCGCCTTTAGCCCCATGTCGTAGCAGCACAACTACTGACCGTTACTCACCAAACCCGTGTTTGTACAGACCAAGTCTGGTCACCGAGAAGGATCTAGCCCCTGATGTAACTTTCCCTGTCAAGGGAGATAACATATCACATGAGTCGAAATTTTCGTACTGAAGTTGCTGGCTGCTTGGTACTCTTGGGTGGACATGCGCAATCTGGAAAATGGATTGTGTATTGCCTTTGGCAAGAGACATAAGACATTGCTGTTCCATACGAAGTGGAGTGCACGCGGGGAAGTCATAAATCTGCCGCCGTGGTAACACCGCATTCCACAGTTTGCGGATGGGGACGAGAGTAGCCGCGTTAAGAAATGTATTCTGTCGTGTGGAAGTATAGACAGATGACTGTTGAGACAGACCGTGAGTGCGCGCTTGCGAAGGTGCACCCGCACGCTGAGTGTGAGTGTGTTTGTAGTGGGGGGACATGTGTGTGTGTGTGTGTGTGTGTGTGTGTGTGTGTGTGTGTGAACAAGCCCTCCTTAAGAATGTGTTTCTATCATTGGATTTTATACTTAATATTGCAAAACCACTTCACACACACGCGCGCGCGCGCGTGCACACACACACACACACACACACACACACACACACACACACACACACACACACACACACACACACCTCACTTACACACACACAGATACAAATATAACCAATGCTTTTCTGTAATGCTTCGGGCCCATCATTTAACCTCACAAGATTATACACCTACCATCTTTCAGCCTGCTCTGCATGCGTCTGCTATTTTGTGTGGACCAGACGTCTATTCCCCATTGCTTTTACTGGCTGTGCCTTCAGCTTCTGGCGAGCTGCTTTCTTTTTCCTACTGTATTCTGCTTTCTACAGAACTTGCATGGCAGATTTGTGCAGCATGGAAAGCATTGCATGAAGATGTAGCTGAACCTTCCAAAAATGACGTCAAGGTTTTCTTTGTTTTGTGTGTGTGTGTGTGTGTGTGTGTGTGTGTGTGTGTGTGTGTGTGTGTTCAAAATCAGGACCGGATAATAAGAGTGTATTCGCTGTCTGCTACTAAGAACGCTCTGTGTCCGCTATTAGTTCAGTATAAATCCTAGTCTTGGTCTCAAAGTTGAGGGAATCATTATCGGGAGATTAATCCTACGTAGACAAAGGGAGGACAACGGTTCTGGGAAAACATCGCTTTAACCCTTCGGCAACAAATTCGTTCCAGGGAGGGAGTCTTCATAACCGGGATCGTCATTTGGAGGTTCTGCTCTCTTTGCATGTACTGCATGTTTGCTGGGCTTACGCGCTTGTTTAAGGGAGAGGGTGGAAAAAAAGAGAAAGGAAAAAAAAGAAGAAGAAAGGCTGGTTGAGCTATGCAGAGTGTGCTGAAGCCTTGATGTTTGCTGGCAGTCGGAGCGGACGGACTCGAGGTGTGTACCTGCCGTGTGAATACTGGGGACTGCCGATGGTCTGAAGGGTCCTTTCCATGTACGTGACAGTGCCCGTTACTCCCCCGTCTTTCGTGCAGTTGTATGTCACCTTCATGCGTGATGTGTGTCGTTGGTGCTGTTTTCCACCCCCATAATAGAGGTGTGTACCTACATAAATGTTATAGAGAGCGGTTTTCTTTTTTCATTCTTCTGTGCAGCTTTTAGATAGATTTGTTGTCCCTTTAATACAGACCTTTGTTACAGCCTGGCTTTTATCTCGTGCCTGGCCCTGACAGTCGTCGGTTTCTCTGTCTGTCTGTCTGTCTGTCTGTCTGTCTGTCTGTCTGTCTCTCTCTCTCTCTCTCTCTCTCTCTCTCTCTCTCTCTCTCTTAAAAGTTAACATGTTTGTATACCTGTGTTCAACTGGCACAACCTAGTCCTGCCTTTTTCCTACCTTCTCAGCGTAAAAATCTTCTTCTTAAACGTAGCAGTTCTGTGATGCACATCGACACGCTGCCATATGCCACGCGTAAATATTTTCGACTGCCAGTGGACTTTATCACAATATTAAATGCTACTTCAGATTCAAGTCACTAACTACATATACTGACGACTGATGTCCAACCCTCCATTCTCCACTGTCCTATCTCCACACGTAAGGGTTTAGCGAGGAAAAAAAACCCACATTCCCAGAGACAGTATACCACTGCTGTACATCTAGTTTGTACTGTCGAACATTGGCGTAGAGTAGTGTCCTGTATACTATACAGCGTCAAAAGGCGTATAAACAGGCTGGTGTTTTTAATCCTACCAGAAAGTTGTCTTTGTTTTTATTTGACATCACATGTAGTCAGAAGTATTCTTGGTTGAATAATATGTGTAGTAAGAAATAGCGCTGGCAGAGCGACACATATAGCAAACGTTAATGCTGTCTAAAAAATAGTGCTGTCTGAACAGTACATGTAGTAAAACGTAGTGCTATCTGAACGACGTATACAGTAAGAAGCAGAGTTGTCTGAACCACACATGTAGTAAAAACTAATGCTATCTGAACGATACGTGTCGTAAAAAAAATAGTGCTGTCTGAACAATACATGTAGTAAAAGTGGCACTGTCTGAACGACATATACCGTAAGAAGCAGAGCTGTCTGAACCACACATGTGGTAAAAACTAATGCTATCTGAACGATACGTGTCGTAAAAAAAAATAGTGCTGTCTGGACAACACGCATAGTAAAACGTAGTGCTGTAATAAAAAGTAGTGCTGTCTGAACAACATATGTAGTAAAAAGTAGTGCTGTAATAAAAAGTAGTGCTGTCTGAACAACATATGTAGTAAAGAGTAGTGCTGTAATAAAAAGTAGTGCTGTCTGAACAACATATGTAGTAAAAAGTAGTGCTGTAATAAAAAGTAGTGCTGTCTGAACAACATATGTAGTAAAAAAGTAGTGCTGTAATAAAAAGTAGTGCTGTCTGAACAACATATGTAGTAAAAAGTAGTGCTGTAATAAAAAGTAGTGCTGTCTGAACAACATATGTAATAAAAAGTAGTGCTGTAATAAAACGTAGTGCTGTCTGAACAACATATGTAATAAAAAGTAGTGCTGTAATAAAAAGTAGTGCTGTCTGGACAACACGCATAGTAAAACGT
>CM065715.1:80393427-80468427 GCA_033310375.1 Conus canariensis
GTAATTAATGCAGCATGTAAGTCTGTATCTGCTTCCTGATGTACTGATAATGCATAAAGTGTATCTAGACCCGTACAGCCTGTGAGTCTGTATCTGCTTACTGATGCACTGATAATGCATAAAGTGTATCTAGACCCGTACAGCATGTAAGTCTGTATCTGCTTTCTGTTGTACTGATGATGCATAAAGTGTATCTAGACCCGTACAGCCTGTAAGTCTGTATCTGCTTTCTGTTGTACTGATGATGCATAAAGTGTATCTAGACCCGTACGGGGAAGTCGTGGTTATTTTGAGGATGGATTTTGTGTTCCATACATGCTGCAGATAACATTGTTGTTTATTATGCCATTGTTTACTTTTGTCCTGTTTCTTGGGTTTTGCATGTGTGTGTGTGTGTGTGTGTGTGTGTGTGTGTGTGTGTGTGTGTGTGTGTGTGTGTGAGGGAGGGGGGAGGGAGAGAGTGCGCGCGCCTGTGTATGTGTATGTGCGTGCGCGCGTTTTTGTGTGATGTCAAGGTTTATGTGACGATAATCTGATTTCAGTCAGTCGGCAATATTTGGGTGTGTATACGTGCATGCGTGTGTACGTTCGCATTTTAGCATGACATCTCAATTTCTACTCACGCGTTTATTGAAAATGTTATGTTTGAAGAATAATAGGTCTATGCAGATACAGTATAAACCTACAAACTTCTGAACAGAACACTGCCTACATTGTGTTCCTGTATATATTCTTCAGCTGTTTAATGACGTGATATCCTGAAAAATCGACAGTCCTGACGAGGAATAATTCCTTATGGTTCGCACTGTTGCTAATGCTTATTTCTTTCCAGTTGTATGTTTTGTTGTTGGAAAAAGCCCGCAGGGGTGAACTTCAGATAAAACATAACCCAAGGTTCTACCAGGATCCTTAAAGCAGCAAACGCTTTCCGGGATCCTTATAGCAACAAACGCTTTTTGGTCGCAGCTGTTATTCTGGATATGTATTTATTTAGTGTTGGTAATATTGCGGTGACATAATGTTTTGCTTACCGCCTTTGTGGCAAATCTCTAAATGGTGTGTTTTTGTGACCTGATCTTCAGTCGAAATAACGTTCCGCTGACGTAACTGTTTTAGCTATAGTTATGTTTTTATATCGTTTCCAGCTTCTCAGATGTGAGAGGAACCTCATGCAGCTGGCTGAAGTCAGGACAGGATTTGGTGAATCCGTTACAGAAAAAGTTTATATAAGATTCTGGTATTGAGATGACTCCAAATAACAGCGTAGAATAGGCTTTACCACCAACAAACAAACAAACAGTCAAGTCTGTCATGAGCTGCGAGCCTTTTCGCAGTAAAGCCAGAAAAGAACAATACAATGACAGCTAAAAGGGCACCGGGGAGACCACAGACCTCCACCGTGGTCGAACAGTCCATGTCGTCCGGTAATATTATGTCTCCCGCCGTACATTGAACCACAGCCAAAATTATCATGTGTTGATCACATCTTTAAAACTATCACACGTGCATCAAAACTGTTTAATATGACACAGTCCACGTTGTGTCGCCTTTGGTGGTAATTGAAGGTTTCGATCTCAGTCTGTTACTGTTCAGCGACAGAAGAAACAACCCTCGAGTGCTTCTCTCCCCCCCCCCCCCCCCCCCCTTCCCCTCCCATCACTCCCTTTCCATAGAAATCTTACAACTTCATAAAAACTGGTACATTTGATAAGTCCATTTTTAAAGTTGGAGATTCAAGCATTTTCTTTCGAGAAATTTACGAAAATGTGGAGAGAGGGGGCAAAAAAAAAAGCCATATCTCGCAGTGTTGAAGAAAATAGGAACGAAAGATTTTTGTTCGCCCTTTGACCTGAATCAGCACCAAGCTCTAATGGATTCGTCCTTGGGTCGCTTTCTATCTCTCCAGCGCTTGTTAAAAAATCTGTCCCAGAAGATTTGATCTTCGTTTTTGTTTGTTTGTTTGTTTTTTCCCCGTTGCTGACCGACAGCCACATGCACGAGCAATGCAGCAGACGCTGAAATATAACCTCCCTAGCGGAGATGACTAATAACTGAACATGTTGGTCTTCCAAGACATTGCCCTCAAAGCCTGTACTTCACTGTTGGACATGACTGATGCATGTTTTAAGCGGGGGTGAAAAACCGCGCGGAAGCAATGCCATTCTTGATGTGTAGAACGGACTTTACTCGGAATGATTTTGCTTTCTTAGAGTTATGATTTCACCAGTATGACACTGTATTTTGTTTGATTAGTAGTGTACTGCTTTGATTTGCATTGGATTGTATCAGATCTTATTGTATTGTATTGTACTGTGCTGTATTGTTTTGCAAAATTTTATCGTCCCAACAGGTCTCGGAGTAAAGAAAAAAAAAGAAAAAAAAAGGGACTGATATTCCAGTGAGCAGTGCACCAGCCATTTCTAAATGTGGTGAAGTTCTTGTTTATCTCGCAGGCTGAATTTGTCAGAGGAATTTATGGCAGAGGCAAACTCTTGGTGCCGTGGATGCTGCACACGGAAAATTTAGTTTTTCATCACTTCCGAAAGACTTGCACTCGGATCACTATCCCACGGCCTAGTTCAAGCCACGTGAGATCGAAACCGTAAATCCGATGGATGGTGAAATCGACGTCCTGGTTGTCCAAGGCCCTTAAGGAGAACATCGTGGATCTCAGATTATTTCCCTTTCCTGTGTCCACTGTACACATTATGCATGTGCATGATCATCGCTCTATTTCGTGGGTGACGTTGAATTGTTGATGAACTGATGCTAGTTGTTTGGTTGCCTAATCTTTGTTTTGTTGAGTATTACTTCGCTTTCTTTCGTTCATTCTTTTCTTTGTTTGGTAAAATTATAAACGATCGAACTGTGTCTTTCAACATTTTCACTTTGCTTAGATTTATGTAAAGTCACGCGAAGTCGTACTTTTTCTTTAAATTTTCCTTCTTTACTTCTGTCTGTCTTTATTCCCGTTTCCTTATACAAACCCATGAATAGTTACACGTGATGTAGGATCCTCGGTACTATTTTACTCTGATCTTTCATCAAACCGACGCCAATATCGCTTTGTTCGATTAATTTTGACATTGCAATTGAATTCAAGGTGGAAGTCATCAACGATGTACAATTTGAAGACACCATTAACTCGTAGGAAAAATCCAGTGTGTCGTATTCCTCTCAACTTTGACAGACGCGGGTGTGTGACCTCCCCCCCCTCTCTCTCTCTCTCTCTCTCTCTCTCTCTCTCTCTCTCTCTCTCTCTCTCTCTCTTTGTCTCTCTTTCTCCCTCCCTCTCTCTCTCTCTCTCTCTCTCTCAATTTCTACACATACATCAGCATCACTCACTCTCAGCTGTTTATGATTTAAATGATTGCGTTTTTAATTTAAAGCTTTGTCATCGTTAGTGATCTTGAATCCGGACGGATCTCCATAATGCCAACATGCTGTGGTCGGCCATCACGGATAAGATAACTAGTCTGAAAATATGGAGCATCACAAATCTGGCAGCTGGTACAATCGGGTCCAGTCTCTGTACTGTCGGCCCTAATCGGCTCTGGAGTTGTGGGTTCATCTCGATAGTCTGGGATTAGTCAGCAGGAGGAAAGTCTAGGGAAAGCTTGACAGCAGAAGGTCTTTAGTTTGATAGCGTTCAGTTAACGAATGCGTCTCTGACATTGTTTACTTTCGAACACCATAGATGTTAGTTATTATCTTAGCCTGTTAAGAACACATAGAGCGGAAGAAAGCGTTTGGAATTAATCTTGCATTTTGTTTCTTGTGGAATGTGTACGGCATCATCCTCGTCGTGTCCCCAGTGCAATCTCTATTCAACATGAATGCGAAAAGTGTGGGAGCAAAAAGTATAATTCTGTGTGTATTCCTTCATGTCCCGTTTACATGGTAATACCAGTTTCGTTTTTTTCCGTGCTGGTGGTAAGTATGTCTTAAAGGTTCAACAATTTCAGCAAAAGCTAAGTTTATCGTTTATGATTAACTACTTCTATGTTCATTAAATAACGAGAGTTGTCATTAAACAGGGAGAAGAAAAGGCGTTGTCATGATCTCCCCTTTACACTGGAGGGATAAATTCTTGCTATGACTCCGCGACTTGATGTCACCTTACGGTCAGATCTTTAGTATTGTGAGTGTGGTGAACCAGAGTAGGCATAATTGTACACCAAGCAGGATAACAATTTCTTGAAAGTGGTGGAACTTCACCTGCATAAAATCGAAAAAAACAAATGTAGTTGTTTAGGAGAGCCGGATGATGTGACAGAGCAAAGCCAGGGAACAGATAGCTTAGGCAGCTTAAAAGAGATCCTGGGAAGTTTAAAATGTCCTAGACTGTTTTTGTAAAACTGTGCTGGGAGTAAATATTTTATGGGTGAAAATTTAGGGGGAAAAAAAACTGGTAATGATCTCATCCATTATCCTGTTGAGCTGACCCTTACAGGTACAGACACTGCACGTGGCATCGCGCGCATGCGTCAGATGATGCAAAACCAGGCGCGAGACAACGCCAAGAAAATTGCTGTGGTGATCACGGACGGGAGATCGGACAACGCCACGGCCACGATCCAAGAGGCCGTGTATGCCAGACAGGTATGACAGTTCACGTTATTTGGATAGCCCGTTGCCTGCATTCAGGTTGAACGTCCATATCCACCAAAGGTGACATGGCAGACAGGCGAAAAGTATGAGAATTCTGTGTTCCTTCACGTTCACGTGATAATCCTACTGTCACTGCACAGGCACACCAGGAAAGCGGGGGTTTAGGACATGTCTAATACTGCACTCTACTAGAACAGCACGTTCAGAAAAGAACAGTTTTCTCGATGAACCCCCGAAGAATCGAATTCGCAGCTTCGGCTGCGAACTTACTTTTCCTCTGAGCTATTCGGTTGCAGACAGTTCATGCTGATACCATAGATCACCTGCTGGCTGAAACTGAGGTTTAAAACGAAACTACATACACATTAAATGAAGACTGGAAGACGAACACGAGTGGAGACTTCAATTGGAAACGGACAGGACTTACTCGTTTTTCTTTTTTTTTTTTTTTTTTTAGCTTTCTGTTTTGCCTGCGGTTTTCTGGTTATTTTCCGTCCGCCTAGGTGTATGGCTATGACTGTTTCCTGTTCAGACTATTTTCAACAGAAGCTGACAAACAAACAGAGAGAGAGAGAGAGAGAATCATTCAACAGAAACTGGTATAAGATCTCAGTTAACTGGCTCCATCTCAACGGTATTGAGATCGAGATAATTAATCTAGTTAAGTTAGTTTTTTTTTTTTTTTCGATCCTGTTCCGTACATACAAATGAAAAGATATTTCTTGCCAGCCTATTAATTCATGTACCGTAATATTCAACATCGTATCTCCTACATACAAAACAAACAATAAAGAATCAGATCAACTGATAAAGAACAGCAAAAAAAAAAAAAAAATTACGAAGCAAGCCAGCAAACAATTCAATGCCAACACGAGCTCTCTTTGCCCGAGGTAAACAGATGGCCACTTTTTAATCTCTACAAACCAAGATATAAATAAACAGGCAAAATAATGAGCAGAGTTACGCTCCTTTGATACACGAAATGAAGTCGGCAGGTGAATGTTCGACAAATAGTTTCTTCAGCCATGACCAGTGATTTCAATTATTGTTATTTTGAGGATGTTGATTACAAATCACAACGATAATGATATCAGTGATGGTGGTGGTGATGGTGTTGAAGATTATAATACCGATGATGACGTCGCTTAAGTCAGTGAAGGGGATGGAAATGGTCATGATGTCAACGATGACGACGATGACGTCACTTATGTCAGTGAAGGGGGTGGAAAAGGTACTGATGACGATGATGACGTTCACAGCTGGACGGCATCACCATGATCGCCCTGGGAGTCGGTAACGAGACGTTCCGGGACGAGCTGGAGGAGATCGCCAAGTCAGACTACTACCCGGGCCGAGGCCGCCTCTTCACCGTCACCTCCTTCTCCGAGCTGTCCGAGCTGCAGGGCGTGGTGGAGGAACTGCAGAAGCTCCTGTGTGTAGGTGAGTGTCTGGGTAGACCTTGAGTCTCAAGCCTTCCTTGCGTACATTCTGGTATGTACAGGTAACTCACTGTCTGGGCAGACACGGAGTTTAGGTTCTCTGTGCAGAATGTGCACTGTGTAGGTAACTGTGTGGGCAGACATGAAGTTTAGGTTCTGTGTGCAGAATCTGTAGGTAACTGGACAGACATGGAGTTTAGGTTCTCTGTGCAGAATCTGCTCTGTGTAGGTAACTGGACAGACATGGAGTTTAGGTTCTCTGTGCAGAATCTGCTCTGTGTAGGAATCTGCTCTGTGTAGGTAGGTAACTGGACAGACATGGAGTTTAGGTTGTCTGTGCAGAATCTGCTCTGTGTAGGTAACTGGACAGACATGGAGTTTAGGTTCTCTGTGCAGAATCTGCTCTGTGTAGGCAACTGTCCAGACAGACGTGGAGTTTAGGTTCTCTGTGTATAATCTGCTCTGTGTAGGTAACTGTCTGGACAGACATGGAGTTTAGGTTCTCTGTGTAGAATCTGCTCTGTGCAGGCAACTGTCCAGGCAGACATGGAGTTTAAGCTTTCTGTGCAGTCAGCTCTGCACAGGTAACTGTCTGGCAAACCTGGAGTCTCCAGCCTCCTCGTGCACAGTCTACTCTCTATATGTAACTGTCTAGAAAGACATAGAGTCTGGGTTCTCTGTGCATTCTGCTCTGTACGGGTAACGGTCTGGGCAGACCTGAAGGCTCAGACCTCCCCATGCAGTCTTGTCTGTATAGGTTACCGTATGGGCAGACGTAGAGTTTAGGCTGTCTGAGCAGTGTCTGCTTGGTTTGATAACTGTTTGGCCAGACATCGAGTTTAGGATCTGTGTGCAAAATTTGCACTTTATAGGTAACTGTCTGGACAGACAAGGAGTTTACGATCACTGTGCAAAATGTGCGCTGAATAGGTAACTATCTGGTCAGACATGGAGTTTACGATCTCTGTGCAAAATGTCCACTATATAGGTAACTATCTTGGCGGACATGGAGTTTAGGATCTATGTACAAAATGTGAACTGTATAGGTAACTGACAGACATGGAGTTTAGGATCTCTGTGCAAAATGTCCACTGTATAGGTAACTGTCTTGGCGGACATAGAGTTTAGGATCTATATGCAAAATGTCCACCGTAGAGGTAACTATCTGGACAGACATAGAGTTTAGGATCATAATACGAAATGTCCACTGTGTAGGTAACTGTCTTGGCGGATATAGAGTTTAGGATCTTTGTATAAAATATGTACCGTATAAATAACTGTTTTGGTGGACCCAGAGTTTAGGGGTCGCCGTATAGTCCACTCTGTACAGGTAATAATCTGGGCAAACCTAGTTCAGGGGATCTCCCCGTGCAGAATCTTCTCTCTCAAGGCAACTGTCTGGGCAGACACGGAGTTTATGGACTACCTGTGCATCACCTGCTCTGAATGGGCAGCTGTCTTGCCAGACCTTGAAGTGTACGATTGCCTCCTGCAGAGTTAGCCCTATATAGGTAACTGGGTAAACTGGAATTCATTGGCTACCTGTACGGCATCTGCTCCGTGTGGGTAACTGTTGGGGCAGACCTGGAGTTGAAAGGTTCCCGTGCTTTCTGCTCCCACTTGTCTTCAAACAGCATCACATCTTTGCAATACAGGGTAAACCGAGTTAGGAAATGTTCTACAAATACACCCAAAGACATGCGCATTTGGTCTGTTGTTTGTTTGCTTAACAACCTTGAACTTATGTTTTAAGAAACTTTTTTTTTATTACTTAAGGAACCGAATAAGTCTCCACCCTTTCCGCCGTTCCTTCCCTAGAAGATGTCTCATGAGCCGACGACTCCAAATGTTGTGCATGTGTAGTGGGACTTTACAGGCTATTTAGTGTGTCCTCTAGACTTTACGTACTAGGTTTCCTGGCTGTTCTGTAGTGTATGTAAATAGTCTTCAAGACGTTGTGTAGTGGGACTGTAGTGGATTCTCTGGCTGATTTCAGGATATTACTTAGTGGATACCTAGGGGACTTAACATTCTCTCTCTCTCTCTCTCTCTCTCTCTCTCTCTCTCTCTCTCTCTCACACACACACACACACACACACACACACACACACGCGCGCGCGCGCGCGCGCCGCGCGCGCGCACAGCCACACATACACACACACACACACACGCGCGCGCGCGCGCGCACACACACACACACACACACACACACACACACACACACACACACACACACACACACACGCTTGCTCTTTCTCTCTGTCTCTGTCTCCCTCTCTCTCTCTCTCAGCAGCTAATTTTTTTCTGCATTTTGTTTGCAGTTGTTCCAGAGACGACAACCGTCACCAGTCCAACCACCACCACCAGCACTACAACGCGGAAAATGACAACACCTGATCTAGAACGTAATGCTCTATGCGCCCCCTCCCATTCTCTCTCTCTCTCTCTCTCTCTCTCTCTCTCTCTCTCTCTCTCTCCTCTCTCTCTCTCTTTGCTCTCTCTCTCTCTTGACCTCTCTCTCTCTCTACTCTCTCCCCTCCCTCCCTCCCTCCCGCCCCCTCCCTCTCTCACATGTTGTTCATGAAACGCGGGACCAGCCTGCTTTGCACACGAACACACCAACACAAGTCTCTCACAGGGTAAGCACATCAGCAGTTGCAGCTAACATTCATAGTGGTAGGCTCTCGTAGTAATTGCATTGGCGTTGCAGACAAGTCATTCTTTGGGGTATTCCAAGGGATCAGCCACTCGCTGAGAACCATGTGCACACAGTGTTGGGACTTACTCGACACGCTGAGAACCATGTGCACACAGTGTTGGGACTTACTCGACAGTCGACTTAAAAACTTCACAGCAGACTCCATGAAGACCTAGTTTAGGGATGCTCCATCAGGTGCGATTTCTGGACTTCTTAAAGAGGGAAATGTTATATAATCTGAACTCACATTTTTACGGCAAATCTATCCGATGTTGCGGAGTTTTGAGTACGTTCGAAATATACCGGTTCATCATTGTCTTTTCTGTTATATTAAACTAATACCTGTGGAATCCATTTTGATGGCGTGACAGCCCCCAATGTGCCCCTTGTGGTCGACTGGTCTGCAAGCAGGAATTGCTGGCATTATACTATGTACATATAATGCGGTGAATGTGGTGTTTGCTTCCTTTCATCCCATGACACCCAAGTCGTAGAAGTTGCCTCGACAGTCGTGGGAACAATGATGCCGTTGCTACTTGAGAGTTCATCACGGCACATCAGTGGGCATTCTGGAGAATGCATAGCGGTGCCTGTCTCCTCTCCAAATACTCTTGTGCATGCAGAGGAAGAGTGTGTATCTGTACCCCCACCGAGCGTTGATATGGATCGGAGGGACTTTAACGAACATATGCTGTCTGCGTACACATACACAAAAGGATATATCATCCACTACCGGGTCTGTTCTCACGTTGACCTGAGTGATTGAGAAAATCCCGCGCTGCACTTCAACTACTATCCTGCGCTGCATTTCACCCACTGTCCTGTGGTGCACTTCACTCACTATCCTGCACAGCTCCACCCACGATCCTGCGCTGCATTTCACCCACTATCCTGTGCAGCACGTTATCCTGCGCCGCACTTTGCCAACCGTCCTGCGTTGCACTTCATCCACTATCCTGCGCTGCACTTCATCCACTATCCTGCGCGACATTTCACCTACTATACTGCACAGCACTTCACCCACCATATAGCACAGCACTCTACCCACTATCCTGCGCGGCACTTCATGTACTATACTGCACAGCAATTCACCCACCATATAGCACAGCACTCTACCCACTATCCCGCGCGGCACTTCATGTACTATACTGCACAGCAATTCACCCACTGTTCTGTGCTGCACTTCACCCACTATCTCGCGCGGCACTTCAACCACTATCCTGCGCGCACGTCGTCCACTAGTCATTGCCGGTGTTCGACAGCGGCGAGTCAAGAGTCAAATATTCTCAGGTGGTGATAGTAGTGTTATAAAACAATGACGATAGCTGCGGTGATGACGAGGTGGAGGAGGACGATGACCATGACGATGATGATGATGGTGACGACGATCGTTCTGATGATGTCGTGCAGCCATCTCGTGTCCGCGGCCTGCTGACGTCCTGTTCCTGCTGGACGGGTCCCACAGCATCACGGACCACGACTGGGCCTTGGGCCGTATGTTCGTCACCACTCTCATCAACAGTCTGGAGGTGTGTGTGTGTGTGTGTGTGTGTGTGTGTGTGTGTGTGTGTAGATGCGTGCGCGTGTGTGTGCGCGCGCGCGCGCGCGCGCGCGCGTGTGTGTGTGTGTGTGTGTGTGTGTGGTGGCGCCAGAATTTGTTTTTGATCAAATATGTCAATGTGGGGAGAGTGTGAGAGGTGAAGGGAGGCCAGTGGCGACAGCGCTCACTCTCTCTGTCTCTCTCTCTCTGTCTCTGTCTCTCCCTCTGTCTCTGTCTCTCTCTCTCTCTCTCTCTCTCTCTCTCTCTCTCTCTCTCTCTCTCTCTACAGTAAGACAGCAATGACTGCCCGATGTACCGGGCCAGGCGATCACTTATGTCGGGCATGTGGTGGATGCTGTGAACGGGCAAGAGCAAAAGTTTTCAAACATTTGCTGCAGCTAAACAAAAGTCCATTGTTATTTTGCCGATATCAGATTTTTATCTCTCGATGCAAGGAGATTTTGCTTAGCAAAACTATTTTCTTGAGTTAAGGACATCGACATCATTTTGTATTGTTCTATGTGGTTGGCTGTGTCAGAAAGCATACACCAATCAGAATTGGGCACACAGGCTCTCTAGGTTTGTCCACTTGCTGACAAAATGGCAGACAACAATAGATTGTCATTTCCCACTTCTTCATCATTAGCATATAACAGAATTAAAAAAATCTTCGCCGATTGATGGGGATCTGGCTTTGTCTGGATGCACGTAAAAACTTTGTCTACATTGCCCCTGGCGGATCAGAAAAATCATAATGGTTAACGCGCTCTCTCTCTCTCTCTCTCTCTCTCTCTCTCTCTCTCTCTCTCTCTCTCTCTCTCTCTCTCGTCCCCACTTTCAACTGACAAACATGTTAAAAGAGTTGAACAGAGTGCTAAGTACACAGACAGGCAGAAAGAAGAAAGGTCGGCGGGTGAAAGGGCTGAGTGAATCTGTGTCGGGTGATGGATGGACGAAACGACAGACTGACAAACATAGAGACAGGCAGATAGAAGTTCTAGTGAGAGCAGGAGAGAGAAGTTTAGGCAATAAGGCAGACGCTAACACAAAACGCCTAAGCCTCTGAAAGTCTGATAACAATACAGTAAAACAAACGAACAGTGAACTCGGGAAGTCTCACAAAATGTAGAGGAGGGTACAACCAGGCAAGAACATGTTGCCACAGCGTGTTTCAGTTCAAACCTGTTCTGTCCTGTGACAGAGGTGTGCACGAAAGCCCTTCTCTGTGTTTTAACAGATCGATACCATCCAAATATATTCCCACTTCTTTTAGGGAAGCTGCAAAACATTATCCTCAGGGAATGTTGAGGGGTATACATGGAACCCTGTTTACCTGCAGGTAGACCAGGAAGCCATTCACGCGGGCATCATCGTCTACAGCTCCAACATCGGGGACACCGTGCCCCTGAAGCCTTTCCTGGACAAAGCCTTTCTGAAGGCTAAAGCCTCTGCGCTCAATCAGCCACCCTTAGGCCGGACCAACACCTCTCTGGGCCTCAGGCGACTTCGGGGCATGTTCCGGGAGCAGGGGAGAGAAGGGATACCGCATATAGGTGAGGGAGAGAGAGAGAGAGAGAGAGAGAGAGAGATAAGGAGAGAAAGAGACACTCACACAGAGCGAGAGAGAAAGAGGACGAAGGTCAAAGGGGGTGGGGGGAGAGATCAGACGGGCAAATAAAGAAAAGAATCATCAGTGAAGGGAGACGGACAAAGTTAAGATACTATGGGGACCATTAGAGCCTCCAAATTTTTATGTAGTTTCAGCATTCACAGTTCTGGTAAGGTTGACAGACAGTTGTGTTATCCTTGACGGAAGTTAGTCGGGAGCATTTCTACAAACAGTATTTATGTAAGGTCCAAGAGTTATGTAAACTGTCAACATCGTGATCTCGGAGAACAGTATACGCTGTAAGCCTATGGATTTCAGCGCTTGAAAATGTATGTTGACAAGAGTGCCTTTAACAGTAGAATCGGTCTGTTTGGTGGGTGGTATTAGCTTGCCCATCATTATTAGTTAACTGAGGGCCACTGGCGTTGGCGCCGTTTTGTGTCGAGAAGAGCAAAGTGTGGTTATGTATGAGGAGTGTGTGTGTGTGTGTGTGTGTGTGTGTGTGTGTGTGTGTGTGTGTGTGTGTGTGTGTGATTCATTTAACGTCTTTCCACTAAACGTGATATTAGACGGATGTGTGTGTGTGTGTGTGTGTGCGCGCGTGTGTGTGTGTGTGTGTGTATGTGGTGTGTGTGGGAGAGAGAGAGTGTGTGTGTGTGTGTTCGTATGTGCGTGTGAGTGAGTGAGTGAGTGAGTGCGTGCGTGTGTGTGTGTGTGTGTGTGTGTGTGTGTGTGTGTGTGTGTGTTCATGTGTAAGTGTGTGTGTGTGTGTGTGTGTGTGTGTGTGTGTGTGTGTGTGTGTGTGTGGGAGGTGGCAGATGGGGGTGGCGGCAGGAACGGGATGACACTAAAGCTTCTGAAAAAGACAGAGCAAAAAGAACTCAATGGGATATTGCCGCTTCTCGAGCCACGCTCAGTCCCGTAGTAGTAGTAGTAGTAGTAGTAGTAGTAATAGTGGTGGTGGTGGTGGTGGATGCAGTAGCAATAGCAGTAGCAGTAATAGTAGTAGTAGTGGTGGTAGTAGTAGTAGTAGTAGTAGTAATAGTCTTATTATTACCATCATTATTGTTGTGACTATAAAGAGTACTTACATAATGACGTTCCTCGGTTACAGAGAAAGCTTCAAACGCTTTACAGCCTACGTTCTCGTGTACAAAGCAGGCTACCTACCTGGGTAGAGCCGACTGAAGAGCTGCCTGCTGGCGCTACATTCAGTAGTTTCCCGTGTCATTCAGTTAATGTTAACCAGTCAGTTTTCCTTCTTCATTCGTCCGATTTTTTTTAAGCAGCGTGTATGCTATAGTATGGTCATCCATACCAATGACCAAAATGGCCTTCTCTTCCGAAAGTTGGTGATGGGATTTTACGTGTGTGAAATATGTTATGCATGTGTTCACTCACGGAACCTTGGTTTATAGTCATATTCAAAGAACTGTTCAGGAAATGGAGTCAGAACCAGTATTAAGTCCCAGCGGAAAATCCCCTGTACCGAAGCGGCCCGGCGGTGATTCGGAATCACATCCCCAGGATCACCAGGATTACGAGTATGGTTCTCTACCAACTGAGCTGTTCAGAATGTTTAAAAAAAAAAGATATAAGTACTGTATCCGCAAAACAAACGAATCACAAGACAAAGCAGGACGCGTTTCGACCTTTTAGGCCTTGTCCAGGCAAGATAAACAACACCTAGGACAACGAAAATAAAGAAAAGAATGAGCACTCACTTTTCACATCAAATTTGGCGCAAAATGGGCGTTAAATCTGTTGATTTGTTTAGATTTCTGCCTATAGTCGCCTCACTTTGCAACTAAATGAGCTATTCCGGTTCTCTATTCAATGTTTTGCGAGTAAGGTGATTTCACTGGTTCAGTGTTGACCACTGGTGTGCGGCAGGTCTGGTGATCACAGACGGTCAGTCGAGCAACGTGCAGGACACTATGGACGAGGCTGCCCTGGCCAAAGCGGAGGGGATCGTGCTGGTGGTGGTAGGGGTAGGGGAGGACACCTTGGCCACGGAGCTGGAAGCCATGGCTACCTCCATCGACACCCTCTTCAACGTCACTGATTTCTCCGCCCTCTTCGACATCGTCCGGGCGCTGCGCGAGATCATCTGCATATGTGGGTGTTTGTTGGATTGTCTGTATGTATAGGTGTTTGTTGGAATCCTCTGTATATGTAGGTGTTTGTTGGATCGTCCTTGTGTGTAGATTTTTATTGAATAGTCTATGTATGTAGCTCTTTGTTGGATTGTCTGTATGTGTAGATGTTTATTGGATTGTCTGTATGTGTAGATGTTTGTTGGGATCCTCTGTAATATGTAGGCGTTTGTTGGATCCTCTGTATATTTAGGTGTTTGTTGGATTCTCTATGTATGCAAATATTTGTTGGAATTTAAGTATACGCGTTTGTTGGATCTTATCTTATCTCTATAAATGTAGGTGTTTGTTGTATCATCTGTATATGGAGGTATTTGTTGGATCTATGAATATGTGAGTGTTTAATGGATCGTCTGAATGTGTACGTCTTTGTTGGGTCATCTGCATATGTAAGATGTTTGCTGAATCGTCCGTATATGTAGGTCTGATCATCAATATGTTTTTAATTGAATATCTCTGTAGGTTGAACAGATTCTTGTGTTCCAGAGGGCGCCTGTTTGGCTCGATGGGTAGCCTGTTTAGTTTGCTATCATAATGCTGCGAGTTCAAAGCCCGTTAGCACCACACAGAAAAACTTTATCGTCACTACCCACCTTAACATCGTCATTCAGGTGGTGCAGGTGTAGTGATAGATAAACCCCCTCCTTTGATTACCCTTAGGTGGTTATACCCGAGTGCCAGTTCACCTTCGCTAGGCTGGACGTTAAACCTGAAAGAGAACCTGTATAGAGTACTGGTACACGAACACCCAGAGTTGTCACTTGAGACATGCCACGTGTACGGTTTAAATGTGACATATGTGATCTGTAAAAGTCACCAATTATAAACTGTGTGACAAATCAAAGTATTGATCTTTCCACATAAATTCAGAGTACTGCCTGGGAGGTGCACTGCGACTTGCGTTCGTTTGATTCTGGAGATAACCCACAAATAACCTGAGACATCCTCCCTTCACCAGTCAGCTTGTGTCGAATTTCTGTGTTCCTCAGAAAGGATCGCCACTTGAATTTCTTCCAGCAGTTTAAAATTTTGACAGGAGTTTGCCGTTTATCAGCACGAATTATGCTAGTCAATTCTGTTTCAGCCACTGATACGTCGACGACATCCATGACTACAACCACCACCCCAACAACAACATCCATTCCTGGTGGGTTTGCCGTAATCGATCATTATTCTGTTGACAGTGTTTTGATGTATTTGGAGCATGCAAGATACGGTTTCAGTACTTACAGTTCATGAACAAACAAAAGCTGACGAGTTTTGATTTTCAGTACATTTCCTTTCGGTTCGTATGTGTCCGTGTGTGAGGTGCAAATGCGCGCGTGGCAAATACATGCACGCATCTGTAAACGTACAAGTTTGTAAGTGTCTGTAGGAACCAGAGAAAGGAAACTGTTTCTGATCATTATAATTAGAAGAATGTCTTGTACTATTTTTTTCATGACCTTTCACCTCGCTGTAAAAAAAAAAAAAGGTGCAACGACACACGACTTCCACGGATTCTCCCATCCAGCAATCTCCTTCATCCTCAGCCTGACCTCCATCTGTTTTTGTTTCTGTCAGACTTGTGCCAGGAGTGTCTGGTGAAGGGCGGGGTGGGGTACAACAGCTACCCTCCCAACTGCAGCAAGTACGTGGTCTGCTCCCCGAAGATGGCGGGCGGGTACAAGGCGGAGGTGAGGGACTGCCCTTTCGGCCTCTTCTGGAGTACCGAGGCCGTGGCCTGCATGGACGCTGCCTTCGTGGACTGCCCGGCAGGTGAGGCGGTTTTTGTCCAGGACCAGGTCAATGATACAGGTAAAGTGCAGGTGTGGCTATTTTCTTTAGGGTCAGGTAAATGACACAGTGACACAGGTAATGTATAGAAGGGTCTCCTCCCCAGGGCCAGATAAATGACACAGGTAATATACAGATGGGTCTGTTTTCCTCAGGGCCAGGAAAATAATAAAGGTGACGTGTAGGTGGGTCTGTTTCCCTCAGGGCCAGGTAAATAATACAGGTGATGTGCAGGTGGGTTTGCTTTCCTCAGGGCCAGGTAAATAATAAAGATGACGTGTGGGTGGGTCTGTTTTCCTCAGGGCCAGGTAAATAATAAAGGTGACGTGCAGATGGGTCTGTTTTCCTCAGGGCCAGGTAAATAATATAGGTGACGTGCAGGTGGGTCTGTTTTCCTCAGGGCTAGGTAAATCACACAGGCAATGTACAGGAGAGTCTTTTGTCCTGAGGGCAAGGTAAATGATACAGGTAATGTGCAGATGGCTCTTTTTCCCAAGGGCAAGGTAAATGATACAGGTAGTGCGCAGATGGGTCTTTTTCCCGAGGGCAAGGTAAATGATACAGGTAATGCGCAGATGGGTCTTTTTCCTGAGGGCAAGGTAAATGATACAGGTAATGTGCAGGTGGGTCTCTTTTCCTCAGGGCCAGGTAAAAGACACAGGTAATGTGCAGGTGAATCTCTTTTTGTCCGGGCCAGGTAAACAACACAGGAAATGTGCAGGTGAATCTCTTTTTCGTACGGCCAGGTAAATGAGACAGGTAATGTGCAGATGGATCTCTTTTCCCCAGTGCCAGGTAAATGACACAGGTAATGTGCAGGTGGGTCTTTTTCCCTCAGTGCCAGGTAAAAGACACAGGTAATATGCAGGTGGGTCTTTTTCCCTGGTGCCAGGTAAGTGACACAGGTAATGTGCAGGTGGGTTTTTTTCCCTGGTGCTAGGTAAATGACACAGGTAATGTGCAGGTGGGTCTTTTTCTCCAGTGCCAGGTAAATGACACAGGTAATGTGCAGGTGGGTCTCTTTTCCCCGGTGCCAGGTAAATGACACAGGTAATGTGCAGGTGGGTCTTTTTCCCCGGTGCCAGGTAAATGACACAGGTAATGTGCAGGTGGGTCTCTTTTCACCAGTGCCAGGTAAATGACACTGGTAATGTGCAGGTAGGTCTTTTTCCCCGGTGCCAGGTAGATGACACAGGTAATGTGCAGGTGGGTCTCTTTTTTCCCAGTGCCAGGTAAATGACACAGGTAATGTGCAGGTGGGTCTCTTTTCCCCGGTGCCAGGTAAATGACACAGGTAATTTGCAGGTGGGTCTCTTTTCCCCGGTGCCAGGTACATGTCACAGGTAATGTGCAGGTGGGTCTCTTTTCCCCAGAGCCAGGTAAATGACACAGGTAATGTGCAGGTGGGTCTTTTCCCCGGTGCCAGGTAAACGACACAGGTAATGTGCAGGTGGGTCTCTTTTCCCCGGTGCCAGGTAAATGTCACAGGTAATGTGCAGGTGGGTCTTTTCCCCAGAGCCAGGTAAATGACACAGGTAATAAGCAGGTGGGTCTTTTCCCCGGTGCCAGGTAAATGACACAGGTAATGTGCAAGTGGGTTTCTTTTTTTCTCGGGGCCAAGTAAATAAGACGTAAATATAAGCATGAGATCAACTAGTTGAGTTATTGTGTAGGTCCGGTGTCGGCAAAGTCTCGTCTATAAGCTTCTCATCTCAACACTTTCTTTATTTCCTCACCTACTGACTACTTTCACTGAAACACTTTCGCTTTTCGGCCTTAAGGTTTAGCAGATATGGTGTGGCGTTTATGGACTTCTCCACACTCGGTGGCGACTCTTTGGTGAAACTAAAACCGAATTACAATTGATCCTCTGTGCAACGACCTTGAAATGATATGAGCATTAGTTCCTTGTAAAGAGGGTTTTTTTTTCTCACAGAGAGGCACCTGTTTGATAAGTTGAGTGCGCATACGCACTGAGACAACTGACTTTACACAAAGTACACCACCGGGTACAGTCATTAAGCAAACACGTATATAGCACAGGATAATGCCAGAACAGGCTGAATTATGTTTAACATTCAGTGAACATTGACATTGCTCTTGCCGCTGGTTGGATGGATGGTTAAGAAAGACTGTGGGGAGGAGAGTTGTTAACAAGTAATCAGTTATACGTGATGTGATCGTAGATCATATGACCTTGAATAATTTATATACAGAATGCCAGCATGGTTTCCGTAAACGTCGATCTTGTGTAACACAACTTTTGCTTGTCATGGAGGATTTAAACAAAACTTTTAGATAATGGCAACAATGTAGATATACTTTATTTAGACTTTAAAAAGGCTTTTGATTCTGTTCCCCATGAGAGGCTTTTAGTGAAATTATCATCATATGGAATTACAGGTAGAGTGCATTCATGGATAAGGGATTTTTTAACTAAAAGACAGCAAAGAGTCAGAGTAGGAAGTTCATATTCAGATTTTACAGAAGTTTTAAGTGGTATACCACAAGGGAGTATTTTGGGTCCCGTATTATTTACAATATTTATAAATGATTTGCCAAACTCGGTGGAAAGTATTTGCAAAATATTCGCTGACGATACAAAAATTTATAATACAACTTATAATCATAATACATTACAAAATGATATTGATAATTTGTCCAAATGGTCTACCACATGGAATTTGCATTTTAATGCGGACAAGTGCAACGTGTTACATGTTGGACGTATGAACCCAAGATACCAATATACAATGCTAAACAGTAATACTGGTGAGCGTGCAGATATTTCAACATGTGATTATGAAAAAGATCTTGGTGTCACTTTTGATTCTGGCCTGGTATTCGATAAGCATATTCAAAACTCTATAAATAAAGCTAATAAAATGATTGGTATAATTAAACGTACTTTTATTCACATAGATAAAGATATTTTTACGAAATTATACAAGGCTTTCGTTAGACCACATTTGGAATATGGCAATACAATTTGGTATCCTCGATTAAAGAGGCAGTCTGCTGCTCTGGAAAGAGTACAAAGAAGAGCAACAAAGCTTGTAAAGAATATACAAAATCTTCCCTATGAAGGTAGGTTAAAAGCTCTTGGACTGCCTACTCTAAAAACAAGACGAGTGAGGGGCGATTTGATCAAAGTCTATAAAATATTTAATTGTGTTGACAATATTCCTATTTCAAAATTTTTTACTGCATCAAGAGTTGATGTTACCAGAAATAGTGTGGATAAAATTCATCATGAATATTGTCGCACTAACATAAGGAAATTTTCTTTTAGTAACAGAGTAACAAATCTTTGGAATAAATTAACCCCTAACATTAAACGTGCACAAAATACTAACTTTTTCAAAAGCTCTATCGATGATAGTGTATTATTGAAGACCATTTATTTTGACTATGATAAATAAAGACTTGAGCGAGTTAAAGACCTGACCGTATAAAGACCAGATAACATACAGAAGGGACATGTAAAGCCAGTTCTGGTTATAATTGCTGAAGGCAATTGTCCCTATAAACCTAAACCTAACTATTTACGAAGCACAAGAGTAGTGTTCGATTTGTTACTGTAAGATATAAGAATCAGTCTAATTCAGAGTTGATTCCTAGAATCAGCTGAAGGATAGTTACAACGAATGGAAAAAGAGTGAATGTGGCACGGAAAATGTCTACCAGTCACAGAATGTTTTACGAGTCCGAGACAGGTAATTTGCATTTGCCGAACTGAAAAAAGAAACTGTATATGACTAGCAGACACCTGACCTTTAAGAGAATTTTTTTTGCATCAAAGATTAAGACAAGGAAAGAAGAAGAAAGAAAACGGAAGGAAGCTGAAAAAGAAGGAGAGCCGAGAAAGTGATCCTCTTGTCTTATTTCACTGAACATGCATCAGTTCAAGACAGGTTCATGATTCTGTTTCTAGATTTACTATGTGGGGTGGGGGTGGGGAGAAGGGGGAGGGGGCGGGCGTTAGATCCCTTCCTCGCTACTTCCCCAAGGATCTCTTTCTGCTAACACAACATTGCCAAGGGGATGAATTTGCTATGCCTCCTTCCCTCTCTCTCTCTCTCCTCTCTCTCTCTCTCTCTCTCTCTCTCTCTCTCTCTGTCTCACTCTCTCTGTGAATGTGTGTGTGTGTATGCATGTGTTGTCCTTTCCTTTAACGGCTGTTAAACAAATATCTGCGTGCTACAATTGTATAAAGTAACCCTATTGCCCATATACACTAAAGGCAGGAAGTGGAAACGGGACAGAAGGGTAAATCGTAGGGGCATGGGGATGGTAAGTATATTGTAGAAGCGAAGAGGAAAAAGAAAGCTGCTAGACCTGCACGCGAATGGTACTATATCAAGTGAGAAAACAGACACGGCGCGTTTTGATCTACTGGTCTTCTTCAGGCAGGACGGTGAGGGGTAAAATAAACATACAAGTAAACGATGACTTAGCTTTTTTTCGTGCCCGTGAGAAGTAGTCTGTGGGTCTCCTAAAACTGTGAAACTGAATTTTGAGAGAAACGGGAAAAGGTTTGGGAGAGGGAAATTAATTGTTGAAATGATAATGATAATCTCTTCCACTCAGTCTACACGAAGTTGCAAATCTTCTTTGTAGTCCTCAACCACAAAGAGATTAAAACACTATTCGAAACTGTCCATCGCTTGATTAAACAGTTAGATCCTTTTTGAATCACGTGCAATTCGAAATACTTTGAACACAACATAAGTGCTAGTTTGTGCTGTTAAAATCTGGATGTTTTCTGTAATGTTGTATCTGTTTATTTTTTTTGTTCAGACCTTGATGTTTTTTGTAACGTTGTATCTGTTTGGATATAGATATTTATTCTTATCAGCCAGTGTTTTTGTGATGTTTAACTGTTTGGAAATAAATGTTCATTAACACCACCCGGTGCTTGTTCCCCAGATCCGTGCCGAGGCCGTCCAGACGGCTGGAAACACGCACAGCAAACCCGGAGATGCGGGGAGTACTGGGTGTGCGGGGGCGGGGGTCACTCCCACCCACACTGCTGCCCCCAGGGTCAGCGCTACTCCTCCCGGACCGGCTGTGCCCCGGACTCCTCGTGCCGTGACCAGTGCACCCTGCAGTGGACTTTGGAGGGCAGTGGTAAGACCACAGTGCACAGCACGTGCAATACGGCGTCAGGTGTTGCGATGCCGTCTGGTGGCTTACAGTGGGGTGTGATAAAAGGCAGCGTCGTTTAGTGCAGTACAGCGTGGTCTGTTGCAAATGTTACAGCCTGATTAGTGCAGTACAGCGTGGTCTGTTGCAAATGTTACAGCCTGATTAGTGCAGTACAGCGTGGTCTGTTGCAAATGTTACAGCCTGATTAGTGCAGTACAGCGTGGTCTGTTACAAATGTTACAGCCTGATACAGGATGATCGTTTAGTGCAATACAGCGTGGTCTATTGCAAATGTTACAGCCTGATACAGGATGATCGTTTAGTGCAGTACAGCGTGGTCTGTTGCAAATGTTACAGCCTGATACAGGATGATCGTTTAATGCAGTACAGCGTGGTCTGTTGCAAATGTTACAGCCTGATACAGGATGATCGTTTAGTGCAGTACAGCGTGGTCTGTTGCAAATGTTACAGCCTGATACAGGATGATCGTTTAGTGCAGTACAGCGTGGTCTGTTGCAAATGTTACAGCCTGATACAGGATGATCGTTTAGTGCAGTACAGCGTGGTCTGTTGCAAATGTTACAGCCTGATACAGGATGATCGTTTAGTGCAGTACAGCGTGGTCTGTTGCAAATGTTACAGCCTGATACAGGATGATCGTTTAGTGCAGTACAGCGTGGTCTGTTGCAAATGTTACAGCCTGATACAGGATGATCGTTTAGTGCAATACAGCGTGGTCTGTTGCAAATGTTACAGCCTGATACAGGATGATCGTTTAGTGCAGTACAGCGTGGTCAGTTGCAAATGTTACAGCCTGATACAGGATGATCGTTTAGTGCAGTACAGCGTGGTCAGTTGCAAATGTTACAGCCTGATACAGGATGATCGTTTAGTGCAGTACAGCGTGGTCTGTTGCAAATGTTACAGCCTGATACAGGATGATCGTTTAGTGCAGTACAGCGTGGTCTATTGCAAATGTTACAGCCTGATACAGGATGATCGTTTAGTGCAGTACAGCGTGGTCTGTTGCAAATGTTACAGCCTGATACAGGATGATCGTTTAGTGCAGTACAGCGTGGTCTGTTGCAAATGTTACAGCCTGATACAGGATGATCGTTTAGTGCAGTACAGCGTGGTCTGTTGCAAATGTTACAGCCTGATTAGTGCAGTACAGCGTGGTCTGTTGCAAATGTTACAGCCTTGATTAGTGCAGTACAGCGTGGTCTGTTGCAAATGTTACAGCCTGATACAGGATGATCGTTTAGTGCAGTACAGCGTGGAATGTAGCTGATACAGCGTGTCTGTGCAAATGTTACAGCTGATACAGGATGATCGTTTAGTGCAGTACAGCGTGGTCTGTTGCAAATGTTACAGCCTGATACAGGATGATCGTTTAGTGCAGTACAGCGTGGTCTGTTGCAAATGTTTACATAGTCCATGTCGTATACAGGATGATCGTTTAGTGCAGTACAGCGTGGTCTGTTGCAAATGTTACAGCCTGATACAGGATGATCGTTTAGTGCAGTACAGCGTGGTCTGTTGCAAATGTTACAGCCTGATACAGGATGATCGTTTAGTGCAGTACAGCGTGGTCTGTTGCAAATGTTACAGCCTGATACAGGATGATCGTTTAGTGCAGTACAGCGTGGTCTGTTGCAAATGTTACAGCCTGATACAGGATGATCGTTTAGTGCAGTACAGCGTGGTCTGTTGCAAATGTTACAGCCTGATACAGGATGATCGTTTAGTGCAGTACAGCGTGGTCTGTTGCAAATGTTACAGCCTGATACAGGATGATCGTTTAGTGCAGTACAGCGTGGTCTGTTGCAAATGTTACAGCCTGATACAGGATGATCGTTTAGTGCAGTACAGCGTGGTCTGTTGCAAATGTTACAGCCTGATACAGGATGATCGTTTAGTGCAGTACAGCGTGGTCTGTTGCAAATGTTACAGCCTGATACAGGATGATCGTTTAGTGCAGTACAGCGTGGTCTGTTGCAAATGTTACAGCCTGATACAGGATGATCGTTTAGTGCAGTACAGCGTGGTCTGTTGCAAATGTTACAGCCTGATACAGGATGATCGTTTAGTGCAGTACAGCGTGGTCTGTTGCAAATGTTACAGCCTGATACAGGATGATCGTTTAGTGCAGTACAGCGTGGTCTGTTGCAAATGTTACAGCCTGATACAGGATGATCGTTTAGTGCAGTACAGCGTGGTCTGTTGCAAATGTTACAGCCTGATACAGGATGATCGTTTAGTGCAGTACAGCGTGGTCTGTTGCAAATGTTACAGCCTGATACAGGATGATCGTTTAGTGCAGTACAGCGTGGTCTGTTGCAAATGTTACAGCCTGATACAGGATGATCGTTTAGTGCAGTACAGCGTGGTCTGTTGCAAATGTTACAGCCTGATACAGGATGATCGTTTAGTGCAGTACAGCGTGGTCTGTTGCAAATGTTACAGCCTGATACAGGATGATCGTTTAGTACAGTACAGCGTGGTCTGTTGCAAATGTTACAGCCTGATACAGGATGATCGTTTAGTGCAGTACAGCGTGGTCTGTTGCAAATGTTACAGCCTGATACAGGATGATCGTTTAGTGCAGTACAGCGTGGTCTATTGCAAATGTTACAGCCTGATACAGGATGATCGTTTAGTGCAGTACAGCGTGGTCTATTGCAAATGTTACAGCCTGATACAGGATGATCGTTTAGTGCAATACAGCGTGGTCTATTGCAAATGTTACAGCCTGATACAGGATGATAAAGTACAGTCTGAAATGCTTTGCAACGTGAAACAATGCAGTTTGATGTGAAGCAGTGTAACCTAGTCCAATGCATTTGTGGTGTGGAGCATTGCAGTGCAGTGTGATGTAATCCGATATGATCTGATGCAGTGCAGTGTGGCCCTCGAGAAGCAAATGGGCTTATTTCTGTGCGCTGTGGTCGATAGCATTGCAGTATGATGTAAAGCATTGCAGTGTAATGCTAATCACTGTGCTATGATGCAATTCAGGCCAGTGTTTGTGTCGCGTAGTTCAATACAAGTACTGCAGTGCATTAAAATGCAATATGTTATTGCGCCTCGCAGTGCATTGTGATTCATTGCAATGTAATGCTTGACCAAAACTTTTATAGACAGAATACATTAACGATGTAAAGGTCCAGCACACTTTCCTAGATATAATACACGGATAAAATCACTTAGCAGCAACCTTTTCTGGAAAGAATCGAAGGTTAGTGCTGCTGATCATGGGCTTTTACTTGAAAGAGTTCCGAATAGAGGCTACCAGTAGTCTCTCTTTTAAAGAACAATCCTTGAATAGCACACCTGACAGTAAACTTTCTTATAAAATTATTCACGAATAGCGAACCTGACCAACAAACTTTCCTAGAAACAATCCACTGATAGGACTTCTGACCAACAAACTTTCCTAGAAATAATCCACGAATAATACACATGACCAGCAAACTTTCCATGAAATAATCCACGAATAATACACCCGGCCAACAAACCTTCCTAAAAATAATCCGTGAATAATATATCTGGCCAATAAACTTTTCTAATTACAGTCCACGAATAACATATCTGGCCAACAAACTTTAATGATAACAATCCACGAATAATATATCTGGCCAACAAACTTTACTGATAACAATCCACGTGTAATATATCTGGCCAACAAACTTTACTGATAACAATCCACGTGTAATATATCTGGCCAACAAACTTTACTGATAACAATCCACGTGTAATATATCTGGCCAACAAACTTTACTGATAACAATCCACGAATAACATATCTGGCCAACAAACTTTAATGATAACAATTCACGAATAATATATCTGGCCAACAAACTTTACTGATAACAATCCACGTGTAATATATCTGGCCAACAAACTTTACTGATAACAATCCACGTGTAATATATCTGGCCAACAAACTTTACTGATAACAATCCACGAGTAATATATCTGACCAACAAACTTTACTGATAACAATCTACGTGTAATATATCTGGCCAACAAACTTTACTGATAACAATCCACGAGTAATATGTCTGGCCAACAAACTTTACTAGATTAATCCACGAACAGCACACCTGATCAACAACCTTTCCTAGAAACAATCCATTGTAAGGACACCTTAAGAGTAATTTCTTCAAGAGAATATCAATCAACAGCACACCTAACCGAAAACAATCGCAGGAAACAATGCATGAACAGCATAATTGAACAAAAATAATTCCTGGAAACAAACAACGAGCAACACACCTTACCAAAAATTATTCCAAGAAACATTCCACAAACAGCGTGCCTCACCAAAAGTCGTTCCAAAAACAATGCATGAACAGCTTACCAGACCAGAAATATTGTCCACAAACAACCCATGAAAAGTATACCTGACCAAAAACATCCATTGGAACAATCCATGCACAGCATCCCTGATTAACAGTCTTGTCTGGAAGCAGTCCATGAACAGCATATTGACAATATTTCACGGTAAAAATTCATAAACAGCGTACATTACCAGCACCCTATCATAGAAACATGCCACGAAGACCATACCTGACCAATACCTGTGATAGAAACAATCCATGAACAGCATATCTGACTCTCAATCTTTCCTGGAAACAATCCACAAGTAACATACATGACTAACAACTAATCATTGAAATAAACCACAAACGGTCAACTTTACCAACAGTCTGTCCAAGAAACAATCCTCGAATAGTACAGCTGACTAGAAAAGTTTTCGAGAAACGGTCCACAAAAAGCACGCCTGAACAATAAGCTTTCCTAGAAACAAACCACGAATAGCATACCTGACCAGTGACATAACTTAAAACAATCTACACCTGACCAGTAACCTTTCCTCGTAACAATCTACACCTGACCAGTAACCTTTCCTAAAACAATCTGTGCAGGGTCCTGTACCAATCGCCCCAACCCTGGTGACCCTTTCAGCTTCCTGCAGGTCAAGCCGGGCATGGTCACGTGGTCAAGCCCTGCACCCCCGGGGCGGCATACATCCACAGCCAGTGCACATGCGTCCACCACACATCGGCTCTGGGTAAAATTGTTATTTTTAAGAAATTACAGGAAAGAAGAACACAGATACAATAGAATGAGGGTGGCATGCGATGATTGTAGAAAGCTTTCACACTGGTGGCAAATATAGGTGTATCAAAGCCATTGACATGTTTGTTGGCGTAGCGTTATTGTGGGGGTTATTATAACTTTGATGTTCGTCTTTTTTTTTTTTTGTTTTTGGATAGCCCACTTGTTATTGGTGCTGTCTGGGCTTTACACTATGTAAAATACACAGCACGGAGACAGCCTTCTAGAATTCACCAAAATAATGCTGGGAAGTGGAGAATGGAGAAGCTGTGTTTTAGAAGGAGCGAAAAAGCCTAAAGAAGGTGAAGTTTGATGTTTAATCTTAAGGGTCTGATGAGCATCACTGCGAAAACAGCAGAAGATCCGGGCGATAAACACATTAGCGGCCGGACAAAGAACACATCCTCAAAGATTTGACATACCACAGAAATTCCATCGACATTCAGAGTACGGTGAACTAGGAATTCTGCTGTAGAATAAGGATTAAGCATCAGCAGCCTTCAGCCACCTTAGCGGAACCTGGACAAACAAGAAGTTCACTCTGAAGACCTAGCCTCCAGGTTCTGTCCACCTTTCTCCATGGCCATGACATGTTCATAACCAAGATTCAGTAACATAGTTTTTTTTTTTAAACAAAAGGTTAAATCGGTCACCTATTGCAATGTAAACTTTCCCCTGTGTGACTCTTTTTATCGGAGTGTTCATAATTACATATAAAAACAACGTGAAGGAATGGGTGGATCATTAAAAGCTTGCTCTGCCCAGTTGCACATGATTAATGACAGAGGGCTGTGGACGTTCCTGGCTTCATTATACATCAGACACGATACCCCTACCACCTACTACCTTTTAATCATGTCACAGTTTTACCACCCACCGCAACCGATTCGTTCAGAAATGCATGATCATTCATATGCAGGTTGTGTTCCTTCCATCCACTATACTTTCGACGGAACATTCGACGACAAATCGGTGCACAGACACGCGGCGCACGTGGAACGCGTGCTGCTGACGCGTCAGGGCACGGCTTACTTCAACCGCACGGGGCACGTGCGCCTTGATACGGTACCACGTGACGAGTTCCAGGACCGCTTCGTGCTCAAGATCCGCTACCGAGTGCAGCCTGAGCATCCCCCGAAGATCCAGTGGAACGACCATTATAAATGGGGACTGCAGGTAGGACAGTATGGGCACAGACACATGAATCGTGATGTTTGATTTAGACATGATGAATTGCGCGGGACAGCTTTCGTTAAGTTATTATATTATTATATTATATTGGGTATTTATATAGCGCCTATCCTCGGTCACAGACCAAGCTCTAAGCGCTTTACAATAAAACCACTACCTCACTCACTCAACGGGCTGCCTACCCAGGTAGAGCCGGCCGAAGAGCAGCCTACTGGCGCTCATTCAGTCGTTTCCCGTACCATTCAAATATCAGTCACTCATTTTCATTTATCCCTCCAGTTTCTCACATAGGATGCATGCGATGTCTATACTTGTCCTCCATTTCCACCGGCACACGATGGCACACGACAACAGTAATTATTAAGTGACAATTTTTGTGGCTTGGTAAGAAATACCAGGCGGCTATCTTCAATCTACATCAATTTTGCCAGGGCAGCGGGGAACCCCCTTGCTCTTTTCGATTTTCAACTGCCGTGGGTTCTTTAACGTGTGCAGGGGGCCAGGAAGGCACACGGGTCCGACTCGCTTATAGTCCCCATCCGATGGACTTGACGTTCAGTTCGATTTGTCATTCAAACTAGGAAAGAAAGGGCGAGAAAGGCAGGGCTCGAACCCACGCACTTCTCACACGTTGGATTGGCAGGCGAACGTCTAAACCACTCTGCCACCTTTCTTCCTAGTGACTAGTGACTAGTTTAATTGCAGGTCTTATGCGTTTTTGCAATGATAGCCCTGTCTAAGACTCTCTCTGATTCTTTGTGGCAAATACTAACACTAAATTACAATTTTATCGACAGTTTTACACATACATTTATTCAAAACTACCAAAAACGTGACTGCATTCACAGTCAGTACATTCAAATTGCATGTTTGTCACAGTGATAGATTATCACTTCTTCAATAAAAATGTAACAATACATCCACAATTAATACATTCAAACTGCATATTTGTTACAGTGTATAGATTATTATCTTCTTCTTCTCCTTCTTCTTCTCCCTTTACTTTGTAAGGAGTCTTTGGGACACCACACTGAAGAACAATTTAGCAAGTCCCTCCAGTTCTGATGGTCGTGTATTAAGACTCGAGTCTTTGCAAATGTTTAAAAAAGCACATAGCTCTTGCTTCTAACCAACCTGCTACCTTGATGCAGCGTCTGTGGTCAGTTAGGCCATACACATGCAGCATATCCTGGTTTCCGTCAGACCAGCTGAATAGAAAGTTAGAAGGTGTATTTGAAAGGGTTGTGTGAATGAATTTTATTCCAATGACTTGTGAGTTGACCTCAACGCGATGACAGCCCTGAAATGGTCCTTTGCGGTCGGCTGGGCTTTAAGCAACATTACCTTACCTTACCTATTCTCCCACCCGCCTGTCATTTTTTTCACCAGGAGTGGTTCAACTCCCATCAGAGCCAGCACCATAACCTGACTTTTCACGAAGGTCGGCTGCCTGACCTGGGCCCCGAGCCCTCGCTGCCCTCGGGACAGAAGACGTCCACGCTGGAGAAGGCGGTGATCCTGCACAACGGCACGGTGGTGCACAGCAGGTACGTACCGCAGACCAGACGATACCGAGGGGAAACGTCTAGCTTACTTTGCGCAGTACCTGACCACTGCCGAACAGGGTGTTTTCTATTATTTTGATTCGTTACTGCAACGCTCATCAGGTTTCTCAACAGGGCTGTTAGCAAGGCACATACCTACTTGTGACTGAGTTTGCAAGGCCCTTACCAACTTATGATTGAAGGTTTAGGTCTAGACTAAGGATACGCTGAAGCAAAACAAAAAAAAGCGAAGGATATGTCCATGCAATTTTTTTTTATATAAAAAGAGCGTTGCATGACCACTATCTACTTACGATTGAATTCTGGGATCTACACGAAGGATATGCCAGTGTGATTTTTTTTGTAATGTACAGGCGAGAAAATGGTAAAAAAAAAAAAAAAAAGGAGAGAGTGTTTGACAGGGCGACGCAGTTTTGTTGGTTGCGAACGGCGTAAGTGCGCAGACATTGCATCCTACATTCGGACATGCATTTGATAAATCTCAGTCTGGTCAGATCAAGCATGAAATACATCAGAATGATCTGCCACAGGTGTAAGGATCTTATTCGTCAGGCCGAGTTAAGACATGAAAAGTTGGATCTTACGTCAGAACTGACTGAAAAATAGAAAGGAAAATCTTGTATCAAACCACACTAACACAGATCATTTGTTTTACAAGAGTTTCAAATTTCTATTCAACTTTGGATACCACCTCTCAACAGTTAGTAACCAATAGTGTCTGTTCTGCACCAATGTATGCCAGACACTATCGACTTAACACCGAACTGGCAATAATAACTGCTTAGTCGCAAAGCCAGCGAACGTGGGCGTCCCTTACCGGAATGTGCCATCACGTCAGTGCGACGACAGTCCCCATGATACCGATGAAGCGTATATGGAGCACCCTGCACGCGCCGTGATGCCTCCTTGATAGACTGGAAACTACACCTTACAAACAACTGATGCTGACAGCCGTTTTTTTGTTTTGTTTTTTGTTTTTTTTTTGTGGGAGATGGGTAGGGGTGGAGGGTGGTATGGGATGGGTGGAGGTAGGAGTGAGAGAGAAGGAGAGAGAGAATGTTTCTTCGTAATACGAGAAAGAACGTAAAAAAGCTCCAGGCGGCTTCTCTAAATCCGGCTGTCAACGATGGAAACGGATGCACGTTAATATTCATTCAAAACATACGATCATAAAATTAGCAAGAATAGTGAAGGATATTTATCAATGCAAATAAGGAAAATTCCTGCATAAAGCATATTTTGGAAGAAAAGCACTCGCATGCGCGTGCGCACACACTCCACACACACACACACACACACACACACACACACACACACACACACACACACACACACACACACACAGGGCAGAGACAGAGAGAGGAGAGGGAGAAAGGGGGAGGAAACGGGAAAAGAAAGGATTTTTCGCACGCGCACGCAACGCACACCCCCCCCCCCTCCCCATACACACACACACACGCACACACAAAACACACACACACACACGCACGCACACACGCGCGCGCGCACGCACACACCACTAACAGCCATCTGAAGAACACTGTTTTGTGCATTTCATTTATCTGTATCAGTCTGAAGAAGACTTATTCGTCGAAAATATTCACCTTGTGTCGCATTGCCTATTCCAGTAAGCGTAGCTGTACATCTCGCTTTGCGTGTGTACTCGTATTTCACCCGAGAAACCACCCTGAAGACCCACTCACCTGTGTTTTGATGACCTTAAACCAATACTGACCTGAAAGGTACGTGGGGCCGGACCCTCACTGGCCGCACGGTGACCTGTCCGGGCTGATGGTGACCAAGCATCACCTGGGGGCCGTGAGGAACATCGGGGACACGGCGGTGTCCGGAGGCGTGGTGTACGTGCCCAACAGGAAACGCCAGGTTCTGGTGCTCAGCCCCGCAACGTCGAGCCGGGGATCAGTGCAGTGGGAGGTGAGGTGCGGGGGGGGGGGGGGGGTGTTGAGAGTGGGGGAATCAAGGGTGGCAGGAGGTGGGGGTGTTTGAAGTACGAATGGTGTGTGTTTCTGTGTGTGTGCGCGCGCGCACGTGTGTGTGTGTGTGTGTGTGTGTGTGTGTGCGCGCGCGCGCGCGCGTGCGTGCTCAGTCAGTCTCTCTCTCTCTCTCTCTCTCTCTCTCTCTCTCTCTCTCTCTCTCTCCTTTTTCATCATAAAAATGACTCTTTTGACACTCGTAATCTCCCACTCTTTTACTGTAAAAATTACAGTTTTAATTAGTCACTCTCAACTCTCTTGCAAGACACCCTTGAAACTAATAAGCTCTGAGGCCGCCTAAACCAGTCGAAAAGAGTATTTCCCTCTCACTGCTGCCGGCAGATCGTGTCGAAGGAGGGGCGGGTGATGAAGGCGGGTCAGGGGCAGGTGCCCGACGCCACGGCCGATGCCTTCCAGTTCCGCCTGAAGCCAGACCCCACTTTGCGCTGGTTCATCACCACGGCTGACGGCACCTTGCTCAACTCCGGCACCGGACCTGTCCCGCAGAACATCAAGAACCTGTTTTCTGGTTTCAAGACAGGTGCGTGCTTCTGTGTATGTGTGTGTGTGTGTGTGTGTGTGTGTGTGTGTGTGTGTGTGTGTGTGTGTGTGTGCCTGCGTGTGCGCGTGCGTGCGTGCGTGCGTGCGCGCATTGTGTATGTACGCCTGTGTGTTCGTGTGCTTGTGTGTGTGTGTGTGAGCCTGCGTGCGTGTGTGTGTACATTTGTGTGTGCGTGTACGTGCATGAGAGAGAAGAGAGAGAGAGAGAGAGATTGTAAAACGTTTGACAGAAAGTAAAATGTAGAGGGAATAAATATAATAGCAGCAGCCCAGGTAACACGAATTTGTAACTCTGTAGGTGAAATTTGTCATTCTGGTTGAATGTCAACACCGACCTCACATGATTTAGTGGTGTATGGCCAATAGGGATCATCATCCTCAAAGGAACAGTTAGACCGGAACAATCTATTACATGGTTTCATCAGAATGACAGCAGATTAAACTGGGCATAAAAGATAAGACAGCAATTAACAACAACAAAAAGCGAATCAGGACGGTCACTTTGCCAGTTTTAGTGCTGGGCACCGTGGGATTGATACCAACTAATGAGATTCAGGTTTAACATTTACGCCCATCTGCGGTGATATGGCTGACAGGGATTATCATTCCATAAGAGAAGGGGTAGAGGACCTTTCTTTCTTACCTCTAGGACGAGAATACAGCATAAAGCGAACGTGGCAGTTCTTGTGTTCGTGGCCAGCATGATTCAGGTACACAGCATTTTGACTGCAAAATCTTTTGTGTTAGGAGGCGCCCGGAAACAGACTTTCAGCATTCTGTTTGCGAGCGATCTGGGTGCTGTGTCAACTGACTTAAAGCAAAAGCCCCCCAGATTGCACCTGACGACCTGCCGTTCTGTGACTGTGCAGGGAAACTGGTCAAGGTATACCAGATAGGGGAGACGACCACGGAGTGGAAGCTGTCCAGGCCGGACGGCAGCGGGGTCACAGGAGGCAAGGGACCCCTGCCGGACTCTATCCGCCAGCAGTTGAAGCTGGACGAGCACCTCAAGCCGGAGGGCGGCGGCGTGAAACGGTGGGCGGTCCTCTCCTCGGCCGGCGACGTTCTGGACACGGGGACCGGGAACATACCCTCTGGAGTGCTGAACAAAGTGGGTGATTCAGTATGATACCGTGTATAGAACTTTTCAAACATCAAACAGTGGGTGATTCACTATGATGCCAAATTTTACAAAGACAGGTTATTAGCTGCGCAAGACAATCCAGACAAACAGATTACAGGACAAAACGCGATGCATTTCGACCACTTCTTCAAGCAAAACAAACAACGTTTAGGACAATGAAAACGAAGAACGAGCAACCAGAGTGGTTGCTCGTTCTTCGTTTTCATTGTCCTGAACGTTGTTTGTAAAGTGGTTGTTCCTTCATCGTTTTGATTGTCCTAAACGTTGTTTGTTTTGCCTGAAGAAGACCCAAGAGGTCGAAATGTATCGTGTTTTGTCCTGTAATCTGTTTGAGTGGATTGTCTTGCGGAACTAATAACCTTTCTTTTTAAGATTTGCTTCAATTTCCTGCTTTGAGTCATCTTGCTTTGAAACTAGCTCACTAGTATACCGTTTATATAGGAACTATTTAAATATCAAAGGATAACAAATTTAATGCACACATATATACAAACCTATCATGAGACATTGATGCCTCGTCCTCCATTACCTGTGTAACAAACTAATTGTGATCAACGTTTCACACTTAAGGACATGCTTGAACCTTGCTTAATTTACATGTTATTGCTGTCTGTGTTTTTGTTGACGTTTTGTGATTCTGGTCGTCGTTTTCTTCGTCTTCAACAAAATGCATCATCAACAACATCAGGGTAAACGTAGAGAACATTGCAATGTCATTGTGTGCGATGGAATCCGATGTATCGGCAGACGACCCCTTGACAACAACCTGGTAAGAAGCGATCGGAACAAAATTACTCTAAGCCAAACATGGCACATTACAGAATTCCTCGACACAAGACTATTTTATGAATGAATCGGTGAGCTTTTTTGAAGGAAAATCCTATCGTTGAAACAATGCAGGTTACCTAAATACATGGTGGTATGCTAATTAACAAAAAAAAAAAAAACCTGCTTGCTGTCACTACTATCAACACCATCAGCACCTACTTTGTAACCGGTCAGATGCAGTACTCAAGCAAGAGTCCAGACGTGGTCCTGGCGCACTCCAGATCTAACAACATGATAACTGTTGGAATATCCTTTACCATCACCAACATCATTTTCACAAATAACAGTATCCTGATCATCTACGTCATGATCGTCAGTTGTACGTTCAGGATCGGGCCTGGTCCTGTTGATCCCCAGTCCGAACACCAAGGTGACACTAACAAGTCACTGCTAATTGTTTTCTGTATCATCGGTATCGTTTTGTTTCATTTTTAGGACCCATGCAATCATTGATATTAAAGGTGTTGATGCTCAGACTGACTTAATCAAATAAGTAAGAACAGGGCGATCTTCGCATTTTTGTTGTGTATGACAGAATGTGTGTGTTAGTGTGAGTGTAGAAAAGTGATGGGGATGAGGGATGTCGTCACGTGTGGACAGAAAATTATAATTATGATTCTGTAGATATCAGTCGAATATCGGTGACGAAGCTCTGATGGCTTAACTGGAACACTGAACGGAATGTGAGTCAAGAGCGAAACAGAATTACATGACTGCCAAACGAAGGAACAAACAAATTACAACACAAACACAACGCGTTTCTACCTACTGGGTCTTCCTGAGTCAGGACAAACAACATTCAAAACAGTGAAGATAACAGTAACTCTTCTCTTTTGATCTGGGTGCAAATCATCACCTTCATCGTCACCAACAACGTCACGATCGTCGTCACCCACCTCGGCGCTGACTGTCCTGTTGCAGTACTCGGAGCTAAGGTCGGGGCTGGTGCTGACGGACACCAGTTCTCTCTGGCAGCTGACGCGCACGGACGGCACGCCGCTGCTGTCCGGGTCTGGCACCTTACCTCCCGGAGTGAAGGGCTTCCTGAAGGGTTCCATGGTGCTGCCCACCCTGGTGGAGGAGTCTTCCTGGACCGTCACGCTGCCCAATGGCACCGTCCTGTCCGGCAGAGGCCCCATCCCGGACCACATCCGGGAGCTGTTCGAGAAAACCAAAACGTCTCGCGGTTATGAGACTCCCAAGACCAGGTGAAAACGTGGACTCCTCGCTGTACATTGCATGTTCTTGGGTGCCTGCGATTAGTCATATGTTCCTGACCGTTTTTGTTTGTGAGGCGGAAGTGGGGTAGAGACAGAGGGAGTGTCAGGGCTGCCTGGATGTAGTATGAACGTTTGATTGCGGCATTTTATGTTTCAACAGTTTTTCTTGTTTATTTTTGTTGTGGTTTAATGTGTACTTTCTCGTGTAAACGTCTGAAGCATTCAAGTGGTTAGGCATGTAAATATCTATTATATCTATGATGATGATAATAATAATAACAATAAATAATAACAACAGCAGCAGCAATAGGAATAAAAAATATGATAATGATAGTAATGATAATAGTAATCTGGGCAGAAAAGAGAAAGAAAAGAGATCAAAGCGGAAAAAAAGAACGAGAAGAAGAATGGACAAACAGAAACAAGAACCAAGAACCTAAGAAGGGAAAGCAAAGAAAGAAGCAAAAAAAACGAAAAAAAAGATTAAAAAAAGTGAAACGGCTAGACGGATAAAGGGTAAGGATGAGGAAGAAAACAGAAGGAAAAAAAGAAAGAAAAACGAAAGACTAACGAGCTAAGCTGATTCCAGGTGGTACATGGTGGACGGTCAAGGCACAATCCTGGGGTCGGGCTATGGTCGGGTGCCGCAGAGTAGTGTGCGGCGTCAACGGGGCCGAACGGACGTTCAGGTGGTGCAGCAGTCAGGAGTCCCAGGGTCGAAGCTGACCCGCTGGGAACTGCGTAGTCCTACCGGCACTGTGGTGGCCAAAGGGGAAGGACAGCCCCCGACTGACGTGTTTAAGGTGACGTCATTGCTGTGCTTTGAGGGGACCTCTGATTCTTCATCATCAGACGCGTACAACTTGATTTCAGGCTTACAGATTGGTCACACATGGCACAAATCGCGCGTGCGCGCGCGTGCACACACACACACACACACACACACACACACACACACACACACACACACACACACACACACATTCACACACACACACACACACACACACACACACACACACACACACACACACACACACTCGGTCACACACACGCGCGCGCGCACATGCGCATGCAGTCATACGCACACGCATGCACACACTCGGTCACACACACACGCATGCACACACACACGCGCGCGCGCGCTGGCACGCACACATGCACGCCCATGCCTACACGCACATACAAGGATACACTCGCTCTTCTAAATTATTCTTCAAAACGATGTTGAAATCCGAAAATGCGTGGCTTGGCTTTTATGTTGTTGCTGGTGGTGTGTTTGTTTTATTTTTTTGTTTGTTTCTTGTTTTGTTTTGTGTTTTGTTTTCATTGATATTGTGACTGTTGCGACAGTTTCGTTTGTTTTTCATCATTGACCGTACGGTCATGTTGACAACATCTGTGGCAGATCGCAAAGAACCCCCGAACGACCATCCTTTCCGGAGCTAACGTACCCCGTCACCGCGACGCCACCGGCGGCGGAACAAACCGAGCAGACAAGACTTCTCAGGGTGGCGGAGCCGGCTCCAAGGCAACAGGAGGTGCACAGGTCCGAGCAGACAAGACTTCTCAGGGTGGCGGTGCCGGCTCCAAGGCAACAGGGGGTGCACAGGTTCGTCGATGGGCCATCACCCTGCCTGACGGGTCGCAGAGGACCGGGGTCGGCGACATGCCGGCCGATCTCCGGGCCATGCTGAACAGGAAGGGCGTGAAGACCACCCGCCGCTGGACCGTCACCTTACCGGACGGATCTCGGCGATCCGGTGTCGGGGAGATCCCCGCGGAGATCCAGGCTTTGCTGGGTGGGGGTGCGGGTACTGGCGTGAAGACCACCACCACCCGCCGATGGACCGTGACGATGCCCGACGGGTCCACCCGATCCGGCACCGGGGCCATCCCGGCCGACCTCCAGGCCCTCCTGGATGCTCAGGCGCGGCGGTCTTCGGGGGGATCCGGTGGGGGACGAGGACGTCGGATTCAGCGGCAGTGGTCCGTCACCTTACCCAACGGCACCGTCACTTCCGGCACGGGCGACATGCCGGCTCATCTTCAGGCGCTGCTGAAGGCGCAGAGGATGTCGGGTGGAGTCAGGACGCAGAAGAAGTGGACCGTCACTCTGCCGGACGGAAGCACGAGGTCCGGAGTGGGCACTCCTCCTGCAGACCTGGCCTCGCTTCTGCGGACATCCGGCCCTGCTTTGTCAAGGTTGCTTTTCCTTTTACTTTTGTAATGTCACAGGAGCAAAACAAAATTACTGCGCTGTCAAACGAAGGAAGGAACAAATTAAAAAAAACAAACGTAATCCATTTCGACCTGTTGAGTCTTCTTCAGGCAAGACAAATATCATTCAAGACAATGAAAACGAAGGCCGAACAGACAGTCACTTATCTCTTCGACCTGGACGCAAAATTTGGTCTTAGGTGAACGTTTCAATTTCCGCATGAGCTCACCCCACTTTGAAAGTAATTAATGTCAAACCCTAAAAGAAACACAAGAAAACAGTAACAGATAAAAATACCACGCGATATGCAGAGTATGACTTCTTCAAGACACCTGTAACATATTTATGTGATAAGAACTACACAGTAAACTGTTGACTGAAAGAGGAAAGACTGCTGACCGCGCGTGTGTGCTCTAATGTGCAAAACTGTAACTTGTCTCAGTGGGGAAATATTACCGAAAAAAATTCCCAACATCCGTGAAAATGAGCAGCAATACCGTTGAAATTTAAAGTTGTATTATTGTCGTGATTATACTATTGCCAGAGCGCTTTTCGCTGAAGGGCAGGTGAGATGTACCGTAATTCCGCGATAAGAAATGCGACAGTTCACTACATAATGACTGTCGCATTGCGCATATTATCCACTCCGGGTTGAGCTTCATTAAGGAAACGTCACTATATGTGGACTACACCGCGTCTGGCGGCCATCAGACCATAGTGAGCAGGTGGTACAGCTGGATGAATTGATATGTAAACAGACATGCAGGAACAGATTTGGGAAGAAGTCTAATGGACTAAGATCTCAGTAGAGGCATGGAGGGGCATGGTCGGGTCTTATCCTCTATTTCATGTTGCAATCCCAGTTGAAGTTAATTCACGTTTAACACCCATATCCACCTCAGGCATTTTGACAGAAGGGAATAACCATTCCAGTAAAGGCGAAGGAATGCAGTGGTGGTGGTGGGGGGGGGGGGGTAGGGTATTATCTAACATTTTACTGACACCACCAGAATGACATCGAGTCACACCAACCCCCGACAGATATTTGCGAAGTGCCTGTATCGTGTTTAATCAGAGGCTCTATTTCCACGTCAACAGCCTGTATTTTGTGTAACCAGAGGCTCTGATTACATGTCAACAGCCTGTGTCGTGTGTAACCAGAAGCCCTAATTCCACGTCAACAGCCTGTATCGTGTGTATTCAGATGCTCTAATTCCACGTCAACAGCCTGTATCGTGTGTAACCAGGGCCCATATTCTACGTCAACAGCCTGTATTTTGTGTAACCAGAGGCTCTGATTACATGTCAACAGCCTGTATTTCGTGTAACCAGAGGCTCTGATTAATGTCAACAGCCTGTATCTTGTATAATTAGAGGCTCTGATTCCATGTCAACAGCATGTATCTCTTGTAATCAGAGGCTCTAATTTCATGTCAACAGCCTGTATCTTGTGTGACCAGAGGCTCGAAGATTATGTCAGCAGCTTGCATCTTCTGTAATCAGAGGCTCTAATTCCATGTCAACAGCCTGTGTCTTGAGTGACCAGAGGCTCTAATTCCATGTCAACAGCCTGTATCTTGTGTGACCAGAGGCTCTAATTCCATGTCAACAGCTTGTGTCTTGTGTAACCAGAGGCTCTAATTCTGTATCAACAGCTTGTATCTGGTGTAATCAGAGGCTCTGATTCCAGGTCAACAGACTGTATCCTAAATAACCAGAGGCTGTAATACCATGTCAACAGCCTGTATCTTTTGTTACCAGAGGCCGAAGAGCGACGAACGAGCAGTACCAGGACATGTTTGGGAATTGTGGTCACCCCCAGGTTCCCTCCTTTTTACTCTCCACATCAGAACAGCACGTGCGTCTCGTTTTGAGGACCACGCGTCGAACGAGTGGTGCCACCCTCATTTTACCTGTTGTAAGTGTGTGTGTGTGTGTGTGTGTGTGTGTGTGTGTGTGTGTGTGTGTGTTACGTGCGTGCGTGCATGCGTACGTGTGTGTGTGTGTGTGTGTGTGTGTGTGTGTGTGTGTGTGTGTGTGTACGCGCTCGTACGCACGCGTTCCAACTGAGAAAGATGGGATTCATTTTTTTGGTCAAATTCCAAGCAATAGCTTCTTTGTTCCATCTTTCCCTTTACATATAAACAACAAATAAATCAATTCCTTCCATTTTTTTTGTTTGTTTCCAGACACAAGGAATGAATGACGTACAGTTTATTTATGACGGCAAAACTCTGACTGGGGTCTCCAACGGCGTTCAGAAAGCCATGCCTTTGACAGGTGGGTATAGTCTTACGCCTTTCACTGGTGGGTAGTGTCAAACGTGGTTGACAGGTGGGCAGTGCATGACGTCTTTGACAGGCGGTTAGTTCTTGACATCTTCGTCATTGGGGGGGGGGGGGGGGGGGGGGGGGGGGGGGGCTCACGTCTTTGACACCACTCGTCTTTTACCGATGGGTAGTGACTCATCTCTTTCATAAATGGATTATGCCTTACGTCTTTGACAAGTGGGCAGTGTTGCATGTATTTGATAGATGTGTCGTGTGCCTTTCCTCTTTGGCAGGTGAATGGCGCCTTACGTCATTGACAAATGTATAGTGCCTCATGTCCTTGACCGGGGGTAATGCCTCACGTCTTCGACAGATGGATAGTACCCTCTCGTCCATGACAAGTGGGTACCCTCACATCATTACCTCACATCCTTGATAGGTAGGGTAGCACTTCACGTCTATGGCAGGGGTGTAGTGCCTCACGTCTTCGACAGGTGGATAGTTCCTTACAATCTTGACCGGTGTGTTTTGTCCAACGTTTTTGACAGCTGGGTAGTGCCTCCTGTTCATTACAATTGCGGAATATCTCACGTCCTTGATAAGGGTATTGGGGGGGGGTGGATGGGGGAGGAGGGGTGGCAGTAGTGCCTCACGTCTTTGACAGGTAGGGAGTGCCTCACATCATTGACAGATGGTTACTGCCTCACGTCATTGACAGATGGGTAGTGCCTCACATCATTGACAGATGGGTAGTGCCTCACGTCATTGACAGGTGGGTAGTGCCTCACGTCATTGACAGGTGGGTAGTGCCTCACGTCATTGATAGGTGGGTAGTGCCTCACGTCAGTGACAGGTGGGTAGTGCCTCACGTCAGTGACAGGTGGGTAGTGCCTCACGTCATTGACAGGTGGGTAGTGCCTCACGTCATTGATAGGTGGGTAGTGCCTCACGTCATTGATAGGTGGGTAGTGCCTCACGTCATTGATAGGTGGGTAGTGCCTCACGTCAGTGACAGGTGGGTAGTGCCTCACGTCAGTGACAGGTGGGTAGTGCCTCACGTCATTGACAGGTTGGTAGTGCCTCACTTCATTGACAGATGGGTAGTGCTTCAGTCTTGACAGGTAGATAGTGCTTCACGTCATTGACAGGTGGGTTGTGTCTCACGTCAGTTGACAGGTGGATAGTGCCTCATGTCATTGACAGGTGGGATAGTGCCTCACGTCAGTGACAGGTGGATAGTGCCTCACGTCATTGACAGGTGGGTAGTGCTTCACGTCACATTTGTAGCAGGTAGATAGTGCTTCACGTCATTGACAGGTGGGTTGTGTCTCACGTCATGACAGGTGGTAGTGCCTCACGTCATTGACAGGTGGGTGTGCCCACGTCATTGACAGGTGGATAGTGCCTCACGTCATTGACAGGTGGTAGTGCCTCACGTCATTGACAGGTGGGAAGTGCCTCACGTCAGTTGACAGGTGGGAGTGCCTCACGTCATTGAAGGTGGGAAGTGCCTCACGTCATGACAGGTGGTAGTGCCTCACGTCAGTGACAGATGTGGTAGTGCCTCACGTCATTGACAGGTGGGTAGTGCCTCACGTCAGTGACAGGTGGGTTGTGCCTCACGTCATTGACAGGTGGGTGGTGAGAGTGGTAGTGCCTCACGTCATTGACAGGTGGGATAGTGCCTCACGTCATTGACAGGTGGGTAGTGCCTCACGTCATTTGACAGGTGGTAGTGCCTCACGTCATTGACAGGTGGGTAGTGCCTCACGTCATTGACAGGTGGGATAGTGCCTCACGTCATTGACAGGTGGGTAGTGCCTCACGTCATTGACAGGTGGGTAGTGCCTCACGTCATTGACAGGTGGTAGTGCCTCACGTCATTGACAGTGGGGTAGAAGTGGTACCTCACGTCATTGACAGGTGGGTAGTGCTCTCACGTCATTGACAGGTGGGTGTGTGTCATTACAGGTGGGTATGCTCAGTTGACAGGTGGGTAGTGCCTCACGTCATTGACAGGTGGGTAGTGCCTCACGTCATTGACAGATGGGTAGTGCCTCACGTCATTGACAGTGGGTAGTGCCTCACGTCATGATAGGTGGGTAGTGCCTCACGTCATTGACAGGTGGGTAGTGCCTCACGTCATTGACAGGTGGGTAGTGCCTCACGTCATTGACAGGTGGGTAGTGCCTCAGTCATTGACAGGTGGGTAGTGCTCACGTCATTGACAGTGGGTAGTGCCTCACGTCATTGACAGGTGGGTAGTGCCTCACGTCATTGACAGGTGGGTAGTGCCTCACGTCATTGACAGGTGGGTAGTGCCTCACGTCATTGACAGTGGGTAGTGCCTCACGTCATTGACAGGTGGGTAGTGCCTCACGTCATTGACAGGTGGGTAGTGCCTCACGTCATTGACGGGATGGGTAGTGCTCACGTCATTGACAGGTGGGTAGTGCCTCACGTCATTGACAGGTGGGTAGTGCCTCACGTCATTGACAGGTGGGTAGTGCCTCACGTCATTGACAGGTGGGTAGTGCCTCACGTCATTGACAGTGGGTAGTGCCTCACGTCATTGACAGATGGGTAGTGCCTCACGTCATTGACAGGTGGGTAGTGCCTCACGTCATTGACAGGTGGGTAGTGCCTCACGTCATTGACAGGTGGGTAGTGCCTCACGTCATTGACAGATGGGTAGTGCCTCAGTCATTGAAGGTGGGTAGTGCCTCACGTCATTGAAGGTGGGTAGTGCCTCACGTCAGTGACAGGTGGGTAGTGCTCACGTCATTGATAGGTGGGTAGTGCCTCACGTCATTGACAGATGGGTAGTGCTCACGTCATTGATAGGTGGGTAGTGCCTCACGTCAGTGATAGTGGGTAGTGCCTCACGTCAGTGAAGATGGGTAGTGCTCACGTCAGTGACGTGGGTAGTGCCTCACGTCAGTGACAGGTGGGTAGTGCCTCACGTCATTGACAGGTGGGTAGTGCCTCACGTCATTGATAGGTGGGTAGTGCCTCACGTCATTGATAGGTGGGTAGTGCCTCACGTCATTGATAGGTGGGTAGTGCCTCACGTCAGTGACAGGTGGGTAGTGCCTCACGTCATTGACAGGTGGGTAGTGGGCCTCACTCATTGACAGATGGGTAGTGCTTCACTCTTTGAAGGTGATAGTGCTTCACGTCATTGACAGGTGGGTTGTGTCTACGTCAGTGACAGGTGGATAGTGCCTCATGTCAGTGACAGGTGGATAGTGCCTCAGTCAGTGACAGGTGGATAGTGCCTCACGTCATTGACAGGTGGGTAGTGCTTCACATCTTTGACAGGTAGATAGTGCTTCACGTCATTGACAGGTGGGTGTGTCTCACGTCAGTGACAGGTGGATAGTGCTCACGTCAGTGACAGGTGGGTTGTGCCCACGTCAGTGACAGGTGGATAGTGCTCACGTCATTGACAGGTGGATAGTGCCTCACGTCATTGACAGGTGGGAAGTGCCTCACGTCAGTGACAGGTGGGAGTGCCTCACGTCATTGACAGTGGGAAGTGCCTCACGTCAGTGACAGGTGGTAGTGCCTCACGTCAGTGACAGGTGGTAGTGCCTCACGTCATTGACAGGTGGGAGTGCCTCACGTCAGTGACAGGTGGGTGTGCCTCACGTCAGTGACAGGTGGATAGTGCCTCACGTCATTGACAGGTGGGAAGTGCCTCACGTCAGTGACAGGTGGGAAGTGCCTCACGTCAGTGACAGGTGGATAGTGCCTCACGTCATTGACAGGTGGATAGTGCCTCACGTCATTGACAGGTGGGAAGTGCCTCACGTCAGTGACAGGTGGGAAGTGCCTCACGTCAGTGACAGGTGGATAGTGCCTCACGTCATTGACAGGTGGATAGTGCCTCACGTCATTGACAGGTGGGAAGTGCCTCACGTCATTGACAGGTGGGTAGTGCTTCACGTCATTGACAGGTGGGTTGTGTCTCACGTCAGTGACAGGTGGGTAGTGCTTCACATCTTTGACAGGTAGATAGTGCTTCACGTCATTGACAGGTGGGTAGTGCCTCATATCTTTGACAGGTAGATAGTACTTCACGTCATTGACAAGTGAGTAGTGCCTCGTATATTTGACAGGTGGATAGTTCCTCATATCTTTGACAGGTAGATGGTTCCTCACTTCATTGACAGGTGGATAGTGCCTCACATCTGTGACAGGTGAATAGTTCCTCATATCTTTGACAGGAAGATAGTGCGCGCATCTTTGACAGGTGGATAGTTCCTCACGTCATTGACAGGTGGGAATTGCCTCACATCTGTGAGGGGGTAGGCTTCTTCCTCACGTTTCTGCAGGGGAGTAGTAACTCCAGCTTTTGACAGGTGGATAGCGTCTCCCGTCGATGATCAGTGACAGATGGGTTGTGCCTCGCGTGTTCGATAGGTAGTTAGTACCTGACTTTTTTGATAGGTAGTCAGTGTCTGATGTCTTTTAAAGAAGGCACCTGTGCAGTGCTTCACATCTTTGACAGACGGGATGTGCTGCAGGTCTTTGATGGGTGCATGCTGCCTTACATTTTTGACAGGGGGATAATGCCTCAGGTCTTTGACAACAGACTGCTGCTTCAAGTTTTTAACGAATGAGAAGTGCCCTGGGTCTTTCGCCGGTGGTTACTTCTCATTGATAGGTGGAAAGTGCCTCACATCCCAGACAGGTGGGTGGTGTCTCACGTTTTATGCAGGCGGTAGTGCCTTACGTTTCTAATATATGTTTAGTGCCTTCCATCTCTGGCAGATGGGTGATGCCTCAACTCTTTAACAGGTGAGTGCTGCCATACATTTTTGACTGATGTGTAGTCTCGATTATGACAGAAACATAGTATTTTACGTAATTCGACTGGTGGATAGTGCCTCACCTGTTTGACAGGTGGGTTAATGCCTCACGTCTTTGACAGGTTAGTAGTGTCTGCCAATAATCTTTCCTCGAGAAAAAGAACCGCACGCCACAAAGTAATGCCTTATCATATAAATTCCGAAGAACAATTGAATGAAGTACACTCATACCATCATATATGATAGATTTTGTCGTTTATCCATTGGGTTACATAGGTAAGATACATGTAAATACGCCTGAACCGGCAGTTTCATGAAAGCGTGTGTCCATTTATGTTCCGTTCATTTAGCTGCAGTGTTTCATTGTCCGTGGATTTAAGTGTTTGTGTACAGTAAATTGTCGAGTGGACGTGCTTGTCCGTGCATTTGCCTCGTCAGGCATGATTACTGTGTTTCAGGCTGTCTCTTTTTCTAAAACAGGTCTATACTGTTTGGCGGTCTAGTGTCATAGTTTCTCTAGTTTCATACCGGCCATTTTCGGTGTGTGAAACAGGTTCAGTCGTGGTGGTTCAAGCGCCAATCACGATTGGCAGATGTCGCCGCAGCTCACCCAGTTTTCGCGGCGAAATAGATGAGGTGAGTGTGAAGTCTGTTCGTTCAGCTGCCCATTCTGTCTTGTGCACAACACACACACACACACACACACACACACACACACGCACACACGCACGCACGCACGCACGCACACACTCTCTCTCTCTCTCTCTTTCTCTCTCCTCTCTCTCTCTCTCTCTCTCTCTCTCTCCACACATCTACACATTCACGGTCATACACAAACGCACTTAAGTGCGAAAACACCTGTTTGCGTGAATATTGTTTTTCTTCTTTTTTTTTGTTGTTGTTAAAGGGAACCACAACAGAATGCTGTAAAGCACCATCTTGCTCAGAAACGTGTGTGTGTGTGTGTGTGTGTGTGTGTGTGTGTGTGTGTGTGTTTGAAAGAAAGAGAGGAAGCATCTGCTTGAATGGGCTGTATTTCACTCTTAACATTTGAGTAATTTACCAGCAACCATTCTTAAAACTTTATCATGGTCATAATGTGGCACCATCATGATGTCTTCAGAATCATAACAAGAAATAAGAACTGTGGCTAAGTTGAAAAAAGCAGCCCGCACACACACACACAACACACACACACACACACACACACACACACACACGCATACACGTGCGCGCGCGCACGCAGGCACACACACACACACATATCACACACACACACACACACACACACACACACACAAGAGCGCGCGCACACATACACACACGGACGCACTCACGAAAACGGAGCGCACACACACACACACACACACACACACACACAGTTATACATCCAACTTAAAAATCGTATATATCACCAAAGTTAAGTGGTCATAGATACGATTGTAGACACATAGTGGTTACACAAGTGGCGGCAGCAGCAGGAGGAGTGTTAAGGAGCATGCAATAAGTAGTATATCGACATTTAACAACGTTATGACTTTTGCTTTCAAACCTTGATTCATTAGAAAACCGTTCGTTGATTGAATACAAATGATCATATTTTATTTTCATGCATGCTTACGACTTGAGGAGCAAAAATGAGTTGTAGAAGGGTGATGATGACGAAAATGAGAAGAATCACACTGATGATTATAATCAAATACATTTTTGCATTGTTTCAGATATCCGTTTCTTCGTGTCTCCCGTGATGAAGATTCCAGGAAATCTGTACAGAGCAGACTACTTTTTGGCGAAATTCGAAATAAGTACTTTAATGCTCACAGACCAGCAATACTGTTACGACTTGCTTTGCTTACAAGATTTCCTTGTTGACATAGAGCACGTGAATATGTATTGGTAGCTTATTGCATCGTATGGAAAGTAGCCTGTCAGACCTGTCTAAATATGATTTTTTTTAATTGTTGAAAAGGCAGTTCAATCGGATACTTTCAGAGAGATGGAAAAAGGAAAGAATTGTTAAATATGGGATTTCTCTCTCTCTCTCTCTCTCTCTCTCTCTCTCTCTCTCTCTCTCTCTCTGTTTTCTTTCTTTCGAGCACACAAGAGGTCAAATATATTTTGGCCTGTGACAATAAGCGACTTTTTACTCTGTTGAAATCAATGGTATTAGACATGTGTAAGGGAAAAAAGAAATTAAAACCACAGGTTAATGAGACTCGTCACGCTGTCACGTGACAATTTATGTTGGTGTTTTAAAACTGAATTGTAGACTCGCAGGATCGTGATCAACAATAAAACAAAAATAAGAGCTTTATTTTCTGTTCTCGTGTGCCAGTTGTGAACTACTCATGAGACGAAAATCGTGTGGCCGAGATGTGTCTTTGAGTGCTGTCAGTCACGCAGATCTGTTTTGTATAACCAAGAACAGATAGAGCTGAGTGTAGATAACATTGCCAGTTTTCTTTTCTTTTTCTTGTGTGTGTGCTCATAATGCTATTTTTGCTGTTCAGTGTTCAGTCCTTTAAAGACTTAAACAAAGAATAATTTGTCGACTTTCTTCGTTTCGATACGGGTGTATGTACGTTCGTGTTTGTGTGTGTATGTGTGCATGTGGGGGAGGGGAGGAGAGAGAGAGAGAGAGAGTGTGTGTGTGTGTGTGTGTGTGTGTGTGTGTGTGTGTGTGTGTGTGTGTTTATTTCACGGTTTGCTTTCGATGACAAGACTAAGAATGACCTTTTTTTTAATGTTAAGGATGAGGAGAAAAACCGAGCTTTATAATCAGCACATGTAAAAGAATTCGTGCCAACAACGGAGCTGGAAAGATGTTTTAGAAGAATTTTGCCAGGGACAGTTTGATGACTTGATCACAGAAAATTTTCCTCGGTGGGATAGCTTTAAGGTCCATTATCAGTTCAAATACATCAGCTCTGTTTCCTGTTCTTCAATTTTTTGGATAGTTCTGGTATAAAGAGATCGCGCACTCAAGATCCAGTGCAAAGTGAGCCTAGAGGTAAGGAAGCTGGGAGAGAAAGGGAAATGGGAAGAAGGATGTCTGATCTGGGTATTTCGGTTATATCATTTTTGGATGCAGATCAACTGAAGGATCGTTGACCCGATGATTACTAATAAGAACAAATCCATGATTCGGGTTTAATGCCAAGCAGTAAGTGTGTGTGTGTGTGTGTGTGTGTGTGTGTGTGTGTGTGTACACACACACACACACACACACACACACACACAGAGTTAATACCATCTGTTTGCTCTCTCTCTCTCTCTCTCTCTCTCTCTCTCTCTCTCTCTCTCTCTCTCTGCACTTCTATATACACGAGGAAAATGGAAAATATCAATCTTGTTTATTTTCCTGTGGTCAGTTCCTTAAATATATATAAACAAGCAAATGAATAAATAAAACATAGTAAATAAATCAATGAATAAGTAAAAACATGCGCGAATTTGGAATGGCCTCAATAGAAATAGAAACAAACAGACTTAAAGAAATGAACAGAAAACAGGAAAGTCCGATTGCACTAGAGAAACCACTGTATCCACTCATTCAAACGTCATTCAAACTTCTCTACACCTGCCAGAATATTCTGCTTTTAAAAATCTATAAGATAAAAACATTTCCTAAAGCTAAAATACCCTGACCTACGCAATCAGAACAAAAGTGAAACAAAATAGTTCCCAAGCTAAAATACTCTGGCCTAACCAATTAGAACAAAAGTCTAACAAGTCAATGAACGTATTTGTACATATACATCAAAAACATAAACTCGACTTAGCAAGCAGACAACTGTTGGAACAGTTTTTAGCGATAGCCCACCTGGCTGCACAGGGCCTGCCAGGGCTGTCGAACTCCTACTGGGAACAAGGTCACATTCGGAAACAGCAACAAACAACAAAAAATTGTTAATGACAAGGTAGCTGAACTACTGGTATCCTGTGGCGGATAAGACTAGGCTGCGCTGACGTGCTGGCCATTCCACTTACCTCCTCGGTCCCAACGTTTTAAATGTTACTCCTTCCCCCCCCCCCCAAACAAAAAGCAAACATCACAAAGGCCATAAGGCTTACAAGCCATTATAAAAGGTCACATTCGGAAATAGCTACAAACACTGAAAACTGCTGATGACAAGACAGCTGAGCTATTGGCATCCTAAGGTGGTCAAGACTAGGCTGCGCTGACGCGCCAGTCAATCCGCTTACCTTTTCAATCCCAAAACATTTAAAACAACGTTTTAAATGTTAACCCCCACCTACCTAAAAAAAAAAACAAACCCACCTACCTAAAAAAACAAAACAAAACAAAAAACCGGCCACAAGGGCAAAAACCATCACAAAATGGACTGCTGGTATCCGCTCTGTACCGTGTGTACAATTTTCACCTCCCTGTCGCCAGATTACGACGATTAAACAAAAAAGGCCTGTCGTAAATTGTGACCAGTAAAAACAAGTGTAAAACAGTTTCCAGAACAAAGACCAGAGAACGGTCAAGAAAGGTAGGGGGAAAAAACAACAAAAGATAACAGTAAAGAAAGAATTTTTTTAAAGGCAGAGTCAAAGACAGTCACAGAGAAGGGGCAGTTACTAGCATAGAAATTCCATGAGGCGGGGGAGTTAATTCATACTGAACGAGCCACCGGCATCCCAACATGGCCCGGAAGACAGCTCATGTCCATATTTCTTACAGCAAAGTGCGCTCTACCTGCAGGCAGCCGACTAAGGGCTCATATGCAAATTTCTGATAAGTGTATGTAAACTAACAAAACAACTCAATAAAGAAATAAACAACTCGATAAATCAATGAACAAACAGATCCTTTGCATCAAAAGATTGCCCAGTCTTTTAAGTCGACATTCCCATATCACACAATGTACGATCTTCCTTTGTCACTCAGATCAACATTGACATTAAACCATGTTTTCACCAGTGTAAACGCTGTCATAGTTACAAACAACATTAAGGTGGTGGGAGGTGAATTTTTCAATTTGAAACTCTGGTTTAGTGAAAAAGATACAAACCGATAAAAATAATTGCCAAAAAAATCTTGAGATTTAATGGCATAATGAATAAAATAAAAAGGAGCAGAGAAAATGATAGTGGTGATGATTATGACTAGAATTTGACATTTACAGAATAACGAAATGTTCATTTTTTATTATGACATGGATACATAAAAACAACAATAAATAACAAAATTTCAATTTTTTTCATCAGATGAAAGCTATTTTGCTCAGACCACATACAGTTTAGCAAAAGAAATAGTAGTAAAACACTTTAACACTTCTCTTATCACATAACAATGCAACATTGTGACATACAACTGATGTGTAAAACACACCTATCCGTATCACCTGAGCAATACTCATTTTCAATTTTTTTTTTTTCAAGCTTAAATGCATTGCTAAAAATTTCCACCTTAAAAAAGAAATGCAATGCAAGTGAACTGACCATAAGTAACCGTTGTTTCTTCAATGTACTCATCGTTGTCGTCCTGTTTCAAGACTCCGATGAATCATAATCTTCTGCCCATGCATTGCTCAAAGTATAACTATTGCAACAGAACTTTTGCTCTTTCCACTACAAGGCTGTACCGCAATAAACGGGCAGAGATTCGAATACGTGGCTAAAACAAGCGTGATAAAGACCATCACAATTATACATCGATCACGAAAAAAGGTATTTGATTGGTAGAACCCAGAGGTTAAAACAGGCACCAAAGAATCAAAACGATATAGTCACCAGTCTTGTGTAAATGAGTTCGACATAAAAACTATCCACACATGTTATCCACACGCAGTCATACGCACCTATCTCGTATGAGTAATCATATTAATAAATAACCACCGTTACAATAATAAAATCGGTTAACTTTGACACTCATTACACTCACCGCTTCCTTTTTTTAAAAACTTTAACAAGGTAAAAAGGAATGGACAAAACGAATAAGTAGTTTAAGATTCCTTTGACTTAAAAGAGAGACGTTCAAAAGAGCACAAATTTGATGACAGTTGAAAAAAAAAGATGCTTCAGAGCAAACGGGAACACTTGCGTCTGAAATGGAAAGGCACTGATGGACACTTTGCGATGCACTATGTACACGTATCAGACTATTCTTGTTTTCACACTATGACAATTCCAAGCATGCTTACAGTCTTTGTGGTTTATCTATGGCTTTTTTAAGAGATAAGAAATAAAGCTTCGCTCACAAGTGTTTCTCCCTCAATCACTCCAAACACACACACACACACACACACACACACTCTCTCTCTCTCTCTCCCCCTCTGTCTCTCTCCATACACGCACACACGCGCACACACACTCAAAACTAAGGTAAGAAGAGAGACAGAGAGAGCGAGAGAGAGAGACAAAGAAAGTAGAATAATGAAGAAAAGAAAGATCTTCATGTATCAGTAGTGTAATGGAGGTCAAGTGATGTTAATCGCTGACCCCAAAGTTCTCCCATACAAACCTAAGTGAAGGAAAAACCTATACACCATGGTAGATTATGTCACAACACGGTAAGTATCATAAGGAGGTTAGCCTTGGGGACGCTTTCCACTACAACCAGCGCTGTATAGAATTATGCTCTCTTAGCAGACATTGCACAACACCTCCAAACGCCCATCTCTCTCTTATAACCGTTTCTCCTCTTACACACGCACATACATTTTGATAATCCACGCGCCTCACGAAGATATGTCGCGCTCAAAGAACAGCAGCAGAAGAAGTCTCCCACAATCATTTCCACCCGTAACAAAGGAGGGTGGGGAAAAAATGACTGCCCACTGAGCCGTCGTGGGAGTACCTGCTCGGGGCAGCACCGACACGTGGTGGGAGTACCTGCCCGGCGCAGCACCGGCACGTGGAAGAGATTAGCAGTCTGAAGGCGCATGCTTGTGCTCTTTGTCTTCGTCGTCCTGGAGGTAGAACGCGGCGGTTTTCTTGGCGTTACCGTTGGTCTTGTCCCTGTGCCGTCTCCTCTTCTCACATCTGAAGCACCGGTGAAATGGTAACAGACACAGGACTTGGGTGCAATTGCCAAACAACAACGATCACTCCTCTAATACTGAGACAAAGGGACGTAACTCTCTCCTTTTGGCTTGACGATTCATTATTCAATAATACCAGTACCAAAAAAAAAGAGACTAATACTGAAATGTTTTCAAATGTTCTTTTTTCGCTGCGTCGTTGCAATGTTGACCGTTTCCTAAGCATGTCAGATAGAGACTATAAACCAGGAAGTGACACATAAATTTGTTCTTATCCATTACAACAATATAAGACAGAACTCTTATTCACTGTATTTTTCCAACTCTCTCTCTCTCTCTCTCTCTCTCTCTCTCTGTGATGCACTCACGCAGAGTTGCAGCAGTTGATTATCTTCCATTAACCCACTATACTGATGTCTCAGAATCAGCCGGCTTGGCAATGCTCTCTCTGTGTCCCTATCCGTCTGTCTCTCTCTCTTTACACACACACACACACACACACACAAAATACACACACACGCACGCACACACACATTCACAAAATCGCCTCCCCCCCCCCCCCCCACACACACACAGGTGCGCGCGCCACCACCACCACACATCCACCACCACCACCACCACAAACACACACACACACACACATACACACACACACACACACACACACACACACAGCATCCACCCCACTTAAACCCCTACTGTCCAGCCACCTTTGCCTACCTGGCCGAGTCCTCAGGGTCTGCCGGCTTGGCGCTGTTCTGACGGAGCTGGGCCCACATGGCGGTGCGCGTCAGTTCCTCGGTGATGTTGACGCGGTCCGTGTCCAGGGAGGCCCTCCTGGTGAACCGCTGCCCGAACTTGCCCTCGCCCAGCCTGTCGTGCTGAACCTTGATCTCCATCAGACGGTCGTAGGCCTCGTCTCCCAGCAGGCTCTGCTTCTGTTTGGGTTTCCCGCGATACACAGAGACCAATCTTTGCTTTAGACACGCAATACGCAGAGTTCGCCTTTCAAGGTCACTCACTCAATTACTCGGAAATAAAAAGTAATGGACAAACGTAAGCGATTGTTTGTTCTACGTTTTCATTGTCTTGAATGTTGTTTGTCTTTGCGTGAAGAAGGCCAAAGAGGTCGAAACGCGTCGTGTTTTGTCTTGTGATTTGTTTGTTTATTTCGTTCGGCGGAACAGTCATTTATACATATGAACAACCTGCGCAATATCCGGCCACAGCCGGTAGAATACCGTTTTACGAAAGTGTGAATACTGAAGAAGGCAAACAGCGGGTGCCGACTGATCACCAGTTGCATTATTTTTTTTACAATCCTGCCCCAGAATGACTTATTGGTGTTTAATTCTGGGTGGGGTAATTCTGGAGCACTGCACCGGGTGTAAAGGTGGCGTTTTTTTGTTTGTTGTTTTGCCCCAGGACGTGTTATTGTTACAATGAGCCAGCAATCGTCACCTTTGTTGTCCCTCCCACCATCTCTCTCTCTCTCTCTCTCTCTCTCTCTCTCTCTCTCTCTCTCTCTCGTGTGTGTGTGTGTGTGTGTGTTAGAAGAGATGACATTCTGGAATATTTCATTGTGTCTGAGGAAATTTGGGGGGGGGGGGGGGGCTGTTATTCTCTGTGACTGCATACGTTATATGACTACAAAGTGAAATACTCTTATCTAAACAATCACCAGAGGAAAAACCAAACGCCAAAACTGACGAGCATTTTAGCTTGAACTACTGGGGACTTCGTGAGCACTGGGACACTCAGGCATGCTTTCAATTCTTTCCAGGTCTGTTGGTCTAGACACACACCCCCGAAAGTCCCTCCACATACGTCCAGCCCCCAACCCCGGCTATGAAGAAGACAGAACGCTCCCTTTTATGTTTTATGTGAGTTCACTTTTGAAGTGATATACGAGAAAGAGATGAGAGAGAAAGGACGAAGGAGATGGGGAGTTGGAAGGTAGGGGAGGGGAGAGGGGGGGGGAGAGGCGGATGCAGGGAGCAAATACAGGTGACGGGGTGTTGGCGTGAGTTCACGTTTCAACGTGCGACAACCGGCCTGCCTTCTGGGCGACATTGACGTCACCACGCCCTGTCTGCTCAATCCATTACACGAATTGACGCGCGGCTTCCATCTGACGTCGCTAGATTCCCAAATTTATTATCTACGTGTCACATGGCCGTGAGGGACTCTTACCGCGTTTCGTAGACTAAGGCTTGGGAATTAATTTTCGTGTGTCAAAATCTGTCAACTGCCCGTCAAACTGTTGTTAGTTTTTAAAACAAAACGTCATACATGACTGAAATTTTTCAAAGAACGAGAAAATCCCAGTCTTTTCCTTTTTAAAACGAAGATCAAGCTCAATCCAAGAAACAAACTGACGTCATTTTGACAAAGTACAGTACGAGGAAATGATGTTCGTTGCGTGTGCTTTTCAACTAACAATTTTCTAAATATCTCTACATGCTCTTACTTTCCCCTACCTGTCCAACGTTTCTCTGCTTATTACTACCCTTTTCTTTCTCTATTCCTACATTTCTCAACCTGTCGCTTTATTCTCTACCTGGTCCTACTTTGTCGTATCTGTTCCTTCTTTTATATACCCGTTTCTCATCGGTGTATTTCACCGGCATCAATCCCTTGTCCCTATTCGTTCCTATCTGATTCTGCTTGTTTTCCTGCAGCGTGTTCCTGTGGTCTCTGCTTGTTCCTGTATTTTTCCTGTCCCCTACTACTTTTCCTTCCTACTTTTACCTTTTCCTTAGCTGTTCTTACTCTTTTTATACCTGTTCTTACCTTTTATTACATATTCCTTTTTTTTCCAAACCATTTTCTACCTTTACTTACTTATCAGCTTTGTCTTTGTTATGTTGCTTCTTCCCCACCAATAATCCCCACAACGACTCTCGCACTTTCTGTCTAGTGCATATACTCACATTTATTTATCTATTCATCTATCTATGTATTTGTTTATTTATGTATGTTGATCCCTTCTCCCCACCGACAATCCTCAAACGCCTCTCGCACCTTCCTTCTGGTGTATATACTCATATTCATGTATGTATTTACTTATTCATTTCTGTATTTACTTATTCCTTTATTTATTTATTTATTTATTTATTTATTTCAGTCTTCACATTATTCAATTTCCACCACTCCAGACACACCTGAGAGCACCCCGGACTGACCTCTCGCTCTTCCTCCTCGTCATCCCTCAGGTTCTTGGCGTCCTCCTTCTCCTTCTTGGCAGCGTCAGGCATCAGGTCGTCCAACCATTTCAGCTCCCGCTGGGTGAAGATGTAGTCCATGGCCTTGCGCACGAAGCACGTGCCCAGCACCTGCACACAGACATCCACAGTCCGGGTCAGCAGCCTGTTCCTAATACCTGAAGAGAAGCCCCTGTTCTAATCATGATTTACATCGTTCTCTGTGCCCGTTTGACTCCTCTCAAGAGCATTTCACGCACGCACGCACACACGCACGCGAGCATGCGCGCGCGCGCACACACACACACATACACACACACACACACACACACACCACACGCACGCGCGCGCGCACGCACACACACACACACACACACACACTCATCCTCCCCCCCCCCCCCCACCACACACACACACGCACTGACCATAATGGGGAAGATGATGGAAACGGACTTGACAGACTTGATGACCCACAGCACGGCCAGACAGACCACCTGGATGGCCGTGAAGATGTGCACGCGCTTAATGGGCACGTGACGCAGGTAGGAGCAGTCGGGCTGGTACTTGGCCGGCTTGAACACCAGCAGGATGCGGTCGATAAACTGCACGCAGGTAGGTAGGAACAGACACGGTTGTTACAGGTAACAAAACAGGTCTCCTGTACACTCTCTGTTTTGTAAAGGCCAAACACTAACTTTTATGAACACACCAATAGATCTTCAGAGAAATGGACACACATACATACACTACTCAAAACAATTGAAGTACCACTTAGGAAAACTGCTGTCATTCGAAAGGAAACAAAGCTGAACATAATTTAATGATTGAATATTTTATTTTTATTATTCCTCAATCCATTCAAATTTATTCAAACACCGTGACAAAAAATTATCTTTGTTTTACACTTGATTAAAGAGGCATACCCCCAAAATGAAAAGTAACAAGAGTCTATGGTAGATGTCATGATGTTAATAACGGGTATGACCACCGTTCGCGTTCAAACAAGCGTCACATCGACGTCTCATGGAGTGCACCAGGCGGCGGAGAGTGTCCTGGGGGATCGCCTGCCACTCCTGCTCCAGCAACTGAAACAGCTGGTCCACGGTGTCTGCTGGAGGGTTGTGGGCCCGCACTCGCCTCCCCAGCACGTCCCACAGATGCTCTATGGGGTTCAAATCTGGTGACCTGGCAGGCCAGTCCATTCTTGTCACCTGCTGCCCTTGTAGGAACTGATTCACGATGGCGGCGTGGTGGCACGGCGCGTTGTCGTCCTGGAACTGGGCGCCCTGGCCAACTGCCCTCAGGGCGGGCATCACAAGGGGGCGGATGATGGTGTCGCGGTAGGTGGCACCGGTCAGGCGGCCTTCAACACGGTGTAGGGGGGTCCTGTGACGTAGGCTGAACCCACCCCACACCATCACGGACCCACCTCCATAACGGTCATGCTCCCTGACGGCAGCGTCAACGTAGCGTTCTCCAGGACGTCGCCAGACGCGAACCCGCCCGTCGTTGAACCTGAGGGTGAACCTTGACTCGTCTGTGAAGAGTACTGTTGCCCATTCAGCTCTTGTCCACCTTCTATGACATGCTGCCCAGGCCCGACGATGAGCTCGATGCGCTGGGGACAGTATTGATCTCACTGCTGGGGACCTTGACCTCAAGTTGGCGTCGTGGAGCCGGTTCCGAACTGTCTGGGTACTGACGTTGACGTTGCTGGCTTGTCGTAGCTGGTCTCGGAGTACTGTGGCACTGGCTGAACGGTCTCTCAGACAAGCGACAACAATGAACCGATCCTGCTGTCTGGAGGTGCTTCTCGTCCGTCCACGTCCCTGCTGTTCTTCAACACTTCCAGTGTTAAGCCAACGGTCTCTGAGCCACAGAATGACTGGGTGACTCACTCCAAGCCGTCGACCAATCTCCCTCAAGCCAATACCTTCTTGGTACCATGCTATCGCTCTTCCTCTGTCGGTGTTGCTTAGTCGTTGTCTCGCAGGCATGGTTAAATCTTCCTAAATTTCGCGACTTTTTATACCCGTCAAATGTGCTAACTGATTGCAATTCTGCTCAGAAAAGACCTTGCTTTCACGTGCATCACATTTTTTTTCTTGCTGTGTCTGTGTCAAAATCTGGGAGCGACACAAGTTCGATAATTTCTCGGGATTTTTTTGCCTCAGATGCGACGCGGTAGATAACTGCTGACCGACTTTAACATAACAAAAATGCACGAGGAGTAGTATTTGAGAACCGGGTAAGCTTATCCAGCAGAGTTTATTCAATTATCAATATTAATTGGTTTATCAGAGCTTTTTAAAAATTGCATACAAAAATTAGGGGTGGTACTTCAATTGTTTTTAGTAGTATATATACACGCGCGCGCGTGCGCGCGCACACATACACATGCATGCACGCACAGACAGACAGACACACACACGCGCGCAGCAAGCACGCACAACCAGATACACACACAAAGACACACGCGCTTACGAAGACAGACAAGACAGACAGACAGACAGACAGAGAGAGAGAGAGAGAGCTTTTTATTTTAGAAAGCTTAGCTGAGGAGCGTACAATTCTCTGCTACGTTGAAAAAAATAAAATAAAAAGTTGGAAAATGACCACATCCATTATCTGTTTTCAAGAAATAGTGCACAATGCTGAAATTCGATTTCCAATACAAAATCAATGCTGCCTAGAAATAAAACAAATGAAGGAATAAGTAAACGAATTAATGCATGTCTAAATCAGCGAACAAGCCCATTATTACACAAAACATTTATCACCTATTATAATCATTAAATCAATGAAGAAATCAAATGAATTAACACAGTACGTGCTGAAAACAAACCACAGATTTTGGACAAGAAAGTGAAGTCACAATTAACGTTCGATTTCGTTTAATGGGAGACGTCGATAATAAGCGTTTCACGTACATCATCAACACTGAACAGCATGATGACTAAAACAGAAATGACAGCATCAAATGGCACTGACCTGCATGCCTCTCAGAGCGGCCATGCCCATGTACAGGAACACGCCGTACAACACAGCCATCGGAATGAACTGCAAACAACGCAGCACACAGTAAAGGTCATGTTTATGGACGACACACTTTCCTCGCACCATCAGTGTCTTTCTGTACATGCTTGACTGGTAGCCGTCTTTCTCGCTCTGCGGAATGAAAGACGTGAAGTTCGGAACACACACACACACACACACACACACACACACACACACACACACACAACGCACACACACACTCTCTCTCTCTCTCTCTCTCTCTCTCTCTCACACACGCACACACACACACACACACACTCTCTCTCTCTCTCACACACACACACACACACACACGCACACGCACACACACACACACACGATTTGCTGATATTTTGGAGCATTAGATGGATCATTAACATAGAACTTGTCTAATTTAGGTCCATTTCTCAATTCATCTCATCCACTCATAAAACACACCACCTAGAGTCCCTCCCCACCCATTGAACAGAAATAAAAACAGACCCACTTACCTGAGAACAGAGGTTACGAGAACAAACACTGCCTTTAGGACAAATTTGAAGCGAACAAACAGTTACCTTCAGAACAGAAGTAAAGAGAGCAGGCATGTACTCTGAGGACAAAGGTGAAGAAAACGGACACGAATCCCGTGAACAGAGATGAAGAGCACAGACACTGTACCTTAAGAACAGAGGTGAAGAGAACAGATACTGTACCTTGAGAACAGAGATGAAGAGAACAAACACTCACCTTAAGGACAGAGATGAAGAGAACAGACACTGTACCTTGAGAACAGAGGTGAAGAGAACAGACATTGTACCTTGAGAACAGAGGTGAAGAGAACAGACACTCACCTTAAGGACAGAGATGAAGAGAACAGACAATGTACCTTAAGAGCAGAGGTGAAGAGAACAGACACTCACCTTAAGAACAGAGATGAAGAGAACAAACACTGTACCTTGAGAACTGAGATGAAGAGAACAGACATTGTACCTTAAGAGCAGAGATGAAGAGAACAGACACTGTACCTTAAGACCAGAGATGAAGAGAACAGACACTGTACCTTAAGAGCAGAGGTGAAGAGAACAGACACTCACCTTAAGAACAGAGATGAAGAGAACAAACACTCGCCTTAAGAACAGAGATGAAGAGAACAAACACTCACCTTAAGAACGGAGGTGAAGAAAACAAACACTCACCTTCAGAACAGAGGTGAAGAGAACAAACACTCACCTTAAGAACAGAGGTGAAGAGAACAAACACTCACCTTCAGAACAGAGGTGAAGAGAACAAACACTCACCTTAAGAACAGAGGTGAAGAGAACGGACAGACCGCTGAGTAAGCCCACCATCAGCGCCGTGACTCGCTGCTCCCTGCAACACGCAAGAGGCATCATGAAGTTTAAAAAAGGGCCACAGAATGAACGTTGACCCACTAGACCGCCACACGAATGAAACGAACAAATCACACGAACAAAAACGACGTGTTTTTAGCCCCGATGTTCTTCACAGTCAAGGATCTTCCGTGTCGAAACGCACTGCTTCTCTAGTGTCATCAGAATCCGTTCGTTCAGCGGTCTGGTGACACAGATGCTCGTCTCTTGAGTTAATTTCCACCTGCTGTCTGTCTGCTTCCAACCAAAACGACGCTAACTAAATGTTAGGAAAGGACGAGTACGTGTCACATGTGTCACACCTGTTTTACCCTCCCGTCCACTCTGATTATTAGACAACGAAAATCAATGGGAAACAGCTGGAATATAAGCAGAAACAGATCCATCTGTCCGATCATCTAATAAGTACATGAATGTACGCTTGGGACATCTACATTGCATAATACTCAATGTGTGTGAAGGTTTCTAATTATCTGCCCATCTATTTCTTTGTTTTCTTTGTCAGTTTATCATTCCGTATATCTGTCTATTAACCGGTCTGCCCGTCTGTCTATCTATGCTTGAAGCGTACATCCGATTTCCTCTTAAAGGGCATTAACTGATGATTAGTATCTCCATTTTACTTTTTAAAATTCCTTTGCGAAAGAGGACCGAGAACAACAATGCAAACTACAACACACACCACACACACACACACACACACACACACACACACACAACACACACATACGCACACACGCAAGCACACACACAGACACTCGCTCTCTCTCTCACGCGCGCGCGCGCGCGCGCACACACACACACACACACACACACACACACACACACACACACACACACACACATGTGCGCTCACTCATATAGAACTACGACTATTGCCTACATACATCTCCGTCCCCATCTCCGCCACACACACACACACACACACACACACACACACACACACACACACATACACACACACACATACCACACACACATACACACACACACACACACACACACACACACACAGCAAGCACGCACACACACGCCCCACTACTACTACCACCGCCACTGCCACCACCTCCACACACTGTCATCAAAGACAGCAACATCATTCATAAAATGCCCTACCTTCCACTAAGCCCCCAAAATGAAGAAGAAAAAAAAAAGGAAAAGAAAATAAGAAAGAAACAAAGACAGAAAGAAAAAAAAGACACTTTGTTCACCTACCGGACTCCGAGGAAAGTGGGCCTCTCGCCAGGGGCAGTGCACTCGGACTCTTTCTTCAGGCTCATGATGTGGGCCAGGGCGGACACGGTGGCGGCCACGTACCAGGGCAGACCCAGGAAGGAACAGATGAGGATGGTGATGGCCAGCACGAACAGGTCCAGGTGGTAGCCGTTCCCTTTCTGAAGGAAGACACCACTAACAATTCTCTATCCAAAAATTAACACAAGGAAAAAAAACTACAAAAACTGTTTTCTGTGTAGAGATTTTGTTTGTGCTTGAGTGTACACGTCTACGTTTTCGTTCGTGTGTGTGTGTGTGTGTGTGTGTGTGTGTGTGTGTGTGTGTGTATGAATCTATTTATTTCTTTCTTTTTGATCGATTGTTTCACTTCATTATACACAGAAATGATGATTTTCTCTTTGCACCTGTTCGGATAAGGTGTAAATTATCTACTATTGATTTCAATGCTGTTGAAAAGTCTCAATCCCTCTTGAACACACACACACACACACACACGCGCGCGCGCGCGCGCGCGCGCGCGCGCACACACACACACACACCAAACCAAATTTACTGATTATGAAAAAAAAAAAAGCTAAATGAAAGCGCAAACAGGGCCTCTATCTAAATCTTGAAAAGAATTTTTTTTTAAATAGCTGGTGATGAAACAATCCCAACAGGGATTTGATCAAGCCGAGTACTTTACTGAAGATCATCCTAAGGAACTGCTCGTGAGCTGAAACATTACCGGCGCACATTTCCCTTTCCTCTGAAAACTCTGTCCTTCCTTTATTGTTGGTGGCGATGGATGCTTTATTTCGTTTTGTTTTGTTTTTCAATTTCATCTAAATTGTCATGATTCTGTCTGTTGTTGAACTATTACTCCAGTATCTCAAGCCTAAGCATATCAACATACACCATATTTTAAAACGATTTCCCCCTTCCCCTCCCTCCACCCTTTCCATCGCAAAGAATCGCCACCAGACACAGACAGACAGACAGACGCTTCAACATGGCTCGTGGTCCCACCTTCAGCTTGTTCTCCTTGCGGTTGACGATGACAGCAGTGATCTGCTGGTCCATGAAGATGAGGATGACGGCCAGGAGGGCGGGCACGGAGGCCGCGATGGTCAGCCACCAGGGGTTGCGATCACTCCACGGGTTCACCAACCACCCACGGTCATCACGTGTCGGCTGCACAGTAAATAACACTAGTGATGGGCAGGGCAAGCGGAATTTGCTCCGAGTGATATGCCTGTGTCTGTGATAAATACCTGGTGAAAATCGTTCGCAAATAATTAGAAACGGTGTCACATAGAGGCGGTAATTTCCAGTGACGGATCAAACGCGCATGGGCATTGTAATTCATTTTCCAGGCGATGGTTCACTCCTAAAGTCTTCATTCCCATTTTTTCAATCTGCTAGTGTGTTGGGAGTCTGTTACGTCCTGTTTTGACCCACTGTCTAAATGGTCAGACTTTATTCTGATAGCTACGGAATGAGTGAGGCACTGGACCACAGAGAGTACAGTGTCCTGTGCTTCTTAACACTCTCACCTCTGTTTGAAAGGTGGCTACCCCAATAACGACACGTGTCTTACCTTGAACTCGACAGGGACTTCCAGCTTAGGCGTTGGGATGCCGATGGGGGACATCAATCCCCACGGCGATGAGAATGGCGATCAGCACAGCGAAGTCACTGAACGTCTGCCGGACCTGCATCCACAACCGCATACACGATTACTGTCACCGTCAACATCATGTATCCACCGCATATATATGTCATCTGGATTGTCTTCATCATCATCGTCATGACCACGACCATTAGTATCTGAAAGGCAATCGGTAAAAGAAGCTGATTAGGTCATGTAGTGTCACCAATGCATGTAGCCACAACGAGAAACATACATCACCATCACCTCAACTCATTACAACGAACTGACCAACGTTTTCACTGTTTACAAATGTAACAAAACGTGTCGCCAAATATCAATTTTGTAGCATGCCTTAGAGTCTTAGATATCTGTAGAGCTGAAGTAGGGCTGATCATAACTTCAAATACACATACAGAGAGAGAGAGGGAGAGAAGGGGATAAACAGAGAATCATTCTCACACACACACACACACACACACACACACACACACACACACACACACACACACACATGCACGCACACGCACACAAATAGACAGACAGACAGACAGAGAGTTCATGGACAGAGAAAGCGAGAAAACATGGAACACAGAGAGAGAGAGAGAGAGAGAGAGAGAGAGAGAGAGAGAGAGAGAGAGAGTACACTTTATGCCGTTTATACCCTTGCCATCCACGACAGGCCATATCAGTGCTGTGGAGGGTGCGTGGAGAGACAGAGAAAGGGAGACACACACACACACACACACACACACACACACACACACACACACACACACAAGACAGACAGACTGACTGACTGAGACAGAAAGACAGACAAAAAGACAGAGGCAGTGAATCATTTAAAGACCGAGAGACAAAAGCTTGCACGCTACACTCTTAAACCAGGGACAAAATTGCGAGAACACCCCCCCCCCCCCCCCCCACCCTTTTTTCTTTTTTTTTTCATCCCGACCCAAACTGAAAAACACAACCAACCGAAGGAGAAAAAAAAAGAGAGAGAGAGAGAAAAAAACCCTGCTAGTTGCAAAATGAGGCAACTGCAGGCGGAAATCTAAACAAATCTTAAATGTTAGCGATAGCGCACCGCCACAAAAAAAAAAAAAACATAGACAAACGAATCACAAGACAAAACGCGACACGTTTCGACCTCTTAGGTCTTCTTCACTGCTTACGAAACTGGGGAAAAACGAGCTGTTCTTGAAACGACTCAGCGTGGTGGCCACGATGTAGGTCACGAAGAAGAGGATGAAGGAGAGGAAGAAGACGTCCGCCTTGTAGTCGGGCGTGTCACACCCACTTCCGAACAGCTCCCCTTTCAGCTCTTTGCACATCTCCTTCGACAGGTCTGCCCAGTCGATCACAGTTCCGTTCCCTGTGACGTTGTAGGCAGGCGCCAGCGTCGTCGTCGTCATCAGTGTCGTCGTCACCGTCGACGTCAGGTTGTCCCCCAGCAAGCTGTCGAGCGCCGTGACGTTGGTGGTGAGAGAGGAGTTTGGCGGGAGGCACGTGCAGTTGTAATCCAGCAGGACCTGTAAAAAGGGGGAGTTTATTGTCTTTTTTTAAAAATCTTTTTCTTTGGAGTGAAGAATTTCATTTCGTTTATTTTGGGGGATGGGGTAGGGTGGGTTGGAGTAGGGGTGGCGGTGGGTTGGAGCGAGAATGGTAAGGAAAATAGGATCCGTATAATGAGATGTGTTTGTGTGCGTGTGTGTTTGAAACAAGAGAGACAGACAGACAGAGACAGAGACAGACAGAGGGAGAGATGGGTGGCACCGTACTGTGCCAACGCATTCTTCACTGGGAATAAACAAATGCCGCCAACATTTCTAACAGAGAAATCTGTGCAACTCAAATTCATTTGGTTCCCACTTGGAAACGTCATTGTAAGCGTCTCTTGGGGGATGTTTAGAACAACTAAAAGGTTCTGATGGAAGTGTACTCCGTTTAGGCAGGAGGGGAAAGGGTAGGATTCCACGGAGAAAGGTGCGCAAGGGAGGGACAACCTACTACCCCTTTCGTGCCAGTACAAGCACTCACGTCAGGGTCAGTGTTGATGGGAGCCAGTTCCAGGATGCCGAAGAGTTTCTTGAAAGCCTCGGCGATGAAGATGAAAGCGATGAGCGAGGCGAAGGACTCCTCGGTGAAGCGCGTGATGTAACGCACGAGCGCCGACAGGTCAAAGGCCACGATGACGAGGAGGATGGCGGTGGTCCATATTCCAATCCAGCAGCGGAAAGGCAGAAAGTCCAGTTCGTTGTCACTGAAGACAGCGACAATAAGCACGTTTATTTTCTTATGAAAAACAAAAATACTTGTTCAGAAATTTTCTCTATATATTCCTTATGGTTTCATTCCACTTTCTGTTGTCATTTTCCCTCTCTGTCTGTCTGTCATCTGTCCGTTCGTATCCTCCTCTCTCTCTCTCTCTCTCTCTCTCTCTCTCTCTCTCTCTCTCTCTCTTCTTTGCTTTCTAAATATCTCGTTCTATCTTTATCCTACCCACCCCACCTCCGCCTACTCTTTTTTTTTTTTTTTTTTTTTTAAATGCCTTTAGCCAAGGCAGAACAAATCTCTCGAATCTTACGTTTCTCTTTCATTCTTCAATCCATTCAGGAATATGTAAGGTCATTTTCTGATCTTTATGCTCGATAGCCAATGAAGTTAAAAGCAATTGAGAAAGTAAGGCAACATAGTAAGCACAATTACCGACAACAGTGGCGTAGCAGAAGCAAGAACGATTACGCTTATAATTTTCTTTTAAACGTCAGAGTAAGCAGGGTTTTTTTCTCTGTTAAATGTGTAACAGGCCTGCGGGTCACGCATACAAATGAATCACACACACACACACACACACACACACACACACACACACACACACACACGCACGCACGCACGCACACACACACACACACACACACACACACACACACACACACACACACACACACACACACACCACAAAGAGACAACGTACGCGCAGAATCGGTAGAGAATCATCTCCAGCACCAACATGGGACCCGTGCTGCCCAGAATGTTGAGGGGCTGGCCGGCGAACAGCGCGAACAGCACGCCCACGATGGAGGCCGTGAAGATACATTCCATCGTGCCCTGCAACCACCACACGCACTGCTCAAAACCCTGCGCACTGTGAACGCAAAAAGGGTGCTTACCATGACGACAAAATGTGCACACTATCACCCCACTAGGATCTAACCGTGAACCCAAAGGGGCTCACTATAAATCCCAACAATACAGATGCTCACCAGGAAAGCGAAAGGGTGTTCGCCAGGGGCGGACCACGTCCTCCCTGAGGAAAAATGACAGTATTAAAGCCACGGTTCTTCTTACCAATCAGAAGACGTTTATCTTTTTGGTGCATGGAGAAAAATATAGGATTAAGATGATAAGCAACGACTTCCTTTTAGACGTCTAGTCCTTAAAGACAACGTTGTTTTGTTTCAGTGGATTTTAAAGGAAAAGAAGCTGGATTAGAAACAAGATTGTTTGAACTTTGTTTTTCATCTCTCTCTCTCTCTCTCTCTCCCCTCTTTCTCTGTTTGTATGTATGTATTACGTGTGTGTGTGTGTGTGTGTGTGTGTGTGTGTGTGTGTGTGTCTGGAGAGAGAGAGAGAGAGAGAGAGATTTTCATCTCCGTATCGTTCATTTATACATGTATTGCGCTACATGATTCGTCGAATTCTGTAAACTTCCTTGCGATTGGTAGGAGAGAACTGGCGGTATTTGCATATTGGGTAGGTGCTCCAGTACTTTTTTGTGTGTAGTAGAAAGAAACTCGTGGAGAGCGTGGCAGCAGAGAGTCCTCAGAAGAGAAGCCCCCTTCAAGCAAGTGTTTCGGCCCTTATCTCCTGACACTCTAGGGGGGTTGGGCCACACCCGGTTCATGACTCCGGATGTCCCTCTGCTGCCCCTTTTTTTTTTTTTTCCCATCTTGGGAAGAGCCATGGCTGGGATTCGAACCCATGACCCTCTGGACATGCTCATTTTCCACTTAATGACTCGCGCTTTAACCACTGAGCCACAGGGACACCTGATATTTGTAGGGAAATTAAGCCTTATGAAGTTCACTTTTGTTCCTCCTTGACCAGATCCAGCTTGAACACCTCTCTGCCGCTTCTGCCATTGCTTTCAGGGCTCTGGTTTTTTCCTTCCCTGCAACTGAGAGCTGTTTCATGAGGCTGTATGCAGACGTTCCTACAAACCCCCTAGCTCCAATTTCTGCAGTGAGGACTTTGACCTGATAGCCTTCTCTCCTCAGGCTGTTTGCCAGATCAGCATACTTTTCAGTCTTGTAGATTTGAGCTGCCTCCATTCTGTTCTCATATGGCACCGTGAGCTCGATCATGATCAGCTGCTTGGTTGACTTAGAGTGGACTACTATGTCTGGTCTCATGCCACTCTTGCTGATGATCTCTGGGTGACTCTTCCATTCTGGGAGGTCTGCAGTGCACTCCCAGTCATCTGCCCCGTCCAGCAGACTCTGCCTGCATGTTTCGAGTGGCACTGTTGTTCTTGGCCATGATTTGCTGCCTCCTGCCGTGAAGAATGTTGCGGGTGCTTTTGGAGTCCTGATTTTCCCTTTTGTGGTGTTGTTACTAGCCCAGACTACTTGTACAATTTCTTTGAGCACTTGGTTGTGCCTCCATGTGTACCTTCCTTGAGCCAGGGCTACTTTACATGAGCTTAGGACATGCTCCACTGTTTGTTTTTCATGGCAGAGGGGGCATGCAGGATCGTCTGTTTTCCCCCACTTCACCAGGTTTGCATTTGAGGGCAGAAGGTCATATGCAGATCTGAGAATGAAGCTGATCCTGAGAGGGGCCATGTGCCAAATGTCATTCCAAGTGAGACTTCTTTGGAGTGCATTCTCCCACGTTGTCCATTGCCCTTGCTGGCTCTGCTGGACTGCTTTTTGGAGTCTTTTTTGGTCTTCTTCTTTTCTCATCTCCTGAATCATCATGTCTCTTTTGGCTTTTCCTTTGGCCTTTGACCACCATTCAGTTTTGGTCACCCCCAGTCCCTGTCTGTTGGTCTGTGTGTGTCCTGTTATTTCTCTGATCTTGAGACTTTCTTTTGCAGAATCCATCGCCTCTTGAACTTTCCATTTTCTGCCTGTCTTCAGCTGGGGCTTAATTGCTTCTACCACCTTGTCTCCTGAGTCCTCCAGCATGCTTTGAAGTCTGATCTTCCCTGCTTTGTATTCCTCCAGGATGGATTTCAGGGGTAGTTTCAGCTTTGCTTGGCGACAGTACAGCGCTATGTCAGTCAGACAGGGTGGGACACCAAGCCATTTCCTTGTGAACTTGTTGATTTTGGCTTCCATTGCCTCCACTATGCTGGTGCAGATGTCGTATATCATCAGAGGCCATAGCAGCTTTGGTATCAGCATGAACTGCAGACACCAGACCTTGTATTTGCCAGGGAGCCCACACTGGTCAATGGTCTCCAAGCCTTCCTCCGCCATCTGCTTGGTTTCTTTTGCTCTTTGTGTGTCTTTCAGCGTATCATCATACCATCTTCCAAGGCTCTTGACTGGTTCTTCTGTGACTGTTGGAATGGCCTGGTTGGCAACACTGAAGACCACAGATCCGGCCACTTTTCCTTTCCTCAGTGAGAGACTCCGTGATTTCTTTGGCTTGAACTTCATTCTGGATGAGGCAACTATGTCGTCCAGCCTCTCCAGCACATGACGTGTCTCGTCTTCTCTGGATGAAATCACTGTAGTGTCATCCATGAAGGCCTTGAGAGGAGGCATCTTGTATCCATCGCCAAGGTCTGTTTGTCTCGCGTTGTTTGTTGCTGCTTTCAAGATGAGTTCCATTGCCAGCACGAACAGTATTGGGGAAATTGCACAGCCCATTGCAATACCCACTTCCAAGTTGATCCAGTCTGTTGTGTACTCCTTGGTAGAGAACCGCATTGAGAAGCCATTGAAGTACTTCTTGAGCATGTCGCGGATGTTCTTTGGCACATGGTACATCTCAAGAGCCAACTGTATCATCTCATGGGGCACAGATCCATATGCGTTTGCCAGATCAAGCCACACTACGTCCAGGTTTCTCTTTTTTGTTTTTGCTTTTTGGATTGCGTCCCAGATCATTGTGGCGTGTTCTACACAGCCAGCCACGCCTGGGATGCCACCTTTCTGGACTGACACATCCAAGTACTTGTTTTCCATCAGGTACTTGGTCAGCCTTGCTGCCATGACAGAGAAGAAGATTTTCCCTTCGACGTTCAGTAGTGATATTGGCCTGAACTGGCTAATGTCACTTGAGTTTTGCTCTTTGGGGATGTACACACCATCTGCCGTCATCCACTGGCCGCTGATCTTCTGGTTTCTCCAAGCCGATCGCAGCAGCCTGTGGAGCCACTCCAGCACCTTGGGACATTTCTTGTAAAGCTGGTAAGGTATTCCGTTTGGCCCTGGTGATGATTTGGCTCTGGCTTTGTCGACCACCTTCTTGATTTCCGCCAACGCTGGAGGCTTGCCATTGAACTGTTCCTCAGTGTTGGTTGGCCACACCAGACCTTGAATGTCGAGTGGTGCTTTGCTCTGTGGGTCAGAGTATGTTTTCCTCAGATGCTGCTCAAGAACTCCTTTGTCCACACTTAGGGTCCCAGATTTTGGCTGCTCAAACAGTGTTCTGGCAAACTGGAAGGGGTCTCTGAAGAAGCGCTCTTGTGTCTTCTTCTTTTTGCTCTTCCTCTTCCTCGCAGATTCCGCTTTGCTGAGGGCACTGTGTTTTTCTTTCAGGTCTTTCCACAGTTTTTCCAAGCCTTGTTTTTCAGCTGGCAGTGCGGTCTTCATTTGCATCTTGAGGTTTTTCTTTTGGACCCTGATCTTGTCCATCTTTTCTTGGCGTCTGGATTTCTTTGGAGGTGTTTTCTCTTTGGGTAGTTTTGCTCCATAGGCGTCTCTACATGTGGCATACACAATGTCCCCATATGTGGCTAGTTTGTGTTCCAGGGTGCTTTTCCCTATCAGTGCATCGAGTCTTTGGACGATTTTTGCATCCAGTTTCTCCCAATCTTCAGTTTCGTTTGCTCGTGGCAGGTTGAGTTTCAGGCGCCTGGCATCGAGGGCCTGTGCAAATTCCTCATCCGAACCAACGGCGTGGATGTCCTTGGCACTGTGGTTTAAATCCTGGCCTTGGTCTTCCGACGTCTTATCTGCTGATGCAGTGCGCTGCTGCTCATTCAGATGAGTCTTCACACATCCCATCTTTGTTCTGTGGATCTTCATGCCACGGGTGGTAGCGAAACGCTTTCCACAGACACATGGATATTCCATTTGGTCCATGTTCATAGTCCGTTTGGGATTTGCAGTCATGATTGGTTGAGCACCGATGGATTCATCATTCTCTCCCCCTTTCGGTGAATCCTGGGAGCATCTTTTCCTTTGTGTGGATATTAACAGTTGCTTAAAAAGTTCTCGGAGGGTGGGTGGAGGGTGAGGGGGATGTAGGGGGTAGAGAACGGCAGCACCAAACCTTGTCAGATGACCAATCCTCATAAAGCAGGGTAACACAGGGCGGAAGAGGGGGGGAGTGTGGGATGGGGGGGGGGGAGGCGGGATAGGGGAGGGAAGCAGGAAGACAGTTGGGGGTGGCGGGGGGGGGGGAGGGGTTCGTTTGCCAACTTAACGACACTCATGGAATTGGGCGGGGAGAAGGTAAGGTGGCGGTTTTCAAGGAACTTTCAGATTTTTTTTTTTGGTTTCATTTAGGGGTCGGAAGGGGCGAGGTGGAGAGTGTGCAGCGGAGCGGAAAGGGGAGTGGGGGGTGGGGTGGGAATAATAGACCATCGCTGACTCGCTGCCTGACTCACAATAAAGATAGTTTCAAAGTGAGGTCACTGCAGGCGAAAAGTGAAACACACATAAAAGAAAAAAAAATACTATTCCGCCGGACGAAAGGGATCAACAAAATACAAGACAAAGCACAACGCGTTTCGACCTCTTTGGTCTTTTTCAGGTAAGATGAAATAACATTCAGGACAATGAAAACAAAGAACGAGCGATCACTTACCTCCTCAAACTGGGCGCAAAAACAAAGATGTTCACTCCTGACATACGACTTGTGATGAGCTTATAGTTCACCCTCAAGACATCCCCCCCCCCTACACCTCCTCCCTTCAGACAAGGCTACCGACTCACCATGTACTGGTCAGTGGCCTGTCCTAGGAGACCGCCGAAGGTGACGTTGGGGGTGAGGGTGGCCAGGTACAGGAAGATGATGGAGGCCACACACTGGATGTGAAGACCATCCTTGAAGTCGCTGGCGTACCAGGGCAGCTTGCGCTTGATGTCCGTGACCAGCCCGCCAAACAGTCTGCAACCAAGGTACGTCTGTAGGTGTGAGTTCACTGTCACGCATGATCTGTTATTGAACTTACTCCAAAGTCCGTTCGAAACCATTTACTGTCTTCGTGGAAACGCTTTCTTCAAGAAAAAAAAACGGTAAGAAATGTGTGTGTGTGTGTGTGTGTGTGTGTGTGTGTGTGTGTGTGTGTGTGTGTGTGTGTGTGTGTGTGTGCGCGCGCGCGCGTCTATGTATGTATGTATGTATATATATATATATATATGTGTGTGTGTGTGTGTGTGTGTGTGTGTGTGTGTGTGTGTGTGTGTGTGTGTGCGCGTGTATGTGTGTTTGTAAACAATGGTAATTATTTCATAGTTACTCGTTTTCTGTAAACAGTGGTAGTTATTCCATAGTTACTGGTTTTCTTCCATTTCGGTCTGCGATGGCGATCAAATAATACCGCCGTGAAAACAGATATCTTTGACTCGGGTAAACAGGCAATCATGACTTCCGTAAACAGGTAATTATGACGTATGTAAGCAGACAATTATGACTCGCGCATGCGCACATATGTGACAGGTATCATTGTATGCCTTTTATTTCAAACACTCCTTTGCAATGCTTCGAAAAGCTGGAAGCCAGAAATAACTACCATGATTAAACTGTTGTCACTGCTCCCAGCATGAATGTTTATCAGGTTGTTTTCTTTCTTCTCACTCGTTAGCAGTTTCTGATCTACGAAAATAGTTTGTTTTACGGTGAAAATAAATCATCAATCATTTCATGGTAAAAATCACCATTTTTGCATCATAATGCCCGTTTTCTAAATACTTGTGATTACTATTTTTGCGTCACGGCGGTCATTTTCAGAAGTTCTTTGACAACAATAATCGAAATTTTCAAATAATGTGGTAGCATTGAAGCAAACATGAGTACTACTGCTACTAAAAACACTAGTAATGATGCTACGTTACTGCTAAGAAAAGTAGCCTACTCACACCATGATCATACCACTCTGGCACAAGCTTACAGTACAGGAAACAACATCAGTGAACCGAATCCAATCAAATTATTCCAAATTGCAGTCGGTTTACATATATTCACGAAAGTTTGTAACCCATGTCCAGAGGTGTAAAAATACAAAGTTTATTATTACAAAAGAGGAATATATGTTATCGTTATGTGTTTTACTTTATCGCATTCCGGTTTAACTTTCATGAGCCTATGACGCAAGGCAGACGGGGACAACTATCGCAGGAAACTTGGGTGAGGTGAGCTGATGAACACCAAACTGACCTCGCCTGAACGGCACGTGACTGTGGGCCGCCAAAACATGAATCTTTAGCTTTTGCTTCCATAGGGTTCACTTGCATTTACAATCATATCGCTTAATTCGTTGCGATGTCACTGAATCAGTTTTAGCACAACTGAAACCTTTCAAGACACATGCGACTGATTCTCTATTTCGAGATTCCTGAAAATTCAGCTTACTTCGCAGACAAGCTTCCATACACGAGACTGGTCCATTATCTTACAATGTCATCAAAAGCTTGCTTAATTCGTAGTGAAACGAGTCTAGAACATACTGGTTGGCCATGTTGGATTGTCTTTAAAACCTGGCTTAATTCTTAGTGGAAATGACACAGAGGATCTAGCCCACTATTTTGCAATGCATCAAAAGCCAGCTTATTTCAAGGCAAAGGCTGTATAGAAGATATTCGTTCATAATATCGACACGTCTTTCAAAGACTGTCTAATTCAGGCAAAGTAAGGATTACGCAAAGACACTAAACGTCTTGTTCTCATTGTTATAATGTCCTCATCGGCTGGTTTGAATTGCAATAATGTTTATGGCTCACTATGCTATAATATCCTCACAATTAAGGTAAATCATGTTGATAGTTATATATCAGAGACTGGTTTATCATGTTGTGATGTCCTCAAATACTACAGCATTATCCACAGAGAACATTATGTACAATATCGGTTCATGTGGTGCAATATCCTGAAACCTACTAACATTTCTTGTGAAAGGTTGGTTTCAAAATGGAGTGTCTGCAGGCGGACATTGAAACATAAGAGCAAAAATAGAATTACTGGATCGCCAAACAAAGGAACAAACACATAACAAAACAGACACAACGCGTTTCGACCTATTGATCTTCCTGTTCTTTGGCGGCCCAATAATTCTATATTTTCTCTTACGTCCTCGTGAAACTTTTATCGAATACTGTTTCATTGTTGTACAATATTCTCAAGCTATGTTACTTCTTTTATCGTGAAATGTCTTCTCCTGTAAAACACACACCTTCCTGATCGTACCAACGTAGGATCGCAATGGGATTCCTCTTCCTCTTCCTCTTTCTCCTCTCCAGGGGGTGGAGGGGGCGCTTTTCGCTGTTCCTGCAGTAAACATTAGAAGTTAGTGTACTCACATGCTCTACATTCATAGTGCAATCTACCACATAACACCTATTTCCTCCTCACTCACTCCCTAACACACACACTCAAATCATCATGAAGGCACAAGTGCACGAAAACGCCCACGCATATATACAAGAGAAGCATGTACATAGTTGAGCACTTACCGACACATGCTCATATACACACCCTCATACACGCACAGGCTGAACTCCCACTCCGCCCATGACGAGGCACAGTAAACAAAAATAAAGCACATCCTGCTCATTGTCCTTTCGGTCAACTCCAGTTCACATGTTTGGCGCCACAGCCCTCACATCCGTGTATCGGCACGTTTTCATTTCTTTCATTCCATAAAAAGACTGTGTTTTCCCCTCAGTCCGTTGCTTTCTTTCTTTGTCTGTCTGCAAGCTTACGCAAAAAGCTACTTCACCGATTTTGATGAAAACTTGGCGGTAAATGTATGCATGAAACATCGGCACGGATCCGTGTCACTGATTTGGATCATGGGGCGGATTCATGATGTGTTCAGAAAGAATGTTACTACTTTTCCACTTAATATGAACACTGTATAGCAACTGCTCACGAATCTATAACTATCAATAGGATAATCTATTTCCATAACTATTTAAAACTTCGTGATCCTGACATTTCTTGTAAATATTCCAAATCCCGTTAATTGGAAAGTGCCTTTTTCAAACCATACCTAAACTTCGTGATCCTGACATTTCTTGTAAATATTCCAAATCCCGTTATTTGAAAAGTGCCTTTTTCAAACCATACCTAGTGTTTCTTCCAACGGCCGAACAAAAATTTTGTTTCCACTTCACTCATGAGCTCACAGAAATGGCGAAACAGAAGTCCCCCCACCCCCACCCCCGCACACATCATGTCTTTTTTTTTTATCCCATATACAGTTAACACTCCATTTGTGGCCTAACATTTACCGATCAAAGCGCACACACGTATCATTGGATTCGTTTGATCTTGGCGGAGGACGGAGCGGGTAGAGTACCTTTCTAGGTTATGCTGGGTCTTTTAGGCTGTCTCATGTCCTGTACCATCGAGTGGCATTGCTCCCCACGCCTCTCATCCTCCCAACCCCAGGCCGTTGCATTTAAGCCCGCGCTGCCAGACAGCTGTTCATGCAAGACTTTTACAGGCCACCAGTTGCACAAGTCCCTGCACAGCTGCCGAGTTACGTCAGTAGTTTTCAGAGTGGCTTGTTCTCATTCAACTTAACAGCCACTGTTTCTTTGTTAAAAGTAATCACCAAGGCTCGAGTTGGAAGACCCGAAACATCGTTTCTAATTCAGTTCGTATCTATCCAAGCCAACCATCTCAAGGTAGAAAGCATCTCTTTGAAGTGTAAACTCCAAAGATAACTACAGATAAAACAAACCTACCACAAACGATTATTACCTTGGGGGACTGTAAACAATAACAGCAACAGCTGCAGTTTATATCCATGTCATCAACAACGTCACTGTCAAAAACCATAAATGAGGGCGATCTGATATCGATAGCTCCCTGCGGACTGCTGGTGCTGACACAGCGACAGAACACCTGCCGTGTGCAGCTGCGCACGACTGAGCCAGAACTGAGGGCGTGACAGTAACGTCACTGACAGGGCGCGGTAGATGAGCTGAAAAGTAGCCAAAAAAAAACAAAAAAAAAAAACAAAAGAAAGAAAGAAAGGAAAAAAAGGGAAAAAGGAGAGTGAAACAGAAGAAAGAAATAGTGATGCTTCGTGCTGCATTACCTGTGAGGGAACACTCTGAGGAGGCTCGATGCGGATCTTGGGGTCCCATTCGCCAGGTGGGAGGGCTGTCACCTGGTCTAGGAACTCGTCCACACCTGCCAGCACGTCCTGACGGGTCTTGGCCTTGTAGGCCACTTCCCGGAACACCTGAGACATGCAGTACACCATGCTAAGTGTGTGTGTGAGTAGAGGTGTGTGTGTGTGTGTGTGTGTGTGTGTGTGTGTGTGTGTGTGTGTGTGTGCGCGTGTGTGAGTAGGTGTGTGTGTGTGTATGTGTGTGTGTGTGTGTGTGTGTGTGTGTGTGTAGTATGAATGTGTAGGCATGTGTGTGTGTTAGTGTGTGTGTGTTAGTGTGTGTGTGTGTGGTGTGTGTGTGTGTGTGTGTGTGTGTGTGTGTTTTGTGTGTGTGTGTGTGTGTGTGTTTGTGTACGTGTGTGTGTGTAGGTATGTCTATCCTTTCTCTCTTCCTTAAGCACAAACACACACACACACACACACACACACACACACACACACACACACACACACACACACACACAGCGACAAGGCCCCCCGTCCACCCCAACTCCCGGCCCAAGCAAGACGGGCAGACTGACCTCATCTACCATGATGGTGGAGATGGACCTGCCGATCTCCACGTTCTTGTTGTGGCTGCCCTTGGGCCCCAGCATGAAGAAGATGAAGCGCGTGGGCAGAGGCACCTCCGTCAGCTCGCCGATGTTGCGGGCCTCACACAGGCGGATGAAGGCCATCACCTGGTACTTGAGGCTGTCCAGCTCCCCCACCCAGATGTTGGCTGCCTGGGCGCCGTCAGGGATCTTCCGCATGAAGTCCATGTTCAGCTGTGGAAAAAAAAAGAAATGAAATAAAAACGATCAACGGTCAAGTTTTAGTAGCATTCACGTTATCATTATTGGCTTCGTCAAGATTCTGAACGTTGCTTTGTTTACAAGTTTGCGCAAGAATTACTAGACCGATTTTTAACAAATATTGGTGGAAAGACCCGAATTCAGCGGTGAAAAAAAACGATCAACAGACGACTTTTAGATGCATTCACGTTATCATTACTGCCTCCGACAAGTTTATGAATGTTGCTTTGTTTACAAGATTATG
>CM065715.1:80473427-80475927 GCA_033310375.1 Conus canariensis
CGTGTGTGCGTGCACGTGTGTGTGTGTATGTGTGTGCGCGCGCGAGCGCGCGCGTGTGTGTGTGTGTGTGTGTATGTGTGTGCGTGGGTCTGTACATGTGAGTGGGTGAGTGTGTGTGTGTGTATGCGTGAGTGTGTGCGTGCTCATTTGTGTGTTTGAGCACCTGTGCTTTAGTCTTGTAAACATGAGCTGGGGAGAATGACATACAGAAGGGGAGAGAGAGGTGGAGAGAGGTGGGCTATGGAGAGAGAGAGGAAAAGATAGAGAGAGAGAGAGAAACAGACAGACAGACACACAGACATACTGTATAGATACAGAGTGAGTGAGTAGAGACAGAAAGAAAGACAGACAGACAGAGACAGCGAGAGATAGAGACAGAGAGACAGGCAGACAGACAAGACACAGAAATAGACAGACAAAAGAAAGACACAAATTGGCAGACAAACAAAGAAACGGAGACAGAGACAGATAGACCCAGACAGACAGACATCACTTGAGAGACAAAGTCAGAGAGAAACAGACAGGAACACAGAGAGAGAGAGAGAGAGAGAGAGAGAGAGAGAGAGAGAGAGAGAGAGAGAGAGAGAGACGAAGTCAGTCACTGTACAAAGTAGTTGCCATGCCGACGGTTGTTCCCACCAATGAGAAGTTACTACAATGGATACACGGGGGCAAAAATCATAAAATGGCTGAACCTGACATAACCAAAAATATATTCTTGACCTCTACCCCTCTCAGGCAGTAGTTATCTTGTTCATACTGAAGATGAAGTAGGTTTAAATATGACATTCGCTGAAGAGGAAACTTTCATCTTAAGTGAATGAATGAAATGTGAAGACCGGGTGTGAGAGAGCCAGGATTCTAAAAGGCGAAAGATTTTCTCGTTTGTTTGAAAAGAAACCAGACTGAGAGTCACCGTAAACTGACTTTTCACTGAAAACTGAAAGAGTGAGAATGGTCGAGTTTTACGTCCTCACAGCAAAAGCCTGTAGGGACAAGTTGTTAAAAAAATAAAGAGTGAAAGTCGTCTTTCTCTTTCAGTTACAGATAATACAAGTCATACGTATATCGGACCATATGATTGGTTTCAGTTCTGTAAACTTCATAGCGATTGGCACAGAGAATCGGGGAATGGGGGGTGGGGGAGTTGGGCGTGGTCCTGTGGTAACGTACCCGCCACCTGGGAGATATTGTGGGCGTCCATGTCCAGGACGACGCCTCCCAGGGTGAGGCCGGAGCGCAGCTCGAACAGCGAGTGCAGGGAGAGCGAGGCCACGTGGGGCTTGGACCACCTCTCCCCTCCCTCCTCCACGTCCTCCTCGTATTTCACCCATCTGCGCAAACAGGATGACGCTGTTTACACACACACACACACACACACACACACACACACACACACACACACACACACACACACAAAGCGCGCACAAGCATTGCGCAATACGCGCGCGCACAAAACATTTTTGCAATCCCGTGTGTGCGCGTGCGCACGCACACACACACACACACACACACACACACACACACACACACACACACACACACACACACGCACGCACGCACGCACGCACACTCTCTCTCTCTCTCTCTCTCTCCTCTGCTCTCGCTCTTTCTTTCTTATACAAACACACACACTCTCTCTCTCTCTCATTCTCTCTCATCTTTCAGACCATGGTCTTCTTGAGGCCTGTCAGTCTGCTTATAGGAAGAATCATAGCACTGAGACTGCTGTATTGAGCGTACTGGACTGTTTACTGTGCAAATCCGACAGTAAACTTGTTTCTCTCGTAGCCTTGCTTGATCTGAGTGCTGCCTTTGATACGCTAGATCACACTACTTTACTTGAAAGGCTTAGGGTCACTTTTGGTGTTGATGGGATAGTTCTCCAGTGGTTCGAATCGTACATCAGAGATAGGTCGCAGGCGGTGGTTGTGGGTGGTGTAAGGTCTACTTTGTCACCTCTTTTGTATGGAGTACCACAGGGTCAGTATTGGGCCCAGTGTTGTTTACATTGTACTCACAGCCCTTGTCAGATGTTATCTCGGACCATGATTGTGATTTTCACAAGTATGCTGATGACACTGAGCTTTCTAAGAGTGGCACACCTGATGAGTTTGTTTCTGTTCAATCTGGGGTGTCTCGGTGTATCAGCAGTGTGCAGGAATGGATGACAAGTAATAAGCTTAAATTAAATTGTGAAAAGACTGAAGTCATGCCCGTTGGAACCTCCTCCTGCCTCAAACTCGTTGAGTCAGAGTCAATGGTTGTTGATGGTACTGAATTGCCTTTCAGTAACTCTGTCAAATACCTTGGTGTTACCATTGATCAGTGTCTGACCATGCAGAATCAAATATCTGTAATCTGTCGCTCATCCTTTTTAGAGCTGAGACGTATTGCTTCCATCCGACGCTTTATATCCAGGGAAGTAGCTGTCAGGCTAGTCTGTGCCACGGTGATGTCAAGATTGGACTACTGTAACTCTTTTATGCTGGGCTTCCCG
>CM065715.1:80483427-80490927 GCA_033310375.1 Conus canariensis
TGACTGTCCACTGCAAGGAGACAATAGTGCATGGGGAGCGTGGGGCTCCTTCCTCCCTCACCGTTCGTTCACTCCTTCTTTCTCTCTTTCCTTCACTCGCTCACATGCCCGTCCAACTGCCCGTTTCCGATTCCCACCGCTGACTCAACCCGTTCGCAAAGCTGAGTTTTGCTTTGAGCACGATACAGTGAGCTGTCGATATCTTATTTCTAAATTTATTTAGTTATTTGTTTATTTATTTCTTCGTTCATTTATTCACTTCTTTCTTTCTTCATTCATTTAACACATGTTTGTTTGTCTATTCATTTACTCATTCACTGTTTGTTACACACAAAATGTTAAAAAATTAACGTGGGGCTATTTTCTGTCACCCTGCAAAAAAAATCAATGAGCAAATATTATATATACATGTCCTTTGTTTCTTCAATCTTCATGCACCATTAAACTATGCACCTTCATAAAAGGAAACCAAAATGTCTTCTTTTTCTCTAATTTTAGATGGGAAACGAAAACGATGGCAATAAAAGATAATTCCCGGAAGATCCACAAGACAGGCAGTACCTTGTGCCCTCCCTCATCAGTCATAACCCCGATGTAAAACAGGTTCCAGAAACACAGACACCTGCCGGAAATTAATGCCACACCTCTAAGGAGTCTCACCCGTTTCACCGGTAAAGCTAATGAGACTCGATTCAGTGGTTCCACAAGTTACCATGGGTGGTCATGAGAGCTACAGGGGGTCCCACCAGTTGATTGTACTGCCATTACTGGGTGGTACCATCTGTTAATAGATAGGTCCGGTCAGTTACTGGGATGCTGCGTCTGTCATCGGAACGTCCGACTTGTGACTAGATGGTCGCAACGTGCTGTAAGTTACTGTGTGGACCCACCAATGACCGCATTCTCCTGTTAGACTATACACAATCTTCTCTCTCTCTCTCTCTCTCTCTCTCTCTCTCTCTCTCTCTCTCTCTCTCTCTGGACAAATGTAATTCTACATTCATGTGGGTTTGCAACAATAATCAGAAACTGAGACTTTCTACACCATCTATGTAAACATGTCCTGATCTTACCATCTTCGAATACTTTAACTGCTACCTTCCATTGGTCTTTCCAATACCATCACAACAAATTAGCTGACTGTAAGCGAATCCCCACCACCACCACCAGCCTACATTTCATGAACACTCACCACCAAAATCTGCCTCTGCATAGTCAAACTCTCGGCGGGAACCATGATCTCGTAAGGGTTGATTACTCTCCATTGAATCCATGGCTGTTGAGAGTTGTCTGCCAGTGCTCTGCAGACTGGATCACACAAGGGTTGTACAGGGGTAACAGGCAGGCCTCTTCTAAAGCACCGTGTCCTGTTCAACAGAGAACGTACCACAGAGCTCAGCAAATGACTGCAAAGGACAACGCGGATAGCAACACCACTCTTCCACCATCACTACCAACACAATAATCACGATTTAGCTGCGTTGTAGTAGGCTTCTAGTTGTGTTAGGCCTTAGGCCTAGAGGTGTGAAGTACGGGTGACGGAAGTCACAGGTCAATCGCTGTTGCGAAAACTTCAATAGCTGACTTCATTTATATAAGCTGGGAAATCAAAAACAGACGAAGCCTTCCGAATAAGAAACGGAGAGCGTCACTGACAAAGTGATTTGTTGCTCCGAATTGTAAATAAGTTCCGAAAGAGTTCTCATGATTTTATGGATACAAAATAGGGGTTGCCAATTAAAAAAGAGTTATACATTGCGGAGGAGCTCTCATGAATTACAATAGACAAAGGGAATACCAAAATATACCGAGAAAACAGACTGTCAGCGTAGCAACATAACAGGAGATCAGTTTCATTTGCTCAAAATATTTAATGCTATAGAGCGACAGGAAAAAGTAGAAAGATAAGAATGCCAACGTTTTTCTGATTATCTTATATCTGATCTCAGTATTACTGAAATTGTCTTGTTATTGATCTTTAATTCTTTCCCCTTCAAAACACGTTGATGTTTTATTATCATATTGTAAAATGGCAGAACAACCCAAGATCAATTTGAAAATGAACTCCTTTTAACCAGCCAGTCAGATTTTCATTTTCTTTTAATGAATGTACATTACATGATAATTCACAACAGAATTTCATATTTCACATTAAAAGCGGCGGCAAGGAATATTTGAAATAGAAAATGAGAAAGTAAATAGAATCGCAGTATTGACGCATAATTATGTGTGAATGTTCTGATAGTACAGTGAAACTATTAGTACATCACTGTTACTGTTGCAGCGCCTATTAACGTGTAATAAGTTTACATGGCTTTTTCATTTTTTCAATGAAATCTTCTTACGCAGCATTTCCTACCTTTACCTTCGGAACACTCGACGGCCGCTTTTCTATATTACAGTGTCATGGACGGTCGAAATTTATCAATAATTGTTCTATAAAGAGCAAAATATCAGGTAAACGTGTACATGAAAAACCTGGCGATCCGTCTGATTCCGTCTTTCACTACTGCCACAGGAAATGGGGATTTAACCGTCAGTCGTTAGCTATACCTTGAAATCAATGCGCGTGTAAATTATGATAATTGCTACGATGCATATTCATACACAGAAAACCCGAAGAGAGAGAGAGAGAGAGAGAGAGAGAGGAGAGAGAGAGAGAGAGAGAGAGAGAAGAGAAGGAGGCGCGGTGTGGCAAGTGGATCGATGCACAGATACTGATACGATTCTTCGACACAATATACCTGCAAGCTGAGACAGAGCTGAGGTATCTACCAATGATATGAATTATGTATTGCCATCTGAGAAGGTGTACCCGACACCCACCTTACCGCCCAACAGGAGGGTAAAAAAAAAACTGCGCAGTGGAAATGCGCGTGTGTACTATTCGAGTACTTCTCTCTCTCTCTCTCTCTCTCTCTCTCTCTCTCTCTCTCTCTCTCTCTCTCGTTTTCACCCGTTCTCATGCTTCTTTTTCTTTGAAATTCTCTCTATCTCTCTCTCTCTTTGTCTCTGCCTCTGTCTCTCTCCCTCTCTCCCCCCTACCCTACCCTCCCCCATACAGAAAAACAGGAGAGAGAGAGAGAGAGAGAGAGGAGAGAGAGAGAGAGAGAGAGAGGGAGGGAGGGAGGGAGGAACGGAGGGAGGAAGGGAGGGGTTAGAGAGAGAAAATTTTATTTTTTCGTTTTATTCTACTTTAAGGGTGGGGTTAGGGTTAAAAGTTGGCGTGCATTATGTCGGGTCACCTTGAAGAACGGAAGCAGCTGTCACACAGGTGACGGTTCCTCACTCTAAGACCTCCAGTGTCAGGTTGATGTGATGACGCATACACGTGTCTACGTCACTGAGCCTTGCCCTGACATCACAACCCCTACCGCTCTCACACTACTTCCACCACCACCCCTCCCCCTTTCCACCGTTTATTCCTCGACCTCCCATTGTACCTCTTGACATCCAGACAACTTCACGTAACGGAAATGATAACAATGATATAAAGAAAAAACAACCTTCACCATTCCCATAAATTACCTTTCTCTCGCTGTCGTCTGAACCTTTCTGGTCCTTTTTGTTTTAAGCCCTTAATATTTCAACATGATTGATTTCTTTGACGTCAGCAAGACCCGGAAGCAAAATGTACTCGATTCTGCCGTTGTGACTGTTGTCTTCTTTGCTGTGACCATACTGCTATGTGAAAGGCCTGCTTGGCTTAGTGGATAAGAACTTTTTCTCTCCACCTGAGGGGTCCTGTGTTTAATCCCCCGCTTGAGACAGGTCATACAAAAAGGTTCTCTTCAGAGGCAACATTTTCGGAGATACTTTAGGTCCTTCGGACGAGACTTCAAAACGAGATCCTGCGTGTTAACGCGTGTTCAAAGAATGGATTTCAGAAAATTGCACGTGCGTTAATTTCTCGGAAGAGTATGCCACTGCGCGCCAGTGCACTCTCTCTCTCTCTCTCTCTCTCTCTCTCTCTCTCTCTCTCTCTCTCTCTCATCTCACCACACACACACACACACACACACACACACACACACACACACTGGTGATGTGTTTAAACATTCGCACTCAGGACGGAACAAAACATATGCGTAAACAGAAGCTCACGACTGGGGTGAATCTTGGGAGCTGCAGCTGTGGAACGAAGAATAAGAAAACTACACGTTCATCAAAAACACAAGCGTCCAGTTTAAAACCAACAAAACATCAAAATGAACTAAAAGGCGGTTGGGAGAGCGCAGACCTCCGTCGAAGTCGAACGGATCCTCGATCCGCACTCTGATCCGGATCAGCACAACGGATCCTCACCAAAATTTAGTGGCTTCGTTCTTGGGCAATATTCCTTATTTTCCACCATGTTTCGTTACAATGGGTGGGGAATTTTTTGCGCTATCTTGCCGACAGTTAAATGAAACAGACAAGGGTGAAGACTTAACGACCTGGTAGGGATAATAAACAAACGACCGGGTGAGAGCGAAGAAGGGCGACAACAAATAGGAACTGACGTCGAGAAAGGCAAAGACGAAGAAGATAATGAAAATGAAGATAATGATAATGACAAATGAAGATTACAGGATGCCAAACTGCTGATGGTGGGTTTTTCTGACAGCGTTGCTGTGCTATTGAGGCAGATAGCATCAATGGGGGTACAAAATTTTGTCGCACTTTAAAGTTATCATCAGTTGTAAATACAATGAAAGCTCAAAGCTGAAACGAAAACGTAAGATAAATTATATCAGAGATGTTGTATTCATAAGAACTCTAGTCATATGACAGGCGTGCTTTATCGAGGTAAATCTGATCAGAAAATACAAATTGGAACATTTTCTGCAAATGTGACACCACAAAACCAAAAAACAAACAGAAGAATTAGGATAAATAATAAGCCGCGCGATGCCGTAAAACAATGCAGACTTCAAGCAAAACAAGGGTGAACGAACAGTGAAATTTAACAACTTTTTAAAACAATTAAAGATAAACTGAAATGTTCGAAAACAAGAACAAATACTCAAGTTGCCTGCCTGCGAATCTCTCTCTCTCTCTCTCTCTCTCTCTCTCTCTGTGCGTGCGTGTGTGTGTGTGTGTGTGTGTGTGTGTGTGTGTGTGTGTGTGTGTGTGTGTGTGTGTGTGACTGCATATCATTTCTGTCTACGTTTTTGAAGTAATGAATCATCTCCAAATTCTTTTCACCTCGCATTCACGCAATTAAATTTGCGCATGGCATGCGCATCTCTCTCTCTCTCTCTCTCTCTCTCTCTCTCTCAGATACACATGCCCATGCGCGCTGAGAGAGAGAGAGAGAGAGAGAGAGAGAGAGAGAGAGAGAGAGAGCACGAGTTTTCCGACAGAGCACAAGCGCTCAGAAAACTACGTCATCCTCATCTGACGGTGTGACGGAAACGTCACCGACACGTCTCGTGCGAGATTCATGGAATGTGAACGTCAAAAAATGTGACACCAGAATTTGCATTTTTCACTGTCACTTGTTGGAGAGGAAAATGGGTCTGAAAGAGAGGATGGGCGAGGAAGAAGAAAAAGAAGAAGCCAAGAACAAATCCACAGAAAAAAAAAAATAAAAGGGAAGGACAGGTGGAGGGAGGGACTGGGGCAAAGGAAAGGTACAAAATGGAAGAATCAAATTATCACTCAAGACAATAATGATCCCTTTGTATCAGAAAGACGTTAACACAATTATGACCCGATAGCGGCTACAACCGAAAGATGATAATACACACGAGCCTTAAATTTCGGTCATCATCATTATTATAATGGATTCCATCCTCGGGGCAAAATCAGAGCTGCTAATTCGTCTCCATTAGATTTCATAAGGCTACTTCATCGCGCATTCATTTCAAGTTTGTTGCTATTTATAACACGTTGTCCAAAAAAAGAAAAGAAAAAAAAAAACTTGCTTGTGTCTCGATCAGGCCCAGCTGCGAAAAAGGCACGCAACATGCTCTGTGCCTTCATCGGCCCGAGAGTTGAGTTGACGGACAACACGCGACGCATTTCCGTTGTGTTTTGTTTGGTTTTCTGGGTCAGTTGTTCTTTTTTTGTAAATACCGGTAAAGTAGTTGAGTATCTAGAATGTTCTTTTCCTGACGTTTCATATTATCTCCGTGACCTAATAAGGGTAAGGTTACGCGTATGCATGCGTTTCTCTGCAGATCTGGAACAACGGCAGCTGACAGCGAACGGGACCGCAGATACAACGTCAACCAAATTTCACGTACCTCTGTTTTATTCCTTATACCGAGACACTTTTCCACGAACAACTTGAAGAGGAGGAGGTCGGAAAGAAATGGAAAAAGGTTTTGTTTTTGTTTTTTTAAAGAAGGAAAAAAAAAGAAACTCCTAACGATGATTAAAAGCCATATTTGCATGATGCTGTTTGGACGTCGTCATAATTACTGATCGATATCAAACGTGAATCTGACATGAAATTGTCTATAATTTTAAACTACTCTGTCACTGGCTGGTGACATTAAATGCTCGCGCTTATATGTGTGATAGCACTGTTAATAGTCCCAGATGTCCATCAGTTCTTGTCAATGTATTCCTCCGCACGTTTTAAGACCAGCACCAACTCCACCCTGTGCTCAGTGTCTGTCCATTTCCGACACGCATAATATACACCTGGCCACAGTGAAAAGCGACTACATTAGCCGGCGGGCACGATGCACTTACATGCATGTACACACACACCCTCTCTCTCTCTCTCTCTCTCTCTCTCTCTCTCACACACACACACACACACACACACACACACAAACCAGTTTATTGTCAATTAATCTTGAATTGTATTGACATCTGATAAACTGAAATGAAAGAGTAAACAAATTTTAACTGCCATCAGAAATGAAGAAATTTCACAGATAAGTAAAACCAAAAATAGCACAATTTCAGCGCATTAGAATCTAATACTCTCTCTCTCTCTCTCCACACACACACACACACACACACACACACACACACACCATTATTCAGAGCTCATCTAACCACCAAAGCCACTTAATGGCTGATATACATGCACTACTCACGCATTCCTGAGAATTTTCTCAGGTCATCTATGGAAAAACAAAAACGATCTAAGAACACACACACACACACACAACACCACACACACTAATCCCTCCCCACCCCCACCCCCTCCCCACCCCCACCGCCCCCACCCCACACCCCCCAATCATGCTGCAGTTGTACACGTGCGCGTACAGTTTTACCGAGAAACACGGTGTTGGAAAGGAAAAGAGTTAGAGCCGGCCATTGCAAACGGCAGAGACAGAGATAACGATGACACCTAATTACATAAAAGCAGTCTGTTCCAATAATGGACCGTCTATTGATCCGGCGCAGGCGGCAGCGGGCTTATCAGTGTGTGTCGTGCAAGCATTCGCCCGGCATTCAATTACCGGCTGTTGGGGCAAACGGCTGGGAATGTATGGGAACAAGAAATAGGGAGTCCTGTATCAGAAGAAAAGACAACCCTGTAAGCAGTGTGTG
>CM065715.1:80495927-80503427 GCA_033310375.1 Conus canariensis
CTGTCCTCGAGACTCTCCAGTTTCATCACACTTCATGTCGGAAACGAATCGGAACCAACAGCTCGGCACCCAGAGATCCACTGGGATGAGACACCTCCAGGAGATGTTTTAACGGTCAAAACTGTTGTTCAGGCCGTTATTTCCTGGACGATGCAACTCCTCTCCCCTCCATCCCACCCTCTCCCTTTCCCACCACAACCATCCCCTTCATCCCTTTATTTCATGGGACTGGACGAGAGTATAAACACTACAACAAACATCAAAAATAAAAAAGGGGGATGGAGGGGGGGGGGAGGAGAGGGATCTCGTAACTAAAAGACGTTCGAGGGAGAGCAGATCTCTGTCAACGGATCCTTTGACCCATTATTTGATCCGGATCAGATGTCCAGATCCGTTCCAAATTCAAAAACTTCTTCCGTGGGCCACATTCCATCTTTCTATAACATTTCATTTAAAATCAATTCTTCATTTTGTGTGTGTGTGATCTTCCTTTAATCCGGATCCGCGTAGATCCTCACCAAAACCCTTATGGCTTTGTCCTTCCGTCACATTCAATCTTTCCACCAAGTTTCGTTCAAATCAGTTCTGGGGTTTTACACAATCTTGCAGACAGGTAGACGAACCATGTGAGGAGGGCAAAACCCTAACGTTTGGACAGAAGTAGCAGTCAATATGCAGTTTGGTGAAAAAGGTCCTACACTTTGCTTGGATTCAGAACCACGAAACGTTAACGCAGCAAAAGAAAACTACCACAAATGCGTGGGTTTAATACAGAATGTATCCGTACGGTTCACACACACACACACACACACGGATTTTTTTTTAAGAACATTGATCAGGGTTCAGACTTGCTTTTACGGAATTTCGCGCAGGCGCTTTATTTCGTTCGACAGGAGATAACTGAATCGTAAGTAATCCCCATTCTTATAACTAATCTTGTATTCAACAGTTGTGCGTCAACCAGTCAAATATTTGCATTCAAACATTCATCAAGCTCAAGGTAACCAGACAGTCAGTTAAAAAGCTGTTCCAAAGCCTGATTCTGATGTCCACTGAGGATCAGCCAATGCGCACGAGCTGTTTGAGAAAAGCAGACGGTCATTTGTTATCGGCTGCATCTCATCAGCAGCACGTGCTAGACATGTGCGCCCACATGACTGACGGCTACAGATGAGTCTGACACTCGTCACCAGAGAACAGGGTGACAAATGAATGTCGCCAACGTGTATGTACATAACGATCATCATTTTCACACGTTGCCCACCATCTTCCATTTCGGCTGATCCGTTGGCAGACAACAGCCGGGGGAAGCTGGTGCGGGGAACTCCACAAGCATACCCAAGCACGTGCACGCACGCACACACGCGCGCGCGCATACACACACACACACACACACACACACACACACACACACACACACACCCCGTGCACACACGCACATGCTCGCGCGCGCGCGCGCACACACACACACACACACACACACACACACACACACACACGAACCAACCATATGCGGAGTTGGACACAACTGTGTGTTTGGAACATTTGCACAAAGGTCGTAGATATTATCAAGGTCATGGATCATAGCGATGGGAAGGAGGAGGACGGCGGGGGAGAGGGGGGCGGGGACTGCACAGCTGCGAATGCTAGAACATTGATAAAGTCGGAGCACAGTATTCTCTGCTTTGACCCCGACAGCAGAACACGCAGACGTAACAATAAAGTACAAGGAATGACAAGTGTCAACTGCTTCTCAAAGATAGTACGAAGTAGCTTCGCTGCAATGTCGTCTTTGTGATGGCCCTCGACAACACACACACACACACACACACACACACACACACACAGAGTGTTTGTCTGTCTGTCTGACTCTCTCTCTCTCTCTCTCTCTCTCTCTCTCTCTCTCCTCTCTCTGTGCGTGCGTGCGTGCGTGCGCGCGTACTTAAGTCGTACTTAAAAGAATAGTGTCACACACACACACACACACACACACACACACACACACTCACACACAGTTTGTCTGTCTGACTCTCTCTCTCTCTCTCTCTCTCTCTCTCTCTCTCTCTCTCTCTCTCTCTCTCTCTCCTACACACACACAGACACACACACACACACGCACGCACTGAGTCTCTCTCTCTCTCTCTCTCTCTCTCTCTCTCTCTCTCACACACACACACACACACACACACACACACACACATCTCTCTCTCTCTCTCTCTCTCTCTCACACACACACACACACACACACACGTACACACACTGAGTGTGTCTCTCTCTCTCTCTCTCTCTCTCTCTCTCTCTCTCTCTCTCTCTCTCTCCACCCGTCCCCCTCCACCCTCCACTTCCACCCGTCCCCGTCCACCCTCTACTTTCACCCGTCCCCCTCCACCCACTACTTTCACCCGTCCCCCTTCCCCTTCCACTTCCACCCGCCCCCCTCCACCCTCTACTTCCACCCGTCCCCCTTCCTCTTCCAATTCCACCCACCCCCCTCCTCCTTCCTCTCCCACCCATCCCATTACCCCTGTCTCTTCCACCCATCACCCTCCACCTTCCGCGCCCACCCGTCACCCCCCACCTTCCTCTTCCACCCGTCACCTGCCTCCTTCCAGTCACACCCCTTCCTCTCTTCCACTTACCTCCACCCATTCCACTCTGCCTTCCACTTCCACCTGTTCTCCTTCATTTTCCATTTCCACCCGTTCGCCTGTTTCCTTGACTTCTACCCGTCCCCCTCCACCTTCCACTACCACCTTTCCCCCTCCGCTGTCTGTTTCTACCCAAACCTGGTCGTCTTCTTCTCGTCCCCCTCCCATGTACAACATGCAAGAATTCCCCACCCTGCTCAGGACAAGTACTCCCAGGAGTGGGACTACTGTTACATGTCCTAAACAAAATCAAAACCAAAGCAACCTGCTTGAGGCGTCCCCAGGCCGCCATGGTTGCAGTCCTGATTCTTCTCAAAGTGGGGATCCGTCGATTCCTACAACAACTGAGGATTGCATGGACCCGCACCTAGCAGGAGTGACTGACCCTACATCAGAGGGTCTACCGACCTTGCCATCACATTCACCAGACGTTCTTGATGACAGCATGACTCTATTAAAACAGAGAGTGTCCTTGGTAAACCCTCCGCACGACGTGGAAAACCAGTCCAAGGGTGTGATAGGTACAGTGACAGAGGGTCTCAACACTGGCGAGAGTCACAGTACCGAGGTGGTGGAGAACCCTAGGCCCTCTCCGTGGCAGGTGTCGATGGTCAGTGAAACCGAGGGCCAGTTCTCTGGCTCCGGTCCTTGTACTCGCAGTCGAGTACGAACCAGACAGACACAGCTCACAGAAAGATTTTTAAGGGCCCATTCAAGAGGTAGTCCTGGACGTAATAATGAACAAAACTGTGCTTCCCTGCTGCCCCCGTGTCCTTACAATGAAGTCACCTAGGATAACGGCCGTGCCCGTGTCAAGACTTGTCAGAAAAACAGTCTCTCCTTTCTGACTTATAATATTGAGGGTGTATCGTCAGTTTATGACCCTGATGTAAATAATTATATATCTCAGTTCGATTTTGTTGTTTTGACGGAAACGTTCTCAAGAACATTTCCTTCTTTTCTCTTTTTGGATTACGAAGTTTTTCTTTCACCTGGAATCAGATTAACCGATGCTGTTACTGCACGTTTGTCAGGAGGGATCGTGTTTCTTGTAAGAAAGACATATGCCAAACTAGTCAAACAACTTACAGTGGAATACGACCATACTATTGTTCTCCACCTTAAAGCTCTAGATCTTGACGTTCTTTTAATTGGAATTTATTTGCCCCCTGCTAACAGTGTTTATTATGCAGATACCGAGATTGATAATGGGGTTTCCCTTCTTGAACAATGTCTGATGGATACTTTTGAACAAGCGGGTGATCTTCCAGTGATCATCCTCGGCGATTTAAATGCAAGAACTGGTCGGCTGAACGCACAAGAACTACCCGTATATTTAGGTGACTTGATAAATGAAAATACCACCGGTGATGACTGCTTTTCTCGTGTATCAAAAGATTGCTCCACTAATGAATTTGGTCTTTATTTAATTATCATCTGTCAGAATTTTGAGTTGGTTATTCTAAATGGTTTTTTGCCTGGTGATAAAAGCGGGGATTTCACTTATATCGCTCACAATGGTTCAAGTGTTATTGATTATTTTATTTCCTCCCAATCCTTAGTTCCACTGTGCCGTGAATTGAAAGTAACCCCACGGGTAGAATCAAAGCACATGCCTGTTGAATTTGTACTAATGCTTCCCAGTCCGAATCAGGAGACGGTTTCAAAAAGGTTAAAGGTAACCAAATTTAAAAAATATGCATGGGATCCAGCAAAAGAAGGTGATTTTATCGGTGTACTTCAGTCTGACGAGGTCAATTCAACCTTTAATGAAGCAATTGAATTGATTGATGTCAATTTTGAGAGTGCACTGAAGAAACTAAACGAAGGTCTGTTTATGGCTGGTCAAATAATGTGTAAAGAAACTGTCACAGGTAACATCAAGCACAGCCCATGGTTTGACTCTGAGTGCTATGTTAAACGCCGTCAGGTGAGACAAGCATTGAGAACGTACAGTCGGGTGAAAGTTAATGACAACCCCGATGCTGTTCAACTGAGACTTAACTATTCTATAATTAGAAACGAGTATAAAGACTTACTTCGAGACAAGCAGCAGTTATATAGACAGCAAGTTTTAAATACACTTAACGAAAACGCCAAAGATTCTAAGCGGTTTTGGAGCACTGTAAGGTCTTTAAAAAGTAGTTCTCATGTACCAAACACAATATCCAATGAAGAATGGTTTCAGCATTTCAAACAAGTATTTAATGATGAGCTTATTCCTTCTGGTCCTAATTCTCAGGAACTTCAAACTGAGTATTTTCCTGTTGCTGATGGTAACGTTGATGAATTGGATGTCTGTATAACTGAAGGGGAAATTCTTGATTCAGTTAAGGCTTTAAAATCAAATAAAGCACCAGGTCCAGACGGACTAATTGGGGAATTTTATAAATATTGTACCCCCACTATTCTCTTTTTCCATAAGAAATTTTTCAACAAACTCTTTGATTTTGGCATCTTCCCTTCTATGTGGTGCGAAGCTCTGATTCAACCTTTGCACAAAAAGGGTGATATAAACAACCCAGACAACTACAGAGGTATCTCTCTTTTAAACATTAGTTCAAAATTATATACTTACATATTAAACAAGCGTTTAACAAAATGGATTGAAGATTGTGATGTAATAAACGATGTGCAGGCTGGCTTTAGAAAGAATTATAGTACTACTGATCATATATTTACCCTTTTTTCTCTGGTACAAAAGCAACTATCTAACCACAAGAAATTATACGTTGCTTTTATTGACTTTAAAAAGGCTTTCGATTCGGTAGATAGAAACCAACTCTGGTCAATCTTAAAGAAAAAAGGTATAAAGGGTAAGATGTACAATGCACTTAAAAGCATATACACAGATGTCAAAGCTAGGGTTAAAGTGGGGGGAGATTTAACTGACACTTTTATGTGTCCCCAGGGTCTGAAGCAAGGGGAAATATGCAGTCCGGTTTTATTTTCGCTATTCATCAATGAGCTTGCTGAAGAAATAATTCAATACGGTAAACATGGTATTCCCTTATTACCAGACTTCATAGAGATACTAATTATGCTTTTTGCCGACGATGTTGCACTCGTAGCATCTACCGTCATTGGTCTCCAGCAGCAACTAAATGTTTTGTGTAGCACAGCAAAAAAACTCGATTTGATCGTAAATTTAGAAAAATCAAAAGTTATTGTGTTTAGAAATGGGGGGTATATCGCCTCAAGGGAAAGATGGTTCTACGACGGTAGGCAACTAGAAATTGTTAATCAGTATAAATATTTAGGTGTTATCTTTTCCACGGGTCTTTCTTTTTCCCATTGCCTTGAGGATTTAGCATCCAAGGCAAAACGTCAAGTCATCAATATTATAAAACTACTGTGGAAGTTTCAAAGTCTTTCCCCGAAATTGTTCTTTAAACTTTTCGACTGTCAAGTCCAGCCAATGCTTAGCTATGGTGCCGAAGTATGGGGTTTGACTGCAAACAACTCAATTATTGAAAAAGTACATTTGTTTGCACTCAAGAGATTCTTAAATGTTTCCATAAAAACACCCAGCGCCTTAGTCTACGGAGAAACTGGTCGGTATCCACTCTATATAAACAATTATACTAAATGTATCAAGTATTGGTTACGTGTCGTTAATATGCCGGACAATCGCCTTCCTAAGAAAGCTTACATCACGTTATATGATTTGCATCATCGAGGCAAGAACAACTGGGTTTCATCAGTTTGCTCTACGTTAAATCGCTATGGCTTTGGGTATGTATGGGAAAACCAGAACGTTTACAATGTCAAAGGTTTTCTCTTAGAATTTAGAAATCGGTTGATTGATTGTCATCTCCAAGAATGGTACACCCGAATGGATGTTAGTGATCGCTTTTCCTTCTATTCTTCCTTTAAGCAATTTAGACAAATACCGAATTATCTGTTTACGGTAAGTAATTTGAACAATCGTAAAAATCTCATAAGATTCAGGTTAGGCGTATCTTGTTTAAATACTCACAAACTGCGGCATTCGAGTGTTCCCCGAGAGGCACTCTGCTGTCCTTTTTGTCCAAGTCAGTTGGAATCTGAATATCACTTTTTTATTGTATGCCCTAAATATAAAGATGTTCGAGAGCATTTCATACCCACTAAATATTATGCAAGAGCGTCGGCTTTCAAGATGTCATTATTACTTGCCAATGATAAAATGGCTAAAGATGTTGCTGCTTTCATAACTAGAGCTTTTGAAATCAGATGCAAAAAAACGAATGGGACGTAAAGTTCATATATTTTTATGTATAATTCGGGGTACTTTTTCCCCTTTAAAAGCAAAAGAGCTTGTATATGTGAGTGTATGCGTGCGAGTGTGTGTGTGTGTGTGTGTGTCAAGTGTGTGTGTGTGTGTGTGTGTGTGTGTGTGTGTGTGTGTGTGTGTGTGTGTGTGTGTGATCATGAATAGGTTTACAGGTGTTTAGGCAACTACAAATGAATGTAACCTCTGTGAGATTTGTAAATGATATGCCCTAATCTATATTGGTACGTATTTTGATCATTATGTATACATCCATGACTGAGGAAGAATGTGAAAGTATCTACTTGGCCGAGAAAATGCATGTATACTTGCAAGGTGGTGTTGTTGTTACATTTGCTTTTTCCACAATGTTGTTGTTTTTCCCCCCATCCCAATGTCCCCATTGACACGGGCACGAGGCCTAGTTCAATTAAAATATTTGTCATTGTCATTGTCATTGTCATTCTCTCTCTCTCTCTCTCTCTCTCTCTCTCTCACACACACACACACACACACACACACACACACACACACACACACACACAGCGCGCCACGAACAAACTGAACAAAGTGTATGCACGCACTGGTATAGAAGAAGGC
>CM065715.1:80508427-80510927 GCA_033310375.1 Conus canariensis
AAGAAGAAGAGACAGATAGGCATTCAGAGACAGGGAGGAGAGGGTGGGGGGGGGGGGGGAGGGGGGGAGAGATATACAATCAAACCTGTAGACTCTTAAATTCGACTGAATCTCTTTAACCTATGTGACGCACGATCATTTATGCACGAAAAGCTGGCTTTGCTCCACCCGTGCGATATAAACCTCAGCTAGCAGTCAAAACGATGACATGTAGGCTAGATCTACCACACCTTTATTTTCTCTCTTTTCTTTTTTTTTTTGAAGAAAGCCTTGACCCATGCCAGGTTCAAAGCCGCTCGACCACGACAACGACTTAAGTAAGCGTTTGTGCCAACTCATGGGAAAAGACTGTCCGCTTGCCTACCGCCACGACACCAAACCTGAGTGTTTGACTTTAGTCAGGCGACAAACTGCAATGGCAAGAATATGCAGTATCCCTCTCCCTTCGTCTCTCCGAAAACCCCCCCCCCCCCCCCCCCCCCCCCCCCCCCCCCCCCGCCCATCTCACCCCCACCCCACACCATCCCCAACTCCCACTCCCGTCTCGCTCCTCCCCCAAACCGGTTATTAACCACCAGGAAGAAACTAAACCCCCCTCCCTCCCTTACAAAGACCCGGATTTTCAGGTGAACTATCTATCAAAAAAGACGGTAAATTTGAAAAGAGGCGTTGGGCCTGTACAAGTTGAATTCAAGATCTTCAAGTTTCAGCGCGAATTATTTCCGTCTACATTCAGAGTAGATAGCAGAGTTGGTTGATGCTCCGGCCAGAACAGGAGAACGAGTCTATCAAACCTCGTTTGTAGCCTAACTAGGCTACAAACGAGGTTTGACAGTCAAATTATGGTTAGTCTATCCCACCTTGCAGCTCATAAGGCAAAGCAAACATCGGCTTTGTTGGACAGAGAGAGAGAGAGAGAGAGAGAGACAGAGACAGAGACAGAGAGAATGGTATGTGCTTTGTGTGTGTGTGTGTGTGTGTGTGTTTGTGTGTGTGTGTGTGTGTGTCGTGTCGTGTCGTGTCGTGTCGTGTCGTGTCGTGTCGTGTCGTGTCGTGTCGTGTCGTGTTGTGTTTTGTGCTGTGTTGTATTTGTGTCTGTGTTGGTAGTGGGGGTGGGGTGGCGGGTTCTCTTGCAGACATACACATGTCTCGTCGAGTGTGAGACTTGAAACTTCTTACAATAACATTTCCATGCAATAATATAGTTTATACGGCATTCTCTATCTCCCGTCCTACTAATCTCCTATTCAAGAATAGGTGTTGATCCCATTATTTCTCTGACGAACAGGTCAGTTAGAAGTTCGCATGAGAGAGAGAGAGAGAGAGAGAGAGAGAGAGAGAGAGAGAGAGAGAGAGAGAGAGAGAGAGAGAGTGAGAGAGAGAGAGAAACAGACAGACAGACAGACAGAGAGATAGAGACACAGAGAGACAGGAAAGGGAGGAGAAAGAAATAGAGAGACAGACAGAGACAGTTTCCTGCCAGCTGTCTGTTATTGTATGCACAGCCGGTTCACGTTGTGAAGGAAGGCGAAAATTAAACTGCAGCGAAAATAATATTTCTCGCCGATTCGTTCCAGAGCGAGGCAGTCTCAACACATCCATTTTAAAAATAAACGGCTGACGACTCGTTCGGTTCCGTCACCGTATGGGAAAGATGCAACGGTTTTGCGGAATCTCTTCCTGCTTCTTCCTATGTTCTATCACACTTCCTTTCGTTTCCCTTCTTTTCTCCCTCTTCCTCAACTTCTTCCTGCTAGTTTTGTTGTTGCTGTTGTTGTTGTTGTTGTTGTTACTGTTGTTATTGTTATCTTTTCCTTCTTCTCCTCCTTGCCACTCTTCTTATTCCTCTTTCCTTTTACGTCTCGGTTTTACATCAGTCTGAACAGTATCAAAAACCGACCTGAGTTCGTGTATCTGCCGAATTTTATTCTCTACCTACTTATGTTTTTTTAAACATAATTTTGAACTATGATACTGCCTTTGTGGTCGAATCGGTTAGGAGAGAGAGAGAGAGAGAGAGAGAGAGAGAGAGAGAGAGAGAGAGAGAGAGAGAAAGGCAGGCAGACAGTCAAACAGACAGACTGACTGCCGGAGAGATACATTGACAGATCAATACACAAACAGACAGAGTGGTAGATATAGAGACAGACAGACCGACCGACAGGCAGACAGATAGATATAGACAGACTGAGAGAGACAGAGAGAGAGACAGAGACAGAGACAGACAGAAAGACAGAGACAGAAAGAAAAGACAGACGGATATAAAGACAGACAGACAGACAGACAGACAGACAGAAAGACAGAGACAGATAAACAGACAAACAGCTATAATCCACAATAGCGCGAGGAATCACTCAGAACACTACGCTGTGGTCATGAATTTCGTTTCAAATTCAAACTACGGGCTCAGGGTCTCAAAGAAAGAATGCATAATATACAAACAATCTGATGCCGCATCCCGTCGTATTTTCGTTCGACTTGAATAAAACGCACGGTGTCA
>CM065715.1:80515927-80525927 GCA_033310375.1 Conus canariensis
TTTCCATTTAGCTAAAATATAGTGCACACGAGCACCAACAGATAGCCTAAACAGCCACGATTGTGACAACGTTTGTCCTGGTTTCCAGTCACGCGCGCTTACACACACACACACACACACACACCGGAGACAGAAACAAAGACACGCTGTGGCAACGGTAACCAGCCCACCGCGCGGGGACAAAGAAGAGACAGGAGGTGGATCGAAAAGGTTAAGAGAGCAAAAGCCTCCCCCAAAACCAAGTCCCAGGGTATCAATGAGTAGCAGCAGCTAGGCTAGGGTGTAGTGGTACCTGTATAAAGAAGTGGTTGCTGGTGGTCCCCCAACGTAAGGTGTCAAAGCCGGTCCAGCTGACTTCACTCCACTGTCTTGTGGGCATACTATGACCGCGGGAAACAACCAATGGTACTACTTTCAAACTCCCGACTCCCTCCGGCTTATAAATACTCCGGCAACAAACAAAACCAGCTGGAACTGATGAATATTCATCTCCCCCCCCCCCCCCCCCCCCCCCCCTCTCTCTCTCTCTCCTCTCTCTCTCTCTCTCTCTCTGCGCAGGCGGAGCTTCCCCGAACCACCAACTCTCTCCCCATATACACACAAAACCCCAACATCGCGCGAGCACGGAACAGACACGCACGCACGCGGCACTGGCGGAAACTGTGCAGAACCAGCATTGGGGAAACACACACACACGGACACACCACCATCAAAAACCAAACCTTCGACGCGCAAAATCTAACGACAGCCGGTGCGGCCGGGGAGAGTCGGACAGGGGCGGAGAGTGGGGGGTGAGGGAGTATGGGGATGGGATGAGGGTGCGGCGGTGGATGGGGCGGAAAAGCTGTTGTGGGATTATTGATGAGGTAGCCCCCGCACGCCCCCCTTTCCCTGGGTGGCTGTGACGTGTTGTGATGACGGAGTTTCAGAGCCAACTGCCAGCGTTGTCACCAAGAGATGGTGGCAATGACGTACACAATTATGTTAGTTGTGTGTGTGTGTGTTGTGTGTGGTGTGTGTGTGTGTGTGTGTGTGTGTGTGTGTGTGTGTGTGCGAGTGCATGCGCGCGCGCTGAGAGGATGTGACAGAGAAGGGTGTGCGAATGCGTGTGCGTAGTGTGTGAGTGCATACCTATGTGTGTGTGTGTGTGTGTGTGTGTGTGTGTGTGTGTGTGTGTGTGTGTGTGTACATACATGTGCGAGTGACTGTGTGTTGTGTGTGTGGTGTGTGTGTGTGTTGTGTGTGTGTGTACATACATGTGCGAGTGACTCTGTGTGTGTGTGTGTGTGTGTGTGTGTGTGTGTGTGTGTGTGTGTGTGTTGTCTCTGTGTGTGTGTGTGTGTGTGTGTGTGTGTGTGTGTGTGTGTGTGTGTGTGTCTGTCTGTCTGTGTGTGTCTGTGTGTGTCTGTGTCTGACAATCAAAACCCTGTCCATGAATGTTTTCTATTTCCTACTACCCGGACACGGCGCAGGTGGCAAATAAATAAATCATTGTAATGATGCAGCAGAAAAAGTGATCGTAAACAAACCAACAAAGCAAAACAAAGAAGAAAGAAAGAACAGCATCAAATAACACTTAGAAGTTGTTTTTAGATTGTACTTAAAATGAGAGAAAAAAAAAAAGAAGGAAAGAAAGATCAGAGAGACCTGAAAAACACATGAATCAAACTAGTTTCTTGAAAGAAGAAAAGAAGAAGAAGAAGAAGAAAACTTAAAAGAAGACAAAACCAGTAAACAATAACAACAATAAACAGTATGAAATTAAAAAGAACATAAAAAGTCAACGTAGGCACATGTACAGAAGAGGCGCGCGCGGGCGTGTGTGTGTGTGTGTGTGTGTGTGTGTGTGTGTGTGTGTGTGTGTGTGTGTGTGTGAAGAGCCCCTTGAAAGACAAAAACCATGACAACAGAAGAGAGAGAGAGAGAGAGAGAGAGAGAGAGGAATACTGAAGGTTTTTATTGTCTGTAATTTTACAATGGTGTTTGACTAGGTGAGTTATACCTTAATTTCCTGTCATATTGCTTAACTTCATAAACATGTTCATAATGCATAAATAACTCACACACCAATAGATAAAAAGGAAACTTGATAATCATATTACAGGGTTCTTGTTTTTGTTGGCTTGCTTCTTTCCTTGCATAGCTAGTTATTCTTGATTTCAACGCCTTTGTAAACTCAATAAATTTTGCTAGCTCAAAGAATTTTTTTTCATTTTGTGTCCTTAACATATCAGCCATTCTGTATTCTTTTGTTAGATTGTATATGCCGTTAAATGATGCTATATACACGCAAATGTGTGCACAATAAATATTTAAAAAGGAAGTGTATTTTATTTTACCAGTTCTACATGCTGAGGATTCAGAATTTTCTTTATCAAGTTTGAACCAGTTTTTGCGGGTTTTATGCCATTTTAGAGAGAGAGAGAGAGAGAGAGAGAGAGAGAGAGAGAGAGAGAGACAGACAGACAGACAGACAGACAGAGACAGAAGAGAAGAGAGAGAGAGAGAGAGAGAGAGAGAGAGAGATGAACGTAGAACAGATTTATCACTTCAAACATTACACACACACACACACACACACACACACACACACACACACACACACACACACACACATACAACATACATAAACGCATATACATATATACATATATATATATATATATATATATATATATATATATACATATATACACATATGTATATCCATATATACAAACATATATATATATATATATATATTATTGCGAGCATTGTGACATTACCTGATATACCAGCTTCGTGTAATAAATCAGGAAGGGAAAAAAAAACAACCAACCTCGTTAACCGTGTACAAAAGGCATGACTGACAATATAAGACAAGAGAGTCACGCTGCAAGTGGCAATTGTCACAGAAAGCCAACACCAGGCCACTTGTCTTGCATGCCTAAATTGGGCTATCCCCAGTAGCTCTCGTCAACAAATCCGTGACTTCGACTGTTAACGCCCCTTAGACTTGACAACAGAATGGTAAGGTAAGGTAATGCTGCTTATAGCCCAGCCGACCGCAAAGGGCCGTATCAGGGCTGTCACCGCGTTGAAGTCAGCTCACAACTCATTCAAAAAAAGAAAAAAGAAAAAAAAAAAACTCATTTACACAACCCTTTAAAATACACCTAAAAACACACCGGAAATTTTGGTTAAAAAACCTTTCTTCTGTAAAATCTAATATCAGATGAAAAATGTTGATCTCTTTCAGAAATTCAAAGACCACATCAGGTGGGATATCTCTGAACAAGGTTTTCATGGAGTCTGCTCTAAAATGAATTTTGGAGCTCTCCGCTTCATTGGATGGGAAAACATGCTTTTTTGTTTCTTTGTTTGTCTGACGGGCTGGTTCATATAGAATACCTACACCTCCGATGAAACGGTTGGCAGCTGTAACCATTCCAACTGAAAACCTGAAAAAATCGAGGAGAGTCCTCCAACTATGTGAGCTATTTAGGCACACCCGTGGACAACCGCACTGTATATCGCTATATTCATTTAAGTCGACAATAATCACGATGATGATGATGATGATTCGTGTATATGACTTCGAGAGAGAGAGAGAGAGAGAGAGAGAGAGAGAGAGAGAGAGAGAGAGAGAGAGTCTATTTGTGTCTGTATGTGTGTCACACACACACACACACACACACACACACACACACACACACACACACACACACACACACAGGTGAAGACTAAGGATTAAAAAAACAAAAAGCTTTGCACACAGGCAAAATGGAAACGTTTGTCCCCGCACCGATGTGCATAAGTTGAGGGAGTTTCAGGAAACGATACGGCACAAAGGTTGACAAAATGCTACAAGACAGATTTCTGACAAACCGGAAGCAGCGAAGACAAATGACGACGTGTGACGAAGCTTTCTGTCTTTCTTTCTACCCCCCCCCCCCCCCACCTCCTCCCTCCCCATCCTTCTCCTCCATCTACCCTCTGTCTCCCTTCCCTCACCCCCAACCCCACCATCCTCTCCCACTTCCCTCCCCCACCCCCCCACCCCCACCCCCACTTCCGTTACGCCCGTTTCAAAGACGTAGAAGGGACATGATCAGTATCTTGTCTCGTTGTCCTGCTGTTCGCCTGTGTCAGAGTCCCGTTCGCTTGCGCAAGTCACTAATCACGGGCGACAGAACTGTTCAACTGAATGGTGTGCCCTCTCACGTAACCACGCACGAGCAAAATGGCCGCCGGACGGTCTTTCATTTGCCGTCCAGCGGCCATTTTGGTCGTGCGCCGAATATGAGAAGATAAGTGGTTTCTCATTCTTCGTTTTCACTGTCCTAAATGTTATTCGTTTTTGCCTGAAGAAGACCCAAGAGGTCGAAATGCATTGTCTTGTCCTGTACTTTGTTTGTCTATGTCCTTGGCGGTAACTAACCACCTTTCTAAATTTTGCTTCATTTTCCGCCCTCAGTCACTCCTTTTTGAAACTTAACAATGGCAGAAGGTCTGTCCGATCAGCTCCACGGACAGCAACCTGCCCTGAGGCGGACTTCATTAATTACCTATTAAACAGTAAACAAGTTGGGTATTTTTTGCTCCCATAAGAAAACCTAACACAGAGTAACTTTTATTCAAGACTGGCACAGCCTTTTAAACTTGAATAAAGTCAGACAAATACATAGACGAACAATCTAATAGTGGGGAAAAAAATTGTTCGTCTATGTATTTGTCTGACTTTATTCAAGTTTAAAAGGCTGTGCCAGTCTTGAATAAAAGTTACTCTGTGTTAGGTTTTCTTATGGGAGCAAAAAATACCCAACTTGTTTACTGTTTATCGTTTACTGTTCCCTGCCTCATTTCATTTCCTAATTACCTATTGACCACAAGGTGCACAGCCGTGTAACCTGTGTCCGTGTCCGAAAACATCCGGCCGTCAGCGCGCCGTGAGACCGACTGCTGGTACAGTTAGTTAACAGGTCTCTCTCTCTCTCTCTCTCTCTCTCTCTCTCTCTCTCTGTCTCTCTCTCTCTCTCTCGCGCGCGCGCACGCATACGTACACACACACACACACACACACACACACACACACACACACACACACACACGTGTGTGTGTGTGTGTGTGTGTGTGTGTGTGTGTGTGTGTGTGTAGAGAGAGAGAGAGAGAGAGAGAGTTTCTCGGGCTGTTTTTACTATCTTTGGTCGCAATACTTACAGTTTCTGGTTGGGTATTCAGAACTGCATTCAGATAGATTATTGTTTGAATTGACAAGGGCTGCTCTCTCTCTCTCCTCTCTCTCTCTCTCTCTCTCTCTCTCTCTCTCTCTCTCTTTTAAACACACACACACACACACACACACACACACACACACACACACACACACGATACGTCTAGCTGATTTAGAACACATTTTTAAACGGGATCTACAACACAAGTAAGCTTAGGTTATCTTTCTGCTTCCTGCCCACAAAGTTTCGCCAATGTCAGTGTGTATAATGGTTTATGCAACCTTTGACTCTGATACGCTTTAACAAAGAAATTCGTCAATCAGTGTCATTAAAGTTGTCAACAATTATTCTAACCATTACAACTTTTTTTTTTTTACTTCGATAAAGAACATTCTTTCAGCACTTAAAATGGCAAAGCAGAGGCGTCACGTCTGTTCAACAAATATCAGGTCTACGGTACAGATGTTCACTTTAGGACACTTTAACACATGAAATTCTTCCATCACCAGTGTCACAGCATAAAACCGTTGTATCAATCCAACGATCAGTTCCCCTATAATACACAGACATCTCCACTCTGACACACTTCGCCAAAGGAATTTCTAAAATCATTCTTTGTTATATATTACGTAATCAGTGTAATTCGCCACGGGTCATTTTCAACTTTATACGTTTATGTTTGATGTCATCGGATAAAATGTTTATTTTTGCTGGATAATGTGTAATTTCATAGAGTGATAGTATTATAGAATACCTAACTGTATGGGATACTATTTAATTTCTTAGTAATGTTTGATTTTATATGATAATATGTGACCTAATGAGATGATTTTTAGCATAAGGTCCTGTCATAGGCGAAAACATGAGATGCAGCATTAATATGCAACCTGAAGCCAGTAGAATAAATATTCAGCATTCCGTCCTATGCCATGCCTTAAATATAAGCATGAATAGCAGCATTATTGAAAGCAGTAAGACTTTTATCTGAGCACTACGCCCAATGCTCTGTCATAATATGAAAGCATTAAGAAGCAGCAGTAGTATGTGGTCGGAAACCAGTAAGAACATTAGCATTCATTTCAGTTTGAATTAAACTAAAATACACAGCGTACATGTGGTATTCCTCATATTTTCAACCACCATTCGCAGTCACAAGAGCGTGGCATATAATAGAGCTTTTCAATGAAAATTTTTGCAGCCAATACAGATTCTGAATTTCACACCCTTTATAAAAGGACACGATCAACTCAGTCTTAAAGCTGGTCATATCTTTTCAACATTAATAACACAGATCTGACCGTCATACCCTCTAAAAAAAGAAATTCTCAAACATTTTTAAAGCTTGCATCTTTTCAGCAATCACTTCGCTAATAAGACACAGCTTTCGAGCTCCATATACTTTATTACAGGAAATGGTCAAAGCAGCTACAAATCCGTCGTATCTTTTCAATGATCAAGCCGCTTACCTGTATCATACCACTAACACCAGAACCAACACCTCCTAAAACCAAATCAAAATCACACCAGCTGGCGGCCAGCTCCACTCTCGTTTCCTCGCTGTTCCCAGCAGAATACGCTTCCACGTTTAGTCAGAAGGCTTGGCCTTTTAAATTACAGATGGGGTGGAGAGAGAGAGAGAGAGAGAGAGAGAGAGAGAGAGAGAGAGAGAGAGAGAGGCCGGGGACGGGAGGGAGCGGATGAGGAGGGAAGGAAGGTGGTTGAGGAAGGAAATGGGGGGGGGGGGGGGAGGAAGGGAAGCGGGGCGGGGGGGGTGGGGGGGGGGGAATGCGGGAGGGGGGCCAAATGTCCAAGCGACAAGTTGCGCCCCCTTGACGAAGACAACGGGTTCACTTGTTCCCTTGCATCCAATGGTGTCACCTTCCCTGCCTTCCTGTGCTGTGCTGTGTTGTACCTTGTGTCTTGTGCCGAGGAGGTCATCCAAGTCACTAACGTCAAGAGAAGGAGAAACACACACACACACACACACACCACACATACACGCACGCACGCACGCACGCACACGCACGCACGCACGCACGCACGCACGCACCACCACCACCACACACACACACACACACACACACACACACACACACACACGGTGGAGGAGGACGTGGAGATGAGAGACAGGAAGAGAGTGGAGAGAGAGAGAGAGAGAGAGAGAGAGAGAGAGAGAGAGAGAGAGTGTGTGGACGAAGAGAGAGAGGGAGGGGGGGAGAAAGAGAGATAGAGAGAATGTGTTGACGTCCTTCAAATGGATTCTGAGCCCCCAGCAAAGGAAGAGCAAAACAAAGGAAAAGTGACTACAGGCAGAATGGCCTTCAGTCATGGTTCTGAGCCTCTAGGAACGGAGGAAGGAAGGCAGAGAAGGCTAGATCTGTCAAAGCGAGAGGACGAACACAGAAAACAAAAGAAGCAGAAGAAAGAAAGAAAGAAAGAAAGAGAGAGAAAGAAAGAAAAGAAAAAGACAAAAGTAAAAGACTGGGCTGAACATCCTTGAGACAGGGTGATTTTTCTTCCATCCACAGACTGCTGTCTGTCGGAGAGTAAAACTTATACATCCACGCCAGATTGTAACCACCACTCCATCTTCCACTGCCTTCAGCCCTCTTTCCTAGCCCTGTCCTGCTTGTTCTTTATGCTTTTAGTACCCCATCCCTCTTATTGTCCATATGCATATTTTAGGATAATCCCCCACCCCTCTACCTCTCTCTCTCTCTCTCCCTCTCTGACTCCGCCCAGCCTCTCCTCTCTCTCTCTCTCTCTCTCTCTCAAACGTCAGATCTTTACTGAATATTCGATGTAGAGTTAATCAAGACAATAGCTCTTGTATCATACGACGTGTCAATTGGTATTTCTTAATAAAGTTTTTCCTTGGCAGAATCTAAACTTTCTGACGATTCGAAAACTAGAAATTCGAGCCTTGCTCCTTCCGATTTAAACATGAGCTCTTCCAAACCCAAGGAAATAAAGTTGTGCTACATCTTAAAGTTCGAGTGGTTACCTCCTTTTCTTCTTTATTTTTCCCCCCCCCCCCCCCCCCCCCCCCCAGCACTGATTTTGACCATGGCTTTAATGATCTATTGTCATGTCTTTCTGCTACAATTTGTGGAATCCACACCATATTCGGCTTTTTAACATGTTGCGAACATTGAGCACTTGAAAGGCGTCACTTCCGCAAGAATTCACCATGCACGAAACTGAATGTACTTTTGTTTTGTTTTTTTGGAATATATACATGTGTATCATGTACACATTAAACGTCATAGTTTTTTTCGTTATAATGGACGTATCCGCAATGACTTCGAAAGCAGCATGCGAGACAGTACTCGCAGACTCTTTTAGTTCCTCACATTTCGATTCAATAGCACTTTTCTCTTCGTCGAGTTACTCAGCATAGCTCAAATACATTTTGTCATGACTCCAGAATCGCAACAGAAATGCAAGCTGCGCGCCCCTTTCTTTCCTTCTTTCTCCTTTGCCATTCTGCCTTTCCACAGCTCTCTCCTATGCCCTCTTCACCGGTGTCTTGCTCTGAAAAGAATTCGTAGAAAGCTCTCTTTTCGGAGACCCACTAAGAGTTAACAAGAAAAAAAAAGGACTGGAACTTTGCACCCGTCATACAAATCAAATCGTTCAGGCTCTATGATGCATCGCTACAGACCTTCACTTGTTGACAATCTTCTCAGCTCTGGCGCTGAATGCCGTCTATTAACTCCCCTTTGTGTCACATTGTTTGTCTTTGCGTGGTACCGTGGTGTGTGGGAAAGCACCCAAGCTGCCCTCTAGATCTACTTTCCTCTTCAGCACCCGAAGTTTCTGTCAGTGTAAAACTACCGTTGGATCGAGACCCTGTCACTGCCCTGGAAGCACAGGTAGATTTGAAATCAGAGTTGTCCCATTCCTAAACGAACTGTCATCCCAAGTTGTCGAACCTCGTCTGCCCGAAGCAACTGGCTTTTAAAAGTACCTGCGATCCGCCCTCACGCTGTCTTCTGTCCCCCGTCAGGTTAAGCAGCACCCCACCTGCAGACCACAGTTGGACTAAGTTTTCAAAAGCAGTTCGGGAGGCTTTCTATGTGAACACAGCGTAGGCTTCGAAGGGTGGTGCAGGATTGCTCCCAGCTGGTTTGTTCGGCAAGTTGAGGACAGCACTTCGCTGGGTCCTACCCGCACCGTCGGGTGTATCTTTTTCCAGTTTTCAAACGCAGTTCGACAGGCACGCCAAGGGAGCATTTAAAGGTAGTGACAACCTCGCTTTCATAGTTGTCCTGAAAGATCCCTTTCTGAAGCTTTTCGGCAATTATGTGTGCGTATGCAGTGTATTTTAGTGCAGTGTTGCGTAGTGATCTCTCTCTCTCTCTCTCTCCTCTCTCTCTCTCTCTCTGCCATGTGTGTGTGAGTGCTTGCGTGTGCCTGTGTGTGTGTGTGTGTGGTGTGTGTGTGTGTGTGTGTGTGTGTGTGTGTGTGTGTGTGTGGTCTGAGAGAGAGTTTCTTTCCAGTCTTACTCATGTCGTTAAGGCTTGAAAATATTACCAGCAACCTGATTTGTATTCGTGTAAGTCCGTTACAATCATATATTCTTTGGCACGAGGACACGTGTGTGGACATGTCATACGTGTGTGTACATATATCTTCAATTCTGCAGTTCATCAAATGGGACTGTGGCCATTTGACTCACCCTCTCTCTCTCTCTCTCTCTCTCTCTCTCTCTCTCTCTCTCAGTCATGCCACACACACACACACACAACACACACACACACACACACACACACACACACACACAC
>CM065715.1:80533427-80538427 GCA_033310375.1 Conus canariensis
CAGTGGACAATGTCCCACGAGTTCAACATTTTTGGTCTCCAGTTACTTGACTGACGTAGTAAAAAGGGGGAAAAGAAGTTACTTCCGACCTGGTCTGGTCATGCAAAACTGGATGATCGTGTCTTCATCGGCCAAGTGAAGAGCTTGGACGAGTAGTCAAGGTCGCTTTATTGAGCGTTTTGTTTCAAGAACTCTCCCCGTCTGTCCCCCTCTCGCTTCCTCTCAAGACCACTCCAAGAGCACTTTTCTTTTATTATCGTTTTTGTGTTTTCATTTTGACTACCCTCTCTCTCCCTCTCTCCCTCTCTCCCTCCCTCCCTCTTCTCTCTCTCTCTCTCTCTCTCTCTCTCTGATTCAACTCGGTTGTATTTGACACAGTTTATGACTAACGGATCATCATGAACAAAAAATTCTACCCACTCCTTTCTCTACTTCTAAATGTGTGTGTGTATGTGTGTGTGTGTGTGTGTGTGTGTGTGTGGTGTGTGTGTGTGTGTGTGTGTGTGTGTGTGACAGATAGGCACAGAGACAGAGACAGACAGATACGAACACAAAAATACTGTTAGGGTCGAAAAAGTGTGAAAGATTTAGATGATTCCAGATTCAGATAATCAGATTATAAATTCAACAGCGACAGACAGACAGACAAGCAGAAGAAGAAGAAGGTTATGAAAAGGGAGGGGACGAGGATGTGTGGAGGAGAAAAAGAAGACCGTGACTAAGATGAAGAAGAAAGAAGGAAGAATATAACCAGCTCACTGGCGGGTGAGGAAGAAAGCTCTGAAGAATTACTAAGCATGTCTTCTTCTTCTTCTTGTATTTAGGCAGCCAACATCTACGACATATGTCAGGAAAATCTACATCAAAGAAAAGTAACAATATAAACTAACCTTATATTAAAAGCACAGTTCGGTCTAAGTTTCCTCAACACGTGGACAGATAGTTATCACACCTTTCAGACTTTACCTGTTGTGTTGACCGACAAAATGGAGCAGTCGTGGAAAAGTGCTGGCAGCACCGACAGACGAGGACCGCCAAATGCGAAGCAGCTCTGGCGTTTGAGCCTTAGAGGAAAGAACCAACCGGCCAAGCAGCCTAGCCGTACACTATCTGCCCTCCTGCCGCCGCTCAGCAGAAATTGGTCGAGTGACTTTGAAGATCTCCTTCGAAGACAGTGTCGTCTGCTCCACTTGTGACGTAGATCCGAGTCTGCGCATCGGGACCCAAAATAGAAAAAAAAAAAAAAAAAAAAAGGTGGGGGGGGGGGAGGGAAGAAAGAGAGCGCATGAGCTAGACATGTCATTTGCATGTTGATCACGACTTGACTTTGCTTTGTCCGCCCTGAAGAAAGTGACACGGTGACAAATTGGATAGAGGGTGTGTTGTAAATTCTCGTCACCCACTCCAGATTCGGGAGGATTTGGGGAGAGGACTGATGAAATCCTTGTCACCTTTTCCTTCGCTGCTTCAGACGAATGGAGTTCAGGACATAGGCGGACACCTTCAACCCATCACAAATATATATCATCTGATACTATGTCACATGTTGATAGCTTTCCACCTGTTCTGTCTGATCTCTCTTCGTACACTTCTTGTTCTTCTCCCTTTTCTTCTTCTTCTTCTTCTCTTCCTCCTCCTCCTCCTCCTCCTTCTCTTCTTCTTCTTCTTCTTCTTCTTTAAAGGACACAATACTTTTCCGAGGTTGTATCGCAACCAACCTCCAATGCTTCAAAATCGCTTAGAAGCAATATTTTCTGCAAAATTCATATGATCCACAATCAAAACAATCGAATGTTCCTACAGCTGTTATAGCGTTCGTTGGTGAGTTCAAAAGATCTATAATCCTGTTGGTGAAGACGTATGAACAAGATTACCATCAACAAAAACTTTACTTGATTTTATGGGATGTCCTTTAGAGTTATGATTATGTAATATGAATTGGTTGTTGTTTTCGATATCGTAATAGCCATGGAGAGTCTTAAAGGATTCAGTCACCTCATCTCTTTCTCTTCAGTACTGAATGACTGAGCCGGTAAACCTTACTCCATAAATTAAGGCACTCACATCAGTGCTTTGTTTGAACATCTTCATATCTTCTGTGCTTGTTTTCAACAAGAACTACATGCTTTTTCAGGCGGAGGTGTGGTGTGTGTGTGTGTGTGTGTGTGTGTGTGTGTGTGTGTGTGTGTGTGTGTGTGTGTGTGTGTAGGGGGGGGGGGGGGGGGGGGGGGGGGGATAACCAATCTTGAAGCATGATGGAATAGGAAAATGTTAAGAGTTCTCTCATTAGCATATTTGGTTTTAAACTGACACGTTTCAGTTTCATCGAGGAGGAGTCACTTCGTGCGGAGTAGTCCATATACGCTACACCACATCCGCCAAGTTTCGAGACCACACTGCACATGATTTAAAGCTGATGGATAAATGAATCAGTAACTAAGATGAGAGGATTTAAGAAGAGGGTCTTGTAGCTACGACTTAGCAGATGTCTGACCTACGCATTAGCCCAGTGCTCTGGTCAGACCTTGGGTTAAACAGAACGAATGATATGCGACGCCCTCCCAGAGATTCTGTCAACAGTGTTAACCGTTGAAGGGATGTGATGTTTGAAAAACAGATTTTTCTTTTTATTATTATTAACCCCCCTCCCCCCCCCCCCCCCCCCCCCCCCCCCCCCTCAAGTTTCTCTCCACATCCGTTGGTGCTATGAGATACTCATCAAGAGGTCTATCATTGCAGCTACCTACATCTAACTAGGTTATAGCTAAATCTAAATCTACCATCAAATCTAGATCTAAGCTACAATTAGGTCTACCAGTTAAGGTCTACTATCATGCCTACGTCTAGATCTACATCTTACCTACATCTACGTATACAATTACACCTTCTCTAGGTCTACCATTATAGCTACATCTAATACTACCACCAAACCTTCGTCTAGATCTACTACCATAACTACATATAGTTCTACCATCATAGCTACATTTAAGAGTATCATCATATCTTCATCTAGGTCTTCATCTTGGTCTACCACTATAGCTACATCTAGGTCTACGATTATAGCTACATCTAGGTCTACAATTATGGCTACATCTAGGTCTACCATCATACCTTCATCGGGTCTACCATTATTCCTTATCTTAGTCTACCATCATAGCTACATCTGGGTCTACAGCATACATTTATCTAGGTCTACCATCATACCTTCATCGGGTCTACCATTATACCTTATCTTAGTCTACCATCATAGCTACATCTGGGTCTACAGCATGCATTTATCTAGGTCTACCATCATACCTTCATCGGGTCTACCATTATACCTTATCTTAGTCTACCATCATAGCTACATCTGGGTCTACAGCATGCATTTATCTAGGTCTACCATCATACCTTCATCGGGTCTACCATTATACCTTATCTTAGTCTACCATCATAGCTACATCTGGGTCTACAGCATATATCTATCTAGGTCTACCTTCATACCCTCATCAAGGTCTACCAACATACTTTCTTCTTGGTCTACCATCATAGCTACATCTAGGTATACCATCTTACTTACGTGTAGGTCTACCATCATAGGTCATCTACCATCATAGGTCTACGATGATACCTGCATAAAGGTTTCCAATCAGACCCACATTAAGGTCTATAATATTGTATATTAGCCCATCATCATAACTTCATCTAATTGGCTCTACCATCATGCCTGCACCTAGATAAGTTTACCATCAAAGCTACATCCAGGTCCACTGTCATACCTACAATCCTGTCTATCATCAGAGCTACATCTAGCTAGTCTTGCTATCGTATCTACATCTACCAAGGTCTGCCTTCTACTATCATATCTACATCTACCTAGGTCTACCTTTAAACCTGTCTGGCTGATTCTATTATTACACATACCTTTAGCTAGGTCTACCATCATACCTCCATCTAGAGGGTCTAGTAGTCAAATGTTTAGTGGGTGACCTGCGGAGCTGATGGTCGTGTGTTCGAATTTGAAAACCTCTGTCCGATCATTATATCTACATTTAGCTAGGTCAACAGTCAAAACTACGTCTAGTTAAGTCTGCCAGCACACATACATATAGCATGGTCAACAAGTGCACCTACATCTAGATAAGTCTGCCATCATATCTATGTCTGGCTAAATTTGCCATTACACCTAGCTAAGTCTGTCATTACACCTATATCCAGCTAAATCTGCTTTTATACCTATATCTAGCTAAATCTGCCATTATACCTATATCTAGCTAAGTCTGTCATTATACCTATATCTAGCTAAATCTGCCATTATACCAACATCTACGTAAGTCTGCTACCATATCTACATGAGCAAGTTAAAAAGAAATTTACCTACTTACATCTAGTTAAGTTTGCCATTATATCTACATCTGGCTAGTACTGCCATTGAATCTACATCTAGCTAAGTCTGCCATTACGACTACACCTAGCTAAGTCTGCCATCATATTTACATCTAGCTAAGTCTGCCATCATATTTACATCTAGCTAAGTCTGCCATTATACGTACATGTAGCTAAATCTGTCATTATGGCTACATATGGCAAAGTCTACCATTATACCTATATCTAGTTAAGTCTGCCATTATACTGACATATGGCAAGGTCAACAATTATGTCTACATCTCGCTAAGTCTGCCATTATATCTACAGCTAGCCACGTCCGTTATTGTATCTACATCTAGCTAAGTTTGCCATTATGCATACATCTAACTACGTCTGCCATCATAGTTACATCTAGCTAAAGTCTGCCATTACATGCACATCCAGCTAAGTCTGTCATATCTACAACTATCAAAATCTATCGTTATATCTAGCTAGGTCTACCACTATACAGACATACAGTAAGCTCAACAGGTATGCTTACGTCCAACTTAGTCTGCCATTATGTCTGAATCTATCTGTCAGCCGGTAGCCTTTATCTGCATCTAGCTACAGTCTGGCCATTATACCTAGGTGTAAGTAGGTCTGCGTTTACT
>CM065715.1:80553427-80590927 GCA_033310375.1 Conus canariensis
AGATAGAGAGACAGACAGACCCCCCCCCCCCCCCCCCCCCCCCTCTCTACACGCCAAAACAGGAATATGCACACGCATATAAACACAGACGGAGACATAAACACAAAGGGAGAGACGAGAGCACACAGACAGACACAGACAGACAAACACACACACACACACACACACACACACACACACACACACACACACACACACACACACACACACACACGGAGCGACACAGAGACATGATGATATCTGACGCACGCATGCGCATACACACACACACACACACACACACACACACACACACACACACACACACACACACACACCACACACGTCAAAACAGGAATATATACATACATACAGAGACCAGAGAGAGAGACAGAGACAGCGAGACAGACGGACAAGACAGGCAGACACACAAACCGAGACAGAGACAGTCAGAGACAGGGGTGTCATCATCACCATAGCCGGTCTGAGTAGCTACGCCGAAGAGGAATGAAGAGGAATCGCGCGAACATCGTTACCCTACCTGTCCACGTCACCGCTCTAACCACAGAGTCCACCGTGTTTGTCCGGCAGGTAAGCGAGAGCCCTCACACGGGTGAAGCACCCCCGCTTCAGTCAAGTGGACGATGTCGTTTGCATGGAGAGCTCTCACCACAACCTACCGCACGGGGTCTCCAACTGTCCGTTGAAGACGTTGTTGAACTCTACCTGCCTGCCACTCTGGCTACTTTCCACGTCCATCGGGAAGACGTTGTCGATCAAACCGTCGCGCGCGGACTCGCATCATACCAGACCTTGAAAAAATGAGAGAAAGAGGCACTTACCTTACATTCAGGTTTAACGTACTCATCTACCTCCGGTGATGTGTCTGGTGGTGGGATACCCATTTCAGGGAAGTGAGGAGGACGGGGGGTGGGGGGGGGGGGGGGTGGGGGGGGGGGGGGGAGTAAAGGTAATGTTTGTTTTTTTTCTTCCGAACATGACACCATCAGAGCGACAGCACATTCAGATGGTTCGAACAAAATGTTCTTGTTTTCGTTTTTTGTTGTTGTTGTTGTTGTTGTTGTTGTTTTTTCATGCTGGCCTGATTCGAACTCGCGACTGTTGATTGCGAACTGGGAGCTCTAACCACCTACCAGGCACCCAAGGGAAAGAGTTGAGAATGGCTCTTAAGTTATATTTGTGCTCTTTGATTTTCTAGGCCCCAGCGGCTCCTGCCGAGAGAATGGCAGAGCAGTGTCTCCTTTGGTGGGTTGCCTCGTTGCAGCCTGACATTGAGGGCTCTGTAATGAGATGTGCCGGTGAGAGGGACAAGATGAGACTGAAAACAAACAAACACACAAACCAGCAGCGACAACAACAATGGCATCATCTGGTTCTTGTGAAGTGAAAGACAAACAATAACAACGGCAGCGACAAGACAGCAGCAACAACAACAATAACATCATCTGGTTCTTGTTGTGTGAAAAACAAACAACAACAACAACGGCAGCAACAACAATAAATAACATCAACTGGTTCTTGATGTGTGTTGTATAATTACACTGAAATCAATGCCTCGGTTGGATTCACCATCCATCAGCAGAGGTTCGGAATTATCTTACGAAAAGTTTGAGTTTTCTCCCCGCTTACATCGAAGTGTTCATTTATTTTCTATTTTATGTATTCGTTTTCTTTTTTTCTTTCTTTTCTTAAAAAAAAAAAATCTTTTGACCAAACTTTATGGGTGTGTTTGTGGGTGGTATTTTGTTTTAACCGCCGACTGCTTTTTGTTGGCTGTTGAAACAAAAATACTGCTGCTGCTCTGTCTGTTTGATTATCAAGTCTTACCTGTCTTTTCAACCGCTGGGTTTATGATTTTTTTTTTTTTTTTAAAGTTTTGATCGAGGGTTCATAAATGGAGGTTTTTGTTTTAGCATTTGATTGCTAATAGTAGTTTTCTATTAGAACGAAAAAAAAAAATCAAGATTTTTTTCCTTTCACTTTTGAAATGTTCTCTTTCCGTTTTCAGGTTTATGATCTATTTTCTTTTTTTTTTTATAAACAGTATAGTAAAAAGTTTCTCCGTTGCTGTTTGCTGTCGGGTGTGGGGTATGCACTGCGTTGTTGTTGTTATAATATGTCGGGCTGATCGTTTCAAGCTTCCTGATTTTATTTTATTTGTTTCTCTGTTTGTTTGTTTCTTTGTTTCAGATTTAGATTTAGACATTGGTGGTGATGATATGAGCTCAGTTTCTCTTTCTTGGTCACTCTGCATTAGATGGCGAGATCAACGTCCTATTATCAAGAGGGTCCAAGGAATACAATGTTCCTACACCCCACAGCGCGGGGGTGAGATTGTTCTCCATTGCTGCTTTCCTTTACGGTTGTTCACCGTTTTTCTGCTTTCTTGTGGCATATTTATCTTTCTTTGTTCTGGAAATAGCCGAGCGCAAAATGAAATGGTCGATCTGAAACCGGTTGGCGCAGCGAAATGACTCCGTGCACATTCCCCGCTACAGTATAAGCGTCAGTTTGCTTTGTAGGAGGGGGGGGGGGGGGGGGGGGGATCGGAATAACAAAGCTCTTTGCGGTCGGCTGGTGCACAAATCGATGAGGACTGGAACTGTGGATCAAGAAGGGGTGTCCCTGACGGCCTGTGAGCGAGGTGCACCACTGTCGCCGTCCCCTACACTCCGACCTCAGGCCCCCAAGGGCGCCTGTCACCAGCAGGGAATGGTCTTGGCAGATTTCGTCCGTGTGACAAGTTGTCTCGTAAATTAGCCAGTGGAGGAGAGCAAGGTGCTCGTACTGACGACGCACTTGTTCTCTCTCTCTCTCTCTCTCTCTCTCTCTCTCTCTCTCTCTCTCTGCGTGCCTCTGAAAGAGTCTTGATCCAAGAGAGGGACAGTTAAGGGGATGGCTGCTTCTGTTGTTGACGTCCATCTCTTTGCATAACTTATGTATGTGATACAGTCACCGTCACGCGCACTTACGTACGCACACGCACACATACACACACGCGCGCTCTCTCTCTCTACATTCACTCATTCTCTCTGCCTTTGTCTGTGTCTTCGCACCCACCCCACCCCCACCCCTTTTCTATCCCTCTGTCTTTCCCTCTCTATGTTTTCCATAATTATATTTTTCCGCGCTTGTTACGATAATTTTGCAGAAACTCGCCTCCTCCTTCATCCCTCTTCCGCCTTACGCCCTTCCAGCCCCCCCCCCCCCTTCTCTCTCTCTCTCTCTCTCTCTCTCTCTCTCTCTCTCTCTCTCTCTCTCTCTCGTGCTCATCGGAGCAAATGCACAAGTCTGAGGCACATTGGCTTTGTAAAGCAATGCTAAATCTCCTGCACATTCTTGCAGTAATCCTTTAAACTGTAGCACCCCCCCCCCCCCCGCACCCCCCCCCCCCCCCCCCCCCCCCCCCCCCCCCCCCCACCAACACACACACACTCGCGCACACAAGAGGGAGACTCAGGTAAAAGCGTAGATTTCCAAGGTAAAACACAAATGTTTACTGTGTGCGCGAACACACCACACACACACACACACACACCACACACCGCACGCACGCACGCACACACACACACACACACACACACACACACACACACACAGAGGCATGGCGAGACCAGACATAATTATTAGTTAAATCAACCTTTAGTTTCATGGGCTAGGACAAGTGATGCTAAGTTGAAATGACATGAACATCCATGATTACGTCACATTCCGTTGAAACTTTGTCGTACTTTTCTTGTGAAGTAGACGAGGACAAGTGAAGCTAGTTTACAATGACATGACCTTCAATGGCTACGTCATATTCTGTTGAAACCGTGTTATACTCTTGTGATACAAGCTGAATACACACACACACACACACACACAACACACCCATATATATATATATATATATATATATATATATATATATATATATTAAGATAGTAGATATATATATGTAGAGAGAGAGAGAGAGAGAGAGAGAGAGAGAGAGAGAGAACGAATCAGGATCCGATATTTGATCCGGACGCCCCTGAAAATCTAATGGGTTTTTCTCTTGATCACGTTTCATTTTTAACTCCAAGTTTCGTAATTACAGGTTATTGTAGTGTTTGCGAAGTATTGCTACGGGACGAAAGAAAACAACAGGCACGGGGAAAGACGTATCTGGCATGGTGTGTGTGTGTGTGTGTGTGTGTGTGTGTGTGTGTGGTGTGTGTTACGTAGCCACATTCTTTGTCACAGATTACTTTGAGAGGATACCATATCTTCCTACAATACCTTATGCGGACCAAGATGGGTGTACCAGCCTCATACGTTGTTTCACATCCGTGAACGGTTGATTTGGCTCTAGAAAAAAGTGCTGTGATTACGAAAAGATACACGCACATATGCACAACTCTCCCGCTTCTCTTCAGACTCTCCCACAACCACTCTTCCGCTATCGACCTTCCTAATAAGCACGCACATACGCACAACCTATCTATCTGTCTGTCTGCCTGTTAAAGTGTCTATTTAAAGAATATGAGAGGTGTATTAAATGGTGCGCGCGTGTGTGTGTATGTGTGTGTGTGTGTGTGTGTGTGTGTGTGTGTGTGTGTGTGTGTGTGTGTGTGTGTGGTGAGAGAGAGAGAGAGAGAGAGAGAGAGAGAGAGAGAGAGAGGTTGTGTGTGTGTGTGTGTGACAAATATTGTTAGTTGGCTCTTTAATACTCCTCTCTTACATTCTTTAGATGGATGATGGATTGATGCATGGATAGATAGAAACAAAGAAACAGATGAAGACAGGGAAACTGCCGGACAATCCCCGTGTAGGTAGACAGAGACTGTTGGATCATTTCCATGTCGGTGGAATGAGGCTGTTGGACCATCTCCATGTTGGTGGACAGAGACTGTTGGGCCATCTCCATATTGGTGGACATACACTGTTGGACCATCTCCATATTGGTGGACAGACTGTTGGGCCATCTCCATATTGGTGGACATACACTGTTGGACCATCTCCATGTTGGTGGACAGACTGTTGGGCCATCTCCATGTTGGTGGACATACACTGTTGGACCATCTCCATGTTGGTGGACAGACTGTTGGGCCATCTCCATATTGGTGGACATACACTGTTGGACCATCTCCATGTTGGTGGACAGACTGTTGGGCCATCTCCATATTGGTGGACATACACTGTTGGACCATCTCCATGTTGGTGGACAGACTGTTGGGCCATCTCCATATTGGTGGACAGGACTGTTGGACCATCTCCATGTTGGTGGACAGACTGTTGGGCCATCTCCATGTTGGTGGTCAGAGACTGTTGGCCATCTCCATGTTGGTGGACAGACTGTTGGACCATCTCCATGTTGGTGGACAGACTGTTGGGCCATCTCCATGTTGGTGGACAGAGACTGTTGGACCATCTCCATGTTGGTGGACATACACTGTTGGACCATCTCCATATTGGTGGACATACACTGTTGGACCATCTCCATATTGGTGGACATACACTGTTGGACCATCTCCATATTGGTGGACATACACTGTTGGACCATCTCCATGTTGGTGGACATACACTGTTGGGACCATCTCCATGTTGGTGGACAGACTGTTGGGCCATCTCCATGTTGGTGGACAGACTGTTGGGCCAACTCCATGTTCGTGGATAGACTGTTGGATCATCTCCATGTTGGTGGACAGAGACTGTTGGGCCAACTCCATGTTGGTGGACAGAGACTGTTGGGCCAACTCCATGTTGGTGGGCAGAGACTGTTGGGCCATCTCCATATTGGTGGACAAGACTGTTGGGCCATCTCCATGTTGGTGGACATACATGTTGGACCATCTCCCTGTGTGGATGACTGTTGGATCATCTCCATGTTGGTGGGCAGAGACTGTTGGATCATGTCTGAGTTCGTGGACAGGCATTCACTCTCTCTTCTGTCTGTACTCATGCAGATAGACAAACCAGCCAACGGATGTAGGTGAAAACAAAAGTGGGGTAACAATGGTTTCAGACACACAGAGATCTTGATATTAACTGCGCAGCTGCCTGTAAAGACAGCAAAGAGTAGAGTGTGGATGTAGGGTCTCGTTTGAATCCGTTTTAGCATCTATCAAAACGTTAATGCCCATGTTACGCGTAATCGTACTCCTGCACAACTTGTGTGTGTGTGTGTGTGTGTGTGTGTGTGTGTGTGTGTGTGTGTGTGTGTGTGTGTGTGTGTGCGCGCGCGCGCGCGCCGGGCCCGTGTGTGTGTGCGTGTGTGTGTGTGTGTGTGAGAGAGAGAGAGAGAGAGAGAGAGAGAGAGAGAGAGAGAGGAGAGAGAGAGAGAGAGAGAGAGAGGAAATGGGGTGTAGAAGAGTGAAACTCCAACACTGAAAATCTACGCTAGCCGTGAGTTAAGTGAGAAATTCCCCCAATATGAGCACTAACTGGACATGGTGGACGAAGGCGGACAGTGAAGGGGATTTTGACAAATAGTTCAGACATACAAGCACGGCAAGGCTGAAGAGCTGGTGCTCTTGGGACAATATGGACATGATTTCCACCGGTGCAGCCACACACTGTATCTACCTTGCACAGGCCTAAAGGGAAAACGGACCTGACTTTTTGAGTCTTGTCAGTTATTTCACACGTTTCAGGGACCGGCCTTTTCACCAAACAACAAAAAAACCGGCTTTTCAAAAGACATGTATTCTTTTCGCTTTCTGGATACAGCGTGAAGACGTATACCTAGCAGGTGTTCTTGTCTTCTTCTCCCTTCATTCGATGGAGTCCATGGGGCACCACACTGAAGAACTCGCCAGGTTCTTTCAGTTCTGTCGGCCGTGTGCTAAGCCCTGGGTCTCTGCTGATGGCTTCCCTGTCCATTGCGCGGTGTTGCCAGTGCATCGTGTTCTTTATGCCCCTTCCCCCGTCTCCTGCCCCTGCAAGATCGTTGAAGCAAGACCAGTGGATCTTGTTACATGGTTGTACCAACTGCAGTTTTCTATTCTGAACTGATGTCAGTAGATTTTATGGTCTGATGTGCTGCTTGGTCTGGCGCACTTGTTGGTGATGTGATCGGTGTATCTAATGTTTAGTGCCCTACAATAACACCTGATTCTAATGTTTAGTGTCCTACAATAACACCCGATTCACATGGCTTGGGTTCTTCTGTCAAGACCCGCTGTGAGGGCCTGTCTTGAATGCATAAAAGATGATAGAAAATACTAACACACACACACACACACTAATGAAGTTGATATCAGAACGATGTTATGCCTGTAATGAATGGACAGAGAAATACTTTTTGAAATAGTATTAAAGATCTTGTTAAAGGTTCAACACGAATTGCTTGCTTTTTCTTTTCTGTTTGTTTCATGGCTACATAAATGCGTACCTCGGTGTATGGACCATGTATACAACACCAGAAATTCTCCGAGTGTGGTTTTGGGGTGTTCTGATTGGTACACCGATATGTTTTTCTTCTTCTACCTATCACGTTAAACTTCTGCATACCATCATTGTCCGAAGACAGTGGGCCATCAAACTATCATCAGACACTTGGGTAGTCAGGCATCCCTACCGCTTTCTGTCCTCCGTCATACGCAACATGGTATTTGGGGGGGGGGGGGGGGGGGGGGAGTTAAAAATCAGTCCACGTCGTTCTTTTTGAGTTGGTCTGCCTGAAGGCTCCAGTGTGTCCTGTGGTACGATTCAGACGTGGCAAGATTCATGCATACGTCGGGCAAACATACTGTGTCTGGCATCTTTTGAGGTGACGGACTTGTGTATTTCTTAATTTGCTATCTGACATTGCCAAGGGGAGAGAGACAGCCGTCACACACGTCCGCAAGACACGGCATGGAAATCGGCGCTGGGAAAAAAAACGTTGATGGCCAGCTGCAACACCCCCTGAGTTCTGATGTAACTGTCCATGGGCAGAAGCTTGGAAGAGTTCAACAGTTCACAAACACTGGGATCCATTACAATGACCGATGGATCAAAAGCACCTTGAAAGGGCGCAAAGGCAATACCAGAAATTTCCAGACTGAAACCTGTATGGAAGGACATCATCTTCATGAAAAACCAGAACAGTCTTCTCCATGCACTGACAGATTCCATCTTCCTGAATGCATGCGAGACAGGGACCCCGCAGTGGACCTGGCAAGAAGAATCCAGGCTGTGGAAACGACAACTTGTGAACTCGACATCAGATATACTGATCATATCACCAGTGGACAAGTGCACTAAACCGTCAGTCTTCATTGTATTATACGACGATCTGCTGACACAGTCAGGAAGGGAAAACTGCATCGATGTGGACATGGAGCAAGGTCCAGTGGCTTGCTAAAGCAGTTCTCCAGGGAACTGCGCAAGGACGGAGAGGGAGTGAAAGACGGGGGGGGGGGGGGGGGGGGGGGGGGGGGCAAACAAGAACATTGGACTGGATAACACCTTACGGACGTGAAAAACACTTGCTGAGATGCAGGCCTTGACGCACGACTGAAAGTTGGAAGGTGCTGTTGACCAGTTCTTCAGCGTAGCACCCTGACCAGTCTCATGGTGTTAAAGGAGGAAAAGGAAAGAGGATAACATTGCCATTGTTGCATAGTCCCAGGAATAAGACCTGGAAAAAGGTGTTCTCATGTTTGTGACAGACACTGGCGGTGAGAGAGAGAGAGAGAGAGAGAGAGAGTGTGTGTGTGTGTGTGTGTGTGTGCGGCGGCGGCAGCTTTTGTGTGTGTATGCGTGTGTGTGTGTGTGTGTGTGTGTGTGTGTGTGTGTGTGTGTGTGTTGTGTGTGTGTGTGTGAAGTGAAAATCATCGTTCATAATATATCTCTCAATGATGATCTGCACAAAACTGTCTTTTTTTTTTAAGGTGAAGACTCATCTAACATACACAGAGAAATATGTCCCTGAAAAAAGGCTTCAAAGGGAGACGGACTGAACACTGGGACAGTTCCCGGCAAGCCAGATCAATCTGGAGTAACCCTGTTCTACCATCTGCCAGAAATTGTCCGAGTCAGTGTTCACGACAGAGAATACTCCTCCAAAACTGAGCATACGTGAATTAATCTTTGACAACGAACTGGATGAAAATGCACAAGAGTGATATAAAATCCAGCCACGTGACCTGGTCGCTGGAAGAACAGATTTGCTCCCATTTCAATGTTGTCATGGCCTTTATGCTGCCATGACTTTAATTACATTGGGTGTTTAAAAAAGACAAGCAAACAAACAAAAAACAGTAATGAAATGCTTCATCTTAAAATTTCTTAATCATGCAGGTCTTGAAGCCCCAATGTGAACAGAGTTTGAAGAATATTTGCACCAGTTCCTTTGCAGTGTTGTCGCCCCAAACTCACACACACACACACACACACACACTTACACACACACACACACACACACACACACACTTTGCCCAACCGGGAAAAGTCGTTATCTTGCATGCTTTAGAAAGCCTTTGTCACAGTCCTCCCTTTCATATAAAAAATGTCTCCAAGCCAGATGATTTTTCGGAACAAGAAAGAGGTGGCAGACAGAGTGTGGCAGATTGGGAGAATGTGACAGGTGATCAATTTAAGGGGTTCCAAGCTGCAGTCATGAATTGTCATGGTAAAAGTGCACCATCTTGCCTCTGGTCAGCAATGGTAGGCAAACCACCCTGACCACAAATGACGTCATAACTATCATGACCACAGATATGTAAGCGTTTCATCATTAAAATGTTACCTTCTAAAAGCTGCAAGAAAACGCGACCCAGTTTTCATTGCTTTAGCTAACCTTATTCACATGGAGGCTACAAACTTTGAAAAAGCCCAACAGTATGAATACAAGCAGAACACTTCGGACCAAAGTGTACACAATGTAACACGAAAGTGTTGTTATTCAACTTTTATTGGGTCTAATCACTCATGCCACATTAACAACAGCTGGCATCAATGCAAGACAGCAATGGCTGATTCCACACAGAACTCAAAACTCATTCCATCATTTTTCACCCATTGAGGTTCACCTTTCGAACGACTTTCCACATGTCCCATATCCCGCAGAGCAAACGAACACAACTCAAAATAACTGGATATCAGTCCGCAAGTCGACAGGCTGACTTCATTCAAGAGATCCAACTGACGTCAGCACATCAAACTTGAAGGTGCAATGCTGGGAGTCTCATCTTTGATGTATTGCTTCACTGATCTGGTAGTGCTGGGAAGACGGAATAACCAGTGACCAGTGTGACTGTGAGATTGGTTGAATGCATATTTATTTGAGAATTACTAGACATGACTTACCCACACATTACAGAACGTTTGGGAGCAAAGCAATGCACAACTCGTGTGCTCTCCAGTATTTTTTTCTCTTGAAACACAACAAACCTAAAAATAAAATAATAACAATGAACAAAAATCCAGGAATGCTGGCACTGACTGAGGGTTTACATGGTTTTGCTGAAATGTCAAGGACTCTTTTGAGATCTAGTGTTTCTGAAGAATAACTGAACTGATATGGGTTTCTGGAAATTACATGCTCGACACAGGACACAAAACCAATGGCATCGTTCAGGACTACCGTCCTGTCATACATCACGTTCTGCTCATTTGCCTTCACGGTGTTTGTGAAGAAATCCTGCTTCTGACAGCTGTGACAAGAACCCTCAAAAGATTTCTTCAACATTTCCACACAGAAGTCTTTCTCCTTAAAATGGGGCTTTCAAATTTTGTGGAATCTCAAAGACTGTGAAAACCTGTGCACAATCAACGTTGTTTTGTTTGTTGGACAACTCCTATATCCATACTCTGAAAAATATTACTTTAATTTTTAGCGGGAAGTACTACCTTTGGACTTTGTCTTAAAGACATGCACTGACTGGAATTTGAACTCAAATTCTAATGCATAACAAAATCCAAGGTTTCCATTGCCATTTTCTTCTTCTTTTTGTTTGTTTGTTAAAACGGTTATACCAGATCAGCTGGAAATGTGAATATGAGCCTCATTACCAAATGACCATAAAAACTTTTTTCTCCAGGATCCATGGACTCTTCTGCACCTTCTAAACTCCTCAGTTTATTTTACTGATCACGTACTATAATATTCAAATCTGTGCTGATCTTGATCATTCGCTCTAGCAGACTTGAAAACTGATCAACGGAAAGTGACCTCAGTGGACTACTTTGTGGCATATTTCTTCACTGAAATTGGAACATCTGGCAGGGTTATGCAATCTTCTACATCACAACAATAACACTGAATGAGATAGTCAACAGTGATGAACATTCTCTATTAATTTCAATATGCTAATTAACATTTCATGGGTACTTGACTTTGAATAGTATGCAGCAGGTATTGTTGTTTTCTCCAGTTCCATATAACAATCTGTCTGGTTGGATGCAAATACATAATGTACTGAGTACAAGGCACCGACTGTACAACCGACAATCAAACTCCTGCTTTGATTATACACTGTCATGTCGGGGCTACATGTGGAGAGCGTTTTGATCTTTACATTTAGACTATTTAAGAAAGAGAGAGAGAGAGAGAGAGAGAGAGAGAGAGGAGAGAGAGAGAGAGAGTGTGTGTGTGTGTGTGTGTGTGTGTGTGCAGTAAATTTATGTCCATATTTTTTTCAAATCACTGAAGGTGGAAATACATCAGAAGAATCACATTCTCCATAAGAATAAAGAATTTACCATTGATAAATAGAGTAAAACAACGAAAACAACTACCAACACTTCCTTATAAAAACAAAAAAAACAAAAAAAAAATGAAAAAAAATAAAGATATCGGAATCCAACTGTTCTGAGATTGTCACTTACTATAAATGGAAATGTATGATCACATGGACATATCAAACACATAAAATGATGATCGCAACACAATAGTGTACATTGAAAAAACCAGTAACACCTGCGACTTAAAAAGCACTAAAGCAACAACCAACCAGGAAATAATCTTCAATTTGTACATTAGCAACATTTTTGCTGATAAAATGTTCATGATTATGATGAACTAGTCCTTCTGGTTTACTGCGATTGAAATTAAATGATTAATGGCAAGAACTTAAGTTCTACATTAAAAGAAATGGTTTGCCCTACCTAAAAAAAAAACAAAAAAAACCCTTCTTTCTGAGAGCTAACATCTAAATTAAATGAACACACAGAGATAAATGTTTGAATCGTCTACAAAAGCATCTAAATACTCAGAACACATATAAACTGGAAGAGTGCATAAATGCAACTGATTTGACTTCACACTAATAGTTTCATCGATCCTAACTGAAGGATTCCAACAGGCACAAACAAGACATGTCAATGAGGACTAGCGCTTCAAAACCAATGTTAACCTTGTATACACATTCTCAATCAATATATACAGTCACATTGAAGGTTAAAACACCATCAAAGGTTATTGTCACATAATCATTTCACAGCGACGACATTCAATGCATATTTACATCCATGACCTACACTATCACAGAGTAATCACCCTCCCATTTCACCAAAAGATGCAAACAAACCTATACAAACATGTATCATTAATTAACGGAGACAAAATGCACAGCAATCTTGAAATTAATTCTAATGGGAAAAAAAGTCAAACTAGACAAATCAGAAACGAATGATGGAAAAACAAATGCACCAAAAAAAAGTTCAAAATTTTGAAATGCCAATCATTTTTGTACATAGGGTATACCAACAATCCTCCTTGTAGCTATAAATGTCATGCAATGTAATACTCATTCCTGTACAGAGAAGGGCAAGACACGGGAGAAAGAGAAAGGATAGGGTATTCTGTCCAGAGAAATACAAACCACTGCAATGAATTAACCATGGCAATTAATACCACATCATAACTCTTTTTTTTTACCTCCCACACAAATGAATATGAGAGTTATGACCGAGTCATTCCGACCAAAGAATAGTTAACAAAACAACAACAAAAAACATATGTATATCATGATGTTCAATAAAATCTTTCGCGTGTAAGGTTAATATCTTAACATAACCACCAAGAATGAAAAGGGAAAAAACAAAACAAATAAATCCATAAAACCATTCTAGAACTTTCATCCCTCACACAAAATTGGAAGAAAACATGAGTTGCAGAATATGTGTTAGGTGATACTTCACTGAAACCTGTTTCAAGATCCGTTTAAAATAAAAACAAAAAAACACAGATATATGTAATGAAGCACGCACAAACCTCAATCATATAATGGGAAACAGATACTGTTTGAATGACTATGAGAAAAAAATCAAGTTATCTATAATTTTTTGCTGTCAGATCTGCTCTGGCAACACGCTGTTTCATGAAAAATTCTGGTGGGCACGCAAGCAGCATGTGCATGTGTTGACCACGGCATCAAGCGAACAGTCCACAGTGTTGCAGACCTGCCTTGCTACATACACTTCACTATCAGCTGTGAACAGCTTGTGGAAAAGACACAATCTACACATGGACTGACATATGACAAGGATGGAACTTCAATTTGCACTGACCTGAAAAAGGATCCACACATAGCATGTTTTTGCCTTGTGGTTGCAGTGTACAAAACAACTCCTGTCCTTTCCACAGCTTGAACAGTGGCATCTGCCAGGTGGACCTGAATGATCATGATCCAAGTAAAACCCCATGATGACATAAAATTAGTCATACTGATAGATTGAGGTCAAAGGTCAGGGTAAACCTTATTGGGTCATACTCATCATGTAACAGGATTAATTTGACCTCAATGTGCTCTTAATCAGGTCAGTTACCTGCCAGTCAATGACCTCATTAGGATGGTCAAAAATCACTGTGGCCTTGACTGGATTGCATCTTGGGTCTACATGACCAATGGGTCATGACATTTGACGTTAATATATATTACTATGCACTTTGGCTTGTGTGACCTAATCAAGTTTACTCTGCCCTTGATACGAGTCACTATGGCTCAAGTTTGGTCACCAATTTTTAACCTGCACATCACCATGACACCATCTTTCAAACTCTGGGATCATGACCTTTTGCTGACTCTCAAGATTTACTCATCTGAGGATCTGTAGATACTAGGATTGACCAACGTCTCGTATTTGTGGTTTGAAAACTTCCGAAGAGAGACTGTGCATCTGAACAAAATTTCACCTCTCACCCACACCACATTCCATGCGAAAATTGTGAAAGCGCTGAAGACTGACACTTGGGAGTGAAGCGCCAATGTGAGCATACCCTACAGTGCCAAACGTCAAATTCAAGTCTGCACCCACTTTGGTAAACGTTTACAGACCACCATCCCACCTCCCCCTTCCCACATTATCTTGCCTCAACGGGTGACTGAAATGTAACTACCAGCGCACACTGCCCATGGGAAAAAAGAAGCCTGGTGTGTAGCTGCCACCACAGTAAGACCCAATGGTCCTAATCGTTAAAAAGTGAAGAGTTGCGATTCATGCAGCACAAAGAGATCCGAATGGCATCCACCTGAAGAGGCCGCAAAAGGTTGGCTTTGGGAAAGTGATCCACCACCTCCTATGGATTCTTCCACACTTATCCAATTCCTGATTGTATGTCTGGCAATGGATTTCCACCAAACAGATCATGTTTCTCACGTTAATGATAATATCGAGATAAAAAAAAAAAAATCGAACATCCGAATGGAATCAAAACAAAAGCCATTTAAAATAAACCATTTGAAATAAACAGAAAAACAGTAACCATGTTTCACAGGGACTCTAGTACACAGACACAATATATGCACACAAATGTGCATGAATGCACTAGACATAGACTCCAACAACAAGTATATTGAGCTTCATCATGCTAAAATTTAACTTTTTTCACTTTAAAAACAGAGTGAAGAAAGTTGAATACTTTTTCTTGATAAGTATCACAAATCTCTGAAATCACAATCTATACTTTACAAAATAAATCCCTCTAACAGATTTTGTCAAAGCAGTAAAGACAATGTTGTGTATGGAAGTATTATGACAGCCAGGAATGCAAAAGAGATGACTAACCTTCAATTTGTCTTTTCAAATGTTCCATAATGAAACCCTTTTTCTAATGATGGCAAGTTGCCGTAACTTTCCAACAACAAGCTGACATCATTCACATGGTATTCTGACAAAACCTTTTATGCTCTTGAGTGTCTCATATATGGTCAAATCAGTTCTGGCACCCAAACATGTTAGCCAAATTGTCTACCTGACCTTTAATCATGTTATGTGACTGTTCTTTCCACTGAACGACACAGAAAACAACTAAATGTAGCACTAGCAGGTAGCTTTTCACTCTGCTCTAACCAGGTTGGCAGCCTGTTGTGTAAACAAGAGCTTGGGTTGTAAAGTGCTTACGTTTGGTCTCTAACCAAGGACAGCCGCTATAATAGTACTCTTAACCATAATAATGATGGGTCTACTCGCTGAAAATATTGATCAACCCATGAAAACATTAATTCTCAGCACGGATGTATACCACTGCATAATTCAGCTTTATGTAAGTCATATCTGCAAATTCCTATTTCTATCGGGCACACAGATGCCATAGTTACATATATGGCAATATTAATGCATCTTGTATTTCAAAGCAGCCTATTTCGTGAATGAGATATATTTCTTTCTTATAAAAAAGACCAAACAAACAAAAGGAGTTCAACCTGTGTTTTAAGCAGCTTGTAATATGAAAAGTTAAACTGGCTTGTTGTCGAGGTGTCACTGTAAATGAATACACTACACAACACTAAGCTACAGTTGTCACAACACCAGTCAATTGTGAAACACAAGCTAGACTTTTTGTTGTTGTTTTGATCGGAGTCTCTCCAGTGGGCGACAGGGGTCTATGAATGATTGAACTAAGGCAGGTTATGAGGCTGGAAGATAGGCTGAACACGCCAAAACATCTGTCAAACCATCAAACCAAAGAATACAGAAGATAGGTGTGACAACCTGTCTTCAGTTTGATCATTCCAGAGTGAACAGCTGGTGTCCTGCGTCAATCCCAACCATGATGGTAAGACAGTCCATAGCTTTCTTCTTTTGTTTCCTTGTACATTTTCCCTGTAAGAAAATCACCATGTAAAGTCATCAATTACTATAATAAAATATGAGGGTAAACTTTCAAACCACATTGACAATAACTTCAACTATTCAGCCCAACCTATATTATAAAAGCACAAAAGTAATGTTTGAAAACCTAACAAACCAAAAGCTTCACAAAAACTGATTGTTTAAGCAAGAGAAACAGGCTGCCAAATAAGAGAAACAGATCGATTAAGACAACATGCATGTATACATGCCCAAGCATCTAATCTGTTCTTAGGAAAGTTAGATATACCCACAAAACTATGTACAAATACACAAAACTCTTGTGCTCAAACTGTAAAGTAATATAATGCTTCCAGATGATTTCTAATAAAATGCTGGGAACTGTCATTTTAAAAATAGCAATGCGCATGAGATCACAACACAAAAACATACCTACAGTAAAAACAACAAAATGGTGTAGAAAGGACATGAGATCACAAAACAAAACACACATAACAATTAGCTGAGTTGTATTAACTCGACACCTTTCAAAGCATTTCTTCCCCTCTTGGTTCATAAAAAGAACTCTTGATTCATAAAAAGAAATCTTAAGACTGTTACTCTGATGAAAATTGTTACTTTGATTTTGATTTTCATAGGCGTTTTCAACCACTGCCCTCTCGAGTTCTTGCTCTTAAAAAAAAAATCAAATAACAATTATGTGCTCAGAGACTAAAAGCACACTTGCTCCTTCATCTCTGTTTTCCTCACCGACTGTCAAGCCCTTCTCCACAATCTTCAGTCCAACCAACCAGACCAGATCCTCCAGGACACAAAAAAGAGCTTCAAAAAAAAAAAAGCTGGTGTTGCAATGGATCTCCTCCCACTGTGGCACTACGGGCGATGAAAAAGCCGACAAACTTTCCAAGTTAGGCAGCGAACAGGGGCACACTGTCCACCAAATGTCCCATGGAGAAGAAGTGTCCCTCCTTATAAGCCACTTCAAAAATACGTAGCAACAGCGTGTGCAGAAAGGGCCTCGGAGGCATGGCATCTACTGGCAGGAAAAGATGCAACAAGTCACCATTTTCAGACAGCAGGATGTCTACTCCTCTTAGATCTCCTAAAGCTGAAGACTTCACACATGGAAGAGTGCCCCAGTGGCTGGCCCACAGTGACAGCCCATATGTTCAAATCCCACCTTTGACGCCCTTCAACAGGGAACATGGCCCAGTGCAGTGGACCTGCGAGAGAAGATGTGGGGGCTTGCAACACTGCTGAAGTAGATGGTAGTCCTCATCCAGTGCACCAGACTACCCATCGAGTGTGGTCCAGAACGCTGATGAGGAAAGTTTTCCTTTCATTTTAAAATAAGACTTCAGGTGTGTTTGGGGAGGAATGAAATCTCAAGACTTGGTCCGCCTAAGCTGCACCAGTAGCAGAGCTCTCATTCCCTTCATTCACTATCCTAAGCACAGCTACATCCAGGATCAACTTCTTGCAGTCACTGAGAACTACTTTGCATTGTGGTAGGGTCATTTCAGTGGTGCCTTTCAGATTCAACGTAACTGGGAACCCTGTTATTGGGCCTCCGGCTGATTGCATGAACTGCTTCAAGTCATGGCGCTGACCAAGCCATGCAGGCATGCTGGCTTACGTCTTCCTAGACTGATTGTCACATATAATGAAATCTGGATACAGACAAGTGATGGATATCACAAAACGTGTATGTACACTACCATTCCAAAAATATATCTGAACATCTATCTGAATAAAATTTACGAACAAATAACTCAACAAAAAGTTTGGGATTTTGACGTATAGGAGGAAAAGTCGCAATGAACTTTGATGATCACCAGCGTACAATGTAACAAGGAGACTACCACCTATGTCTGCTGGCTGATGCCCATCAGGCTTCTGTTTACCACCACGGTCACCTGCCATTTCTCCCTGCCTGATCAGGGCCAGTCAGGTTAGTGCAAAAACATTCTGTCAGTGTGTGCGTGTGTGTGTTTAATACATTATATTAAAAGACTGCATGCAGAACAAGACCATACCAAACTGAAGTGTTTAAGATGCTAACAGACACAGTCATTACCCCTAAATAGACGGGACATTCAAATAACATAAATCTGATTATGATGATGTCTGCATAAACACCTGAATAAACATATGTTCAGATTAGCCAACTGCCAACGGAAACATGAAAAGAAAAAATAGAAAAATGTACTCAGTACTTTCAAGTGGAAACAAAAGCCCCCTACAAAGGAGGAGGGAACACGCACCGTTAACCCTGATTCGATGTCTGCGCTCGTAGGAGATAAAAGCGCATGGAGTCATTCTAATAGTACCTCTGTAATGTGGTAATTCAACACTCTGAGGACACACTGCAGTACAGCACATGACTCTAACCATCAAAATATGAACACAGCTTACAGACAGATGAAGGGAAAGAATGGAAAGAGAAACAGGAATACCAGGAAGGTACACGGCTTAGAGGAGCAGAAATACCTGAAAGGCAGAAGGCTTACATGTCACACTGAAGCAAGGGAGAACGAACAAAGTGATGTCACCAACATCAAAATTGTAGGAAGAACCAAACAGCGTCATGCAAATACAACTTATGCAAGGACTTGCAAACACCACCATCACCATGAACAACAACAAAAAAAAGAACAAAACTGCCACTTAACACGTCATATGGGATTGTGAACTTCCACCTGGTCATTCACCAATGGGCAATGTGGAACCTGACAAAGGAATGACAGACAAGATGGGGGTGGCAAGAGGATGAAGAAGGTGTGGGCTGGGGAATTCTTTGGCAACATTTGTTGTACACAAAATGTTCTTCTGCTCCATTTTGCCTTCTGGGACTCGATGGATTTCATATATTTCATTTCACAGCAGTTCCCTTGGAACCAAAAAGTTGATGTTGTTATCCTTTTCTTCCTCATTACTGATGGCGCTTCTTGTCCCAAAGAAAAAACAAATGCAGAGAAAAACAGATGATGTCAGCTCCAATATATATGCTTTAGACAACGTTCCTTTCAAATAAAACTTAAGACTCAGCCAGAGAACTTTTTCTTGCAAGAAAAGCTGACATTTAACTGAGACACATCTGGAACGTTTACATCAAGAAAGTTACTGTTCATGCATCTCTATTCCATAAACGTCCACTGACCTGTCCCAGTTAAATCTGGAGCAAGTTCAAACTGTCTTGGTATGTCCTTGCATGAACGAGACGATTAATGCTGTTTAGTAATGTGTGAAGGATAAAGACAGATGATGATTAGGAACTGCGACTGCTCTTCATGTTGCATTGTTGCAAGCTGGCTCATCACACAAAACATAGTCCTTGGGACACATGTTAAAACATCTAGGGAACTAGTGAAATCACATTATACATATGTATGATCTAGATAGATTGCAAAGTCATTTTTTGTACAGTATCAGAAAGTGAAAATGCTGGAAACCAAGAGGAAATAAAAGTGAATGATTTTGAGGGACTCAGAATATATATTCAGTATTTAAAAAAAAAGGAATTAACACCCAGCTCAGTCCAAAAACATTATCATGAACACCCAGAAAAAGCAAAGTAAAATGCATTAAAAATCATCAGCAGGTAAAAACTAAAACTCTACAACTGCAGGTTTTAAAAAAACCACACTTTCTCGCTACAGTAATCATACAGTGCTATCAGCACAGTACAAATATATAACGGAGGGAATATGTACAACGCTTGCTTGAAAATTATCCACACATACCTTTTCAAGTACTCGCCACTATTTCTCAATCACATGTAACTTTTGACCAACTTGAGGAAACATATACAATTCTACAATTCTTTCTCTTCACTTTTTGGATCAAATATTCATCCAGTGCATAAGAGTTTATAATCTGTTGACGCAGTTGTTTTCACAAACTGTCAAAATCATGCTTCCAAACGAGACACTGTTTAAAACAAAAATTAGTTTCTGAAATAATTATTTTTGTTTGTTTTTATGATTCCTTTCTATAAAAAACAATCTTCAATAACGTGTCTGATACCTCCTTCCCCTACTGCAAACTTCAGTAGACCTAGTGATTCATTTATCAACATGTCAATAGTCACCATCATTTGATATAAACTGGTACACTGACCCACTCAAATACAGTCTGCAAGCAAGGGGACCATGTTTAAGAACCAGCCTCTTGCTTGGTCAATCTTCAACAGCCTTTCTAGACAGTGAGTGGCTATGCTTAGATACTGGTCCCCCTACTACAAACTGCCAAAACTAGTAAGCGCAATGGATTAAAGGTTGAGATGCTCAAGCATTTAGTTCAGTTGATTTTTGTTTTCCTTTTTTTTCTTTTAATTTTTTTTTTAGAAAGTTTTTAAACAGTGTACAATGCTCCATTCTCTTAACTGATAACTGAATGAAGAATCTGAGATTATGTGAAATCGAATAATTCCTGAATTTCTAATTTACATTTGTTTTTTATTCCATTAGCACTATTTTGCATGAGGATTTTGTTACAAAAAACAAACTCAAGCATGCTGTGCAGAGGCAGAATTATATCTTAATCACTTGCAAATTTCTGACGTACAAAAATATTTCCTCTCAAAGTTGGGTGCACTGACATGTTATCACTTTGAAATCTGTATACAATATTTGTATAACTTCATTGAAATTCTCTTATCTTCTTCTACATGATTTTAAAACAGCATCTGAGTAAAAACAGCTCTTCAGAATTATAGAAGATTCTAGAAAAACAGTTTAGAATTTGAAGAAAGGTACTGTCATTCTCATGATCTCTTTCATGACTGACGGTTGTCACAGTTAGTATCAATCACAGATATTCTGCATTTTAGAAAACAAATAGAGGATCTCAAACAATGCAGACAGAGTAGAGTCAATCCAGAACACTCTGAATTTTAACATCAAATACACAACTGCATCCCCCTTCAAGACTGTTCTGAGGTCTACACTTTGGAGTCGTCTTGATCGGGAGAGCCGAGGCGGGATACGTCGCTGGGTGGGTCGATGACAATTTCAGGAGCCTTGATCAGGTTCTCTTTCTCGCCCTCCTCCTCGTGGTCGTCGATGTAGAACTTGACTGGAGCGTTCTTCTTCTTGGGGCTGCCCTCCGAAGGCTCATCCTCCTCCATTATTGCAGGGCTGTTATGGCTTCGCTCGCTGCCGTTGACCTCACGCGATTTCTTGCTGCTGTGCTTCTTGGGCTTTCTGATTGACACCAAGGGGAAAAAAAGCAAGTGTATGATAAACAAAGAAACTGATGACCTTGACAATGGATAAGCAAAGAGATATATGCTTTGTTTTCACTGCATACAGAAAATCCTGAAAAAAAATGATAAAAAATCATAAATAGTTATACACTGAGAGAGGTATATCTGGAAATAATGTCACTAATTTGATTCTTAATTCTAAAAAAAACAAACAAATAAATAATTGTACACTGTGACAGGTATATCTGGAAATAATGTCATCAACTTCATTTTTTGTACTAAATAATATTCATTTTTAATTACAGGCATTAAAGTTTTCAAATACTTTTCTGAAATAAAATACCAGAGCTGCCCTGTTCCATTACTTTTTCAACTAAGGCATTCATTGTCATGATTTAATAATTTTTATTTCACAGAAGTATGTATTCTAAAACTACTCTAACAAAATGTTCTTTGGTCCTTTGAACTTCTTATTATATACATTGGACCATTCCAAACATGACCTCTAAAATTCTTTACTCTTATCAACTGGGAAACCCTTGGTGTAACTGAAGTTTTGCTGATGAGAGGAAAGTGATTTATGTCTGTCAGTGTATTTCATGCATTAACAGTTATTCCTCAATATGAAAAATAGTAACTGTTAACAAGACAATGTTTTTCTAAGCAAAATTTCAAATAGTGTGTTGCTTTTATATTGTTTGAATAGTCCGATTATTCGCCTTATTTTACAGAAAATTTATTTCCGAGTCCAATCATATGCAATAAATAATCATTTATCAAAGAGCAACTGATTAAAAAAAACAACATATATATATATATATATATAGAATGACGGACATCTGAAACTGGCCAACAACACACTGAAAAAGACTCCAAGGACATTCAGGTCACACGCTGTACCCAAAGACAAACTGCCTCAAACGATAATCGGTTAATACATTGGATCTTCTACAGGGTAGACCCTTTAGGGATAGGTAAAATGTGAGAAAATGTTCTAGCCAATCAAGTCTCTTACTTATAAGATGCCTTCATTGGAAAAAGGTTTGTATTCGGAAGACTTTACTCTCTTTTCGACATTGCATTCAACACTGTTTTAAGACCACTGCCACCTCCTACAAAAAAATCCGAGGAACAGGTTCCTTCTTTACAGAGGTTTGCTCTTCTGATATATTTTTCTCTTCATCTACATTTGAATTAACAAAATTTGCCTTTCTCTAAAGACCCAACAATTTCTTGACATTATTCTTGAGGTTCCACTGCATCATAATCAACTTTACATTCATTACTTCACGTTTTATAAAAGACTACACTGACCGTTGTTTAACGCTGGGGCGACTCTCCTCATTGGCGGTGATGAGGTTGGAGGACGACTCGTTATGCATGATGCTCTTCCACAGTGCTGTTCGCGACATCTCCTCGCTGATGTTCACCTGGTCGATGTCGGCCTGAATGGTGATGTGCTCCATGTTCAGACCCATGGCCAGGGGAATGCTGGTACTGCCTTCAATCAGACTGCGGCGCTGCTGCTCAGGAAAACAGAAGCAGTCATACAAGAGTTGTTTTTTCCTTGTTCATCGGTATTACACTTGTGTCTGTGTGTGCTGCTTAAGAAAAGAGAGGTATGTAAATATGATCATTTTTTTTCTTCCCTTTCCCCCTTGACTATCTGTCCATACATGCTGGTAATCCTTGGATCAGCACGTACACAAGAGGGTCTGTTTCTATTTTCTTTCTTTTTCTTGATCATCTGAATTCTGTCTGCGTCCGTGTGTGCCTCTTAAGAAATGAAAGGCATGTAAACAAGAGTTTTTCCCCTTGATCATCTGAATTCTGTCTGTCAATGTCTGCCTCTTACGAAATGAGAGGCATGTAAACAAGAGGGTTTTTCCCCTTGATCATCTGAATTCCGTCGGTTTCAATGTGTGCTAGCAGCTCAAGAAATGTGAGTTGTATACAAAAAAAGTGCCTTTTTTCTCTCTTTTTCTTTCTTTTCAATCTTCTGAATCATGTCTGTGTTCATGTGAGGTCCTTCTCATATCTGAGCGCTGTGTATCTGTTCACCTGCGCATGTTTTCCTGTCTGACTGTATGGATGGGGTTCATCTGTACGGAAAGTGGGAAAAAGGGCGAGGAGTTTGGGGGGGGGGGGGGGGGGGGGCAAATAAAACAAATGTAGAGACTTGATGATGTGTATTAAACTCTTTTTTTTCTTTCTGCATTTATCCATTTTGTTAAATTATTTCACTGAGCCAGATGATCAGTCTTCAACAGGGTGTCATGATGAGATTCATGCCCCTACCAGTTAATCTCATAATGTTTGTAAACTGAGGAGAGGTTTCTATATGCTAGTATTTTTGCTGATTTGAGTCTGGCAAGGTCAAATTTGTCTAATGTTCCCTATAGGACAAGGAGAGAATCTGTCTGAAGCATGTGTTTACTAATGCCTACTTCAGCTATTACAATACCCTTGGAAAATCAACAGAATTTTGATTCAAATTCTATCTGTTTGGTTTTCTTTTTTTTTTTTTTTGCTTCCATTTCAGATTTTCTTCTATTCCCCCTATTTATAACATGAGAGAGACAGAGAGAGAGAGAGAGAGAGAGAGAGAGAGAGAGAGAGAGAGAGAGAGAGAGCTGTTTGTGCGCAATGTATCCTCTAATTCTGATTCAAGTATCGAAAAAAGAAAAAAAAAAAAAAGCAAGCATACCTCCTCCTGCTTGATGATCTCATCTTCCTTGGCACGTTTGTGAGCCTCGGGCATGATGTCATCCAGCCACTTCAGCTCCCGCTGGTCAAACACCTTGTCCAGTCCCTTGCGCACAAAGCACATCGCCAACACCTGCCAAAACATGCACAGACAGACATCATCAGTATCGAGCCACAAAACAACAGCTTCTTGCACAGGTTCTTGAAAGATACTCAAAAGTATGCGTAAGCATGCGTGCGTATGTGAGTGGTTGTGAGTGCGTGTGTGCATTATCCTGTGTGCGTAAGTGTGTACATGCGTGTGTACATGACTTGTGTGTGTGTGTGTGTGTGTGTGTGTGCATGTGTGTGCTGTCAGTACAACAATATGTTAATCTGACAGTAAATGGTTTCAGTCAGTCAGTGCACGTGTGTGCACCCATATGTATGTGTGAATGTGAGTGCATGTTTGAAGTTCCAGAAGTAGTGAAATTTTGTATGCTGGCATTATTTCCATATTACATGCTGCCAGATCTTCCAGAATGTTCTGACCTTTCCTATGGCACACACATTTTGCATTTCTTTGTTGTTGTTGTGTATAAGCCTGTTTGAGAGACTAAATGCATAATGGAAGTTCCACAAACAATCATATTTCATGTACTGGCATATTTTTTGACTGACAGGCTGGCAAATCCTCCTGAAAGTTTCACTAATGGTCAATATTTCGAAGGACAGTGAAAACTGATTTCTTTGTTGTTGGTTTTTCTAACCAGTGCATCTGAAACTAAGTTCAGCCCGGATATCTAATGATGTGAATTCATTTTTTTTTTTTAAATATGAGGGTGAATCTGCAAACAATTTAATGGACACACAAGATGTGTGGAAGGCAGATATGAAGACCTGGTGTGGCATATGGAAGGCACCAATTTGTGAGCATCAACAACACTTCCTGACCACCAATGAAATACAAACCAACAGACATGTACAACTTTTTCCAGTAATTAATCAACTTTACAGATTGTAAAACTTCCATAATTTGCTTGCATTTCAGAGACAGAAGAGAAGTTGAAGAGTGAAAGAGTCAGCGAGTGAGCAAGTGAGAGAGAGAAACAGAGAGAAAGAGAGAGAGAGAAAGAGTGTGCGTGTGTGTGAGTGACAGAAAGACAGAAGAGAGAGGAGAGAGAGTGTTCAAGAAGGTAAATACATCAGACATATGTGCCTATGCATATCCTTCTTGCATATTTGCATAACAATTTTGAGCTAAAGAGATCGACCGCTTCTGTGCTTTTTTTTTTTTTTTTTTTAATGTTTGGTTTGCATATTTCTACCGATTTTTCCCTTTTCCACCTCGCACTGACCATGATGGGGAAGGCGATGGAGATGACCTTGATTGACTTGATGACCCACAGCACGGCCAGGCAGAACACCTGGATGGCGGTGAACAGGTGGACACGGTTGGTGCGCACGTGCCGCAGGTACATGTAATCCGGCTGGTACTTGGCCGGCATGAACCAGATGGCGATGCGGTCCACCAGCTGCATTCCGCGGAGAGAGGACACGCCCATGTACAGGAACACGCCGTACAGCACCGGCATCGGGATGAACTGGGAAAACACGGGAATGATCACATAGAACAGTGTAGAATAGGGTAGTGTTCAGTTCAATATTGTATAATAGAACATGGTATGGTAGTACAATACAGATCAGTATCGTGGACAGTATGTGTTACATGACACTCAAAATGTGTGTGTGTGTGTGTGTGTGTGTGTGTGTGTGTGTGTTGTGTGTGAGTGTATGTGTGTGTGTGTGTGCATGTGTGTGCGTGTGCATGTGTTGTGCGTGTGCATGTGTTGTGTGTGTGTGGTATGCAAATGTGTGTTTGAGGTTGTTGTTATATGCGTATAAATGGAGTCTCTGCTCCAGCCTCTCTTTGTAGCCATTGTTTCATTTTCACTTTTGTTTTTTCAGAAGGCCACTGAAGTTGAACCTGCAGTCGTCTGCTTTTATCCTGAACCCTTACCTTCTTCTCCCTCCCCCACCACCTCCCCCAACAACAAGGCTAGAGTCAGGCAAGAGAGGCAGAACAAAGAGAGAGGGAGAGAGAGAGGGAGAGAGACAGAGAGAGGAGAGAGAGAGAGAAAGAAGAGAGGGAGGGAGAGAGAGAGAGAGAGAGGGAGGGAGACAGAGAGAAGAGAGGGAAAGAGAGAGAAGTTTATTTATTTTCAGACTAATAGATGAAGCGAAAAGAAAGAACTACTCACTCTCAGGACAGAGGTCAGCATCACGGAAATGCCAATGAAGAGAAAGATGGCGATTCCCGTCACTCGCTGTTCCCTAAAACACATACATACATACAGATGTTATTCTCTGTTTTCCCCAAACACACACACGAACACAGACAAATCACTGTCTGTGCTCAGTAACAAACATACCCACAACAAACAATATTAAAAATTCATATATTGAATCTTATCCACTTTTGCTCTCCCTCCTTTTTTCCTTCTTTTTATCTTTTATTTTTTCTTCAATTGCTTCTCACAGGAAGGTTTTTTTCCCCTAAAATATACACACAGAGGAATTCTCTATTCCCTGTATTCTCTATTCCTTAAAGCTCCAACATCTGTCTTTCTTTGTTATTCCAAATTCAGTGACAACCCACTCACGATCCAACAATTCAGAAAATTCACGACACGCAGTACTGACCTCGGCCATTTTGATGTACAAGAATTCCAATCACATCCCTTTTTCCATTGATTACAATTCAATATCAAACTATCAACAGCACTGAAGAGAGGAATGTGACCTGCACACTCTTACACTACTCCCTGAATGAATGAAAATTAGCTCTACAGAGTCCAAACATGTTCCTTCAGTGTTTTAGTGCTGTAGTAAGAAAGCTCACAATGTAATCACTGACAAGGACTGGCGTTATATAAACCATCTTGTACGCCTTGATGATAACCCACCAAATAGTTTCTTGATCTGAATTGAGAGTTCACTCAGTCAGCAACAGCATCGCTTAGGAAGATGGCTGGATGACTGTCGAAAACTAAGAGTGAGTTGTGTATTTTCTTTTGTTGGGAGACTAGGTCTAACTCTAGGTAGCAATAAAGATTTTCTTGTTGACAGGCAGGCACACAGACTGAGAGAACCAAACACAACGGCCTACTCCAGTGCTTTGCCTGGGTGCAGGATAACAGTCATGCTAAATGGACAAACGCTGCCCTGGGTGCAGGATGAAAATCGTCCTAAAGCGATAAACTCTGCCCTTGGTGTAGGATAACAATCATCCTAAATGGATAAACTCTGCCCTGGGTGCAGGATAACAATCATCCTAAATGGATAAACCCTGCCCTGGGTGCAGGATAACAATCATCCTAAAGGGATAAACTCTGCCCTGGGTGCAGGATAACAATCATCCTAAAGGGATAAACTCTGCCCTGGGTGCAGGATAACAATTATCCTCAAGGGATTAACAATCATCCTACCTACTCTGCCCTGGGTGCAGGGCAACAATCATACTAAAGGGATAAACTCTGCCCTTGGTGTAGGATAACAATCATTCTAAAGGGAATAACAATCATCCTAAAGGGATAAACTCTGCCCTTGGTATAGGATAACAATCATCTTAAAGGGAATAACAATCATCCTAAAGGGATAAACTCTGTCCAGGGTGCAGGATAACAATCATCCTACAGGGATAAACTCTACCCTCCAAGACCATCTGTCAGACATACTGTCTCACCTCACTCCCAGGAATTTGGGTTGTTCTCCAGGGGCAGAGCACTGGGACTCCTTCTTCAAGCTGTTGACGTGGTTGATGGACAGCACGGTGGCCGCCACAAACCAGGGCAGACCCAGGAAGGAGCAGATGATGATCAGCGTGGCCACAATGAACAGGTCCAGGTGGTAACCGCTCCCTTTCTGTTAGCGACCAACCAGCAAGCCAATCTTGTGAATGCCCAGTCCAAACGACACTCCATGTCCAAACACAGACATTCGCCATTCTTGCCCCACAAACTTAGGGATGGGAACTCTTCTGGATAAGGATGTGGTCTTCAGAACTGTCAAGAGTTCTTTTTTTTTTATCTGTTAGTCTTCCATGAAATCTGGCTTTTTTAGTTGTTGTAAATGTGTGTCTGTTTTTCCTCTTTTTTTTTTTCAAACCAGTCTAGATATGAACCATGGCATGCTTTTGGGCTGTGATTTTGTACAAGCAAACACCCCTTCCACCCATCAACACTTTACGTGCCAGAATAACTAGCATTTGACTGTGGGCGCCTACTTAAGACAAGATGAGAGTGTGTGGACCCCTAACATTCCCTGGCCTGAAAAGAAGCGGCGCTTTCCTGTTTACCACTCTCTGTGAAGCATGCTTTTTTTTCTTTCATGTTTACTACTCTCTGTGAAGCATGTAATTTTTCTTTCATGTTTACCGCTCTCTGTGAAGCATGCTTTTTTTCTTTCATGTTTACTACTCTCTGTGAAGCATGCTTGTTTCTGTTTCACATCATCCATGCCTCCTCAGTGGCAGTATTCCCAAATAATTCATTCCACTCCCATACACACACCCGCAGCCAGTTCTGTTCAGTCACAACCCAAGCACTGCAGTCCTGTACAGGGAGCTGTCTACTTCAGGTCATCATGAGGCAACCCGTCAGAGGAGAGACTGCACTGCTGCCAAGTGACTTCAATGGTGTTCAGTGGCGCTTGTTCGGATCAAGGACACGCATGGCACCACCTACTGAGCACTCTACTAATGAACACAACTGCTTACAGAGCCAGCATGAATGAACATCCCCTTCACAGAACACCACCATGTCCCTCCTATTACAATCCCTGTGAATTCATTGATACCGACAATTTTGACACAAACAAAGGGTATAGACGACGAGAGGAAATTAATGGAAAGCAACATTAGTGGTCCAGCCTTTAACCTGCTACAAGCTGAATCCAGGACCCATTTACTGCTGGGTGCTTTTCAAGCCACAAAAATCTAACCTCACCAGGTGACCTATCTCCTGACCTTCAGCTCTGCAGCCAAACACTCCGACATTTGACCACAACCCTCCCCCCCTCCCTCTCTCTTTTTTAAACCAAGGACAAAGATCAGAAGGGTCCCCTAAACCTTAAGCATTTTCCTTTAAAGACAATATATTGCTGTGCATAAGCACAAAATAAAATATTGTCAAATTTCAGAACATATTTGCAACAAAAATTAATCATGCAATTTTTACTTTCCTTTCAGTTTCGTGTATCTACATTTTTTTCTTCCTTGTTTTTAAAAAAAAACTTACAGAAATATTTGGAAAAACACTAGTGGAGTTTTAAATCAATAAAACAACACTAAAAACCATAATGGTTGGCAGCTCTGACCTGTACATTAGTTGACGTTAATTTGTATGCTTGTCTGAACCTTTACAAAACTGCCTGAACTCAGCTTCCCACGACCAGAGGCCCACAACCTACAGTTTTAATCTATTTCACCCAACCCAACCTCTTACCTACTGTACTCAAGAGTCGGTACTCACCACCAGTTTGTTCTCTTTGCGGTTGACGATGACAGCAGTGATCTGCTGATCCATGAAGATGAGGATGACGGCCAGTATGGCGGGGATGACAGCAGCCAGGGCTGTCCACCAGGGGTTGCTGCCTATAGGGTTGATCACCCAGCCATGTGTGGGGCTGGTCGGCTGCACAGGCACAAGACACAGAATGCTTTGTCAATGTTACATGGAATTACTGCGATCACAGCAAACACACCAAGCCAGATCATCCCTGTTGTTTCATCATCCTGCACCTCACAAATGTCCTCGTGTATATTGAAGTGTAGCCTTGGGCAGGCAAAAAGAAAGAAACAAACAAACAAAATGCAAAGCATATAAATGTACTCCCAGTTTATCTTCCTGAAAAACATCACAATCAAACATGCGTCATAATAACGTGTCATAATGTATTTCGTCACCGAGATATTCCATGAAGAAGAAAAACCGTTTTGGGCCGTTACAGCTGTTAGTAATGGCTATTCTGGTAAAATAAAACATCGGGCATCATCTGTGACCCATAATGAACATACCAACAAATTTTCAGAAAGATTGGCCCAGAAGTTTTATCTGTAGCAAGTGGAACACATTTTGACCACGGACAGACACACACACAGACAGACAGCATTTCTTCGTTCCCATTGTAAAGTACTCCCTGTTCTATAAGAACTGGGATGACAGAATTGTATCCAGACATATGACTGCTTGCTAGGTTGAGACTTGTTGTTCAGGCCATACCTGTGTAATTCTCTGCAAGCATGATCATGGCCACCACCAATCAGCTTACAGGAAACACTCTTGTGGAAACCTTGGGGAGTATCTGGACCTTGCTGAACTTCATCGGAGCAACTAGACTCAAAAACTCAAAATCTGAAGAAGCACTCCATGACAAAGATGGAAACCATACAGTTGAGTTTCATCAACTTAATGGCTGGGTCTCTCAGTCCTGCTCTAATTTCATTACCAACACTGCAGATGTCTGTATCTCTTGGGCCTGGCTGACACCGAGTTATGTTATGAAAGTAAACACAGAGTACAGCTCTGTTGAGCAGTCTTAGACCAGAATGGAACTCCATAGCATCATACTGATCAGCAGCAGCAGCTTAAAAAAGATACCTTCTCCAGCCCTTAATATCCTGCTATCATGGTGAACTTGGTATTGATTTTCTCGCCACATCTATTTGGTGAGTTCGTACCAAAGTCACTGGTATAGGTGAGTTTATGGGGAGACTTGCACTGGATTGATATGATGGCACCCTCTCAGCCCTGATGTGGCCCCTTGCGGTCGGCTGGGCTATAAGCAACATTATCTTATCTCATGGCACCCTCTGGAGAGGGGAACACTCACTCATGCTGGCTCCAAGACTAAGCAGTTACTGTCAACAGTAGGGGGCTTAGCAGGTGTCCTGCATATATTGGATCAGAGCAGGTACCAGATGATGTGAATTGGCAACAGTGCAGCGTCTCCTCTGATGGGCTGCCTCATGACAACTTGATATTCATTCTCTCTTTAGACTGTTCGTGCCGGGGCTTTAACAAGACAAGCCAAGGTAAGACTGTGAACAGGGAGCCAGCATGAGTGGCATGGGGGTGATGCCACTGGAAGGGCACAGAAGATAAAACAGAAAAAAAGTGTGCAGCAGCAGCTGTCTCCACCTTTGATGGTTATGGGCAACAAGCTTGGATCCAGGAAAGCTCTGCCAGGTCCTCTGAACAATGTAGCTGTCCATCAATTTCTCTAGTTTCCTCTTCACCTGCAACTTTGCGTGAAGGATTGTCTTGGACAGTCTGCTTGATCTCGTTACAAGTCTGTGTCATCTCCTACACTAAGCATGTCATAAGTGACAGTCTGCAGAACCATTAGGCACCGCATGAGTCTCTATGATCGAAATATGACTGAATCAGCAACACAAGACCACCTCCTGGGAATTAAAGACTCGGAGGCAACAGGAATCTCTACACTTCAGTCAGTTTACTGTGATCAAAGAAAGCACATGCCTGAACCACATGGGCAAGAAATCTACTGTAAGCTTATTATTTTACCTCAAGAGAGAAGAGGCACTGAAGGGACACCACACAGAAAAACCACTGCTGACACCACTCCAGCAAAAGGGTGGGCAGCTGCTTGCCTTGAGTGATAACTTTGAGAGGTTTTAGCAGAGAAAACTGCCCACCCACATCTCCCCAGTCCTATCAAAGGACTTAAGAGAAAGGATGGGTGACAAAAGCAAGCACCTGTGTCCAATATAAGTACCACTCTGTCCAAATTCAGGGGACAAATTACAGACCTCCTACCTAGCTTGGCCGCCTGAACAGATCAAGATCATGAAATTGGGAAGGATCCTAAACCTGTCGAAGAAATGGGGTGGAGGCCAGCATCCTAAATCCTGATCCCCCAAAACTCAAAAGACCACAGAAGAAAAAAACAAAAGGTAAAACATTTTTGCTAAATATTGAAGGGCTACGTCTGTCCAGCATCCAGCCTCACACTTGTCCCCTGTTTGAAAACATGAAAATGAAAGAACAAACACACTGTCACTTCTACCTCCAAGCAAAATTTTAAAAATCATATGCTGACAACATTAAACAGGAATGATGACTGCTGAAAGGAGAGGTTATACTAGGGATTGAAGTGACTTCCCTTGCTAGGTTCAATGTTGTCATTATACATATTAACGGTGCATCTCACAGCAGAGGCAAACACTGTCAACCACCCTAAAACCAATAAAAAATTTTTTAAGTGAACAAAATTTTGGTTCCATTTCCTGCAAACCTGAACTGAACATGCAAAACCTGAATGACTTCTATGCATATTTCATCAAATTTGAGACCCACTGTTAGGAAAATGGAATGTAAACTTCAGACCTACTTTATCCTAGATAAATGCTTGGAAACCTTTCTCCTTAATAAGAAAAGCTGCCTGCACACATACCATGGCTGAGATGACCCAGGGAATCATGCCTGAGAGGTTATCATTGGCCTGCATGCAGCATACTTGTTGCATTGTCTCAAGGCTCAAAACTGCACTGCGACTTGTGAAGTCTCTCACTGAGGTAAATTTCCCACAAACTGAGTTTCCCATATGCCAAACTTAAAAAGACGGTGAAATCAGAACTAATAAAGCTTTCTAAACACTATTTCTAGCTTTTTTGCCCCTGGTGATTTTAGTTGTGCATTATCCTTGCAAATCCTCAGTTTGTGTAGAAATTCCAGTCTACCTAGTTTTCCCTATGCACTGCCATGTATGTGGATGTGCTGGGCTAATATTAAGCCATTCCTTGCAAACAATACACCAATGAGACAGTCAAGTATCCACAGTCTGAATATCTTCAGTTTGTGTTAAAACTCATTCTAATATATAAATTGTTCATTCTAATATGCATTCATATTCAACTATGCAGCTTGTTTGCATGTACTATTGTGAGATAGTGTCTTTTTATGATTTTGTGTGATTTCTGTACAAAACACTGAATACAACATTCATTCAGAAAAAAACAAAACAAACATACATGTGTCTATCTGCGTGTGTGTGGGTTTTGTTTTTCGCACGTGTGTGTGTGTGTGTGTGTGTGTGTGTGTGTGTGTGCGTGCGTGTGTGTGTGTGTGCACGCGCGCGCACAAGCGTGCGTGCGTGTGTGTGTGTGATGTGTGTGTGCGCGCGCGCGTGCGCGTGTGCGTGTGTGAGTGCTTTGAGTTAGAATTAGTATTTTATCATGTTTCTGTAGTATGCACTTTGGGCTCTGATGAGGTAAAGCGCTCTATAAATATCCTTTTACATTACATTACATTACACAAAGAAAGCTTTGTTGGGGAGGGGGGGGGGGGGGGTTACTCACCGCAAAGTCATCGGGTACATGGAGCTTTGGAGTAGGGATGCCAACAAGGAAGTCCACAATCACCATACTGAGAATGGCGATCAGCACAGCAAAGTCACTCACTGTGCTACGCACCTGAAATGCGCACACGCACGCACATACACACCAATTTATTCTTGATGACTTCAAAATGCTCAATTTTGAATACACTTCAATACTTAACTGATCACAGACAAATCCCTTTCACTTGCTGTCTGTCAAAACCATATGCTGGCTATCAAAACATATCATTTCAAGACACACAAAAAAAGGAACAAGTAAAAAAAGCACATCAGAATTATACAGATGTTTCAGAAAATTTATAGCTGGGACATATTCTGACACGTCATATTACAGCATGTTACACACCCCTCAACCGTTTTCAAATTTGAACAAGTATAACCTGAACACATCTGATGAGCAACAACAAAAAAAACCAGAAAATGGCGTAACTGGCCCTGCATGTTGCGCTATCATCTTTGGTACTATCAATGCTTATGTGAAACTTGCAACAACAATAATCCAGTCCGGCTATTGAACTGCAAGACGGGTTTGGTATTTTGAGTAGATATTTCATTTTGGACTGAAAAGCATGGGAAAACACACAGAATATTCCACAGCGTATTAAACGAACTTGTGTCTGGGTTGCAAGACCGAGTCTGGTAAGCGGCAGTCGAACACAGGATCCATCGCCGCTGAAAAGTTGCAGGAGCCAGACTTAAAAGTCTTGTACACCTAAAATAATGGCACAATGGAATCCCCAGGTACCAACTCACAGAAATCTTTTGAACTGGGTTTCAATGGAAAGCAGTCTAACTGGGAGATAATATAAAATTGTGAAAGAGTGGTTGAAAAAAAGTCTTCATAAAGAAGGTGTTTAATTAGGAGAGTCTTTTATTGTGAGTTTATTCAGTATATCTGAAACATTCAGTGAAGAGGGCAACTTTAATGTCACGTACCACAATGGGCATTGTCACTTACCATGATAGGGCTAAAAAGTGGTTTGTCACTTACCATGATGGGGATAAAAAGAGCTTTGTCACTTACCATGTTTGGGTAAAAAGAGGATCGCCACCATGTTAGGGAAAATAGAGGACTGTCACTTACCATGTTGGGGAAAAAAAAAATTGTCAGTATTTTGTGACAAAAAGAGGACTGTCACTTACCATGTTAGGGGAAAAAAAATTTGTCACTATTTTGTGACAAAAAGAGGATTGTCATTCACCATGCTGGGGAAAAAAGAGGAATGTCACTTACCGTTTTGGGAAAAAAAGAGGATTGTCACTTGCCATGTTGGGGAAAAAAGAGGGTTGTCACCATGTTGGAGAAAAAAGAAGGATTGTCACTGACCATGATGGGGAAAAAAACAGGATTGTCACTTGCCATGTTAGGGAAAAAAAGAGGATTGTCACTTGCCATGTTGGGGAAAAAAGAGGATTGCCACTTGCCATGTTGGGAAAAAACAGGATTGTCACTTGCCATGTTGGGGAAAAAAGAGGATTGTCACTTGCCATGTTGGGGAAAAAAGAGGATTGCCACTTGCCATGTTGGGGAAAAAAAGAGGGGAACTGTCACTTACCACAGTAGGGAAAAATGAGGCATTCCTGGACATCTTCAGAGAGTAGGACATGGTAAACGTCCCAATGAATAGCAGCACAGAGAAGAAAAAGATGTCCGGGTAGTAGACCGGCGTGCCGCACCCTCCGCCGATCAGCGTGCCATTAAACTTGGTGCAGTTAGACACCTGAATGGAATCTTCCGTGATGTTGGGACTCAAGGTGGCATTCGTCGTGTCACAGGAGCAGTTGTAGTTCAGATCTTCGTCGGGGTCACGGTTGACCGGATAGTCGGAGGAGATTCGGATCAACTTGAGGATGGCCTCCACGATGAAGATGAGGGAAATCAGTGCGGCAAAAGACTCCTCCGTGAACCGGGTGATGTAGCGCACCAAGGCAGAGAGGTCAAAGGCCACCATGACGATCAGCAGAGTACCCGTCCAAAGGCCAATCCATAGCCGCATCTCCAGGTAGTTCAGACCGTTGGTCCTGAAACGACCCCCAGTCACAGTGTATGCACTCCTACTGTTTGCTGAATATGAACATAGCGGCCAGCCTTCTGGACTCAGAGTTCAGGAACTAGGGGATTGAGGAGACGGGTACAGTGATGATGAGGCAATTCAGCTTTTGACTGAAAGTCAGTTGATAAAGGTGGGGTTTAAAAAGAACATTCATTTTCCATACATATAACTGCCAACATATACATAACATCATTTGGGATTCATTCTGCAATACTTTATCATCCCCATTCAAAAATGAGCCCCGTACCCTTGCATTTTTAGGTAAAAAAAAAAAGTCAAAATTCTGGATTTCTCTATAAAATTCCAGATTTGGAGAATGATTTCTAAATTACGGAAATTCAAAAAAAAAATGGGAAGGCAGGCAGCTACTTAAAAATATTTCATCTCAAAAATGTTCCGGTATTCAACAAGTCATGCTGTATGTGTGTAACAAGGTATTCACTTTCAGACAGTATAACAAGAGAAATCCTTCCAAATTAAACATAAACATACAATAAAAACAAAAATGAGTGGGCGAAGGAACTGCAAGAAGGTACCAAAAGCTAGTTATGGGCAGATACTCACGAACAAAAGTGATTGAGGATGCTTTCAAAGACCAGCACAGGCCCCGTACTGCCCAGAATGGTGAGGGGCTGACCAGCGCTCAATGCGTAAACCACCCCACAGATCGCACCAGACAGTATACTCTCGAGCGCCGCCTGCAATGCATACATACATCAACCCTATGTGCGGGACTGTATCACACCACACTGTTACTGCTTTGCCCGCGTGTCTTTTTTTTTCTTTTTTTTTTTTAAAAATCTATTTCATTAAAAAAAAAAAAATTCATTTGATTTTCAAGTCTGTTCATGAATCCGAGTTGGCTGTAAAGATAGCATGGAGGCTGTGTGGAATATTTTTCTTTGTCAAAAAAGTTTTTTTTTTTCTGCGTTTTACAGTACACAAAAAAAAAGATACAAAGTAGGAAGTATTTTTCTGTTTCAGTACACTCAGTGCATGATCTGTACTCTGATTATCTTTAACACCTTCAGGCTCTTGCTGGAAATTCAGTACATACTCTTGACCATTTCTCTTTGCCCCTTTTAAGTAAAAATCTTTAAAAAAAACAAAACAAAAAAACTTACTTGTGATTCTGTTTCATAATGCCCCTCCCCCTCACCAACCCCTTTCTGGCGGATGAAAAACATGATCAATAAGACTTGTACTCCAGCACTCAATTCTCACCATGTTGTTGTCGGTAGCATCACCAAGGAGGCCGCCAAAGGTGATGATAGGCGTGAGGCAGGCAAAGTACAGGAAGATGAAGGAGGCCAGGCACTGAATATGCAGGGCATCCTTGATGTCGCTGAGGTAAAAGGGGGCCTTCCGCTTGATGTCGTCTGTCAGACCACCAAATAATCTGTGCACACCAAAACAACAAAATGTGCTAAATCTGACACTTTAAAGTCCTGGCTTATGGTGAGTTTACTATCTGTACAAAATTTTCCTAGAAGTTCCCAAGGGGAGTTTGGGGTTTGTACAGAAGCCCAGCCCACTCCACTTACCTCAAGAACTTCTCGGAAACTGCACACTCAGTGCACACATACACAAACACAAGTGTGCACGCATGAACACACACACACACACATCACATACACAGAGTAACAAATATACACAACACACACATCTGCAAACAAACGAGTATAATTCGCTGTAAATATTTTTTGTTTTAAAAAGAGAGAAAAACCTCTATACTAATGTGCTGCTGTTAAGTGGAATCAAAGAAGACAGTCACAGTGCAGGAATACCATACATGACATATAACTACTAAACATAACACACATGAAAAAGAAAGGGGGGGGGAGGGGGGGGGGAACCCAGAAAGCTACCTTACCTCCCCGTACGAATCAAAGTGGGATCTCCATGTTCTTCTGACTCCTCTTCCACCAGTGCCTTGCCATTTGGCTGTGGGGGGGCGGAGGCTGCTGTCTTGCGACCCTCCTGCACAGCAAGTCAGGCGCAGATTTTATTGGTAACAGCCCAGCCAACTACACATGGTGCACTCTATCAGGGCTGTCATCATAAAGAAAAAGAAATGTGACAGATTTGTGTCAAACAAACAAAATTATCAGCCTCCATACACTGTGTTATTGCAGCCCCTTCATCACCTAT
>CM065715.1:80593427-80655927 GCA_033310375.1 Conus canariensis
CTGGTGGTTCAGGAAATCCACCTCCCCGACCAGGATGTTGGAGGCCTCCGCTCCTGGGGGATCTTCTTCATGAAGTGGAGGTTCTGGAGACGAACGGAGAACAACCCTCCCATCAGTCGTCGGGTATCTCACCATTTTGTTATGTTGACTCTCATTGTCAGTCACATGTAATAACCATCATCCAGGTTCTGTTTGGGTTTTAACTGTGTTAAATTAATTGTCGTCTGCGATGGAATCAACAGTCTGTTTCACCTCTTTTGTCTTTCATTCTTTTCTAATTTTTTTCTTTTAATCTGAATCATAAATTTGATTCTGATCTGAAATATAAGCTTTCAGAACTGCTATCATTTATTATCATGATCTTTACTACGTTATCTGATACATCAATCAAATGAATGAATCTGGTTCAGGGTTTATTGAAAAGATTCTTTACACAACTCAATGCTGGTTCACGGCGTACTGGTCTTTGTTTCCAGTCACTGCCAGTGTGACAAAACAAAAACTAACATACACACCCATACATGCACATGCACACGCAAACACACCTGATCTACAACAGAAACAATTCATCAAACCTGACATCCCAGCACTGTAAACAATCTGATTAAATCCAAAGTATTGTTACTGCAAAGCTAAACTGTCTATTCAATGTCTCATTCACAGCAAATTATTTTCTTGATTCCGTCTTTCTTTGTGGGGGGTTGTTTTTGTTTATAAACTATATCAACTCATCAACTAGCAATAGAAGAAAGTGGAGAAGTAGAAAAGAAAAGACCACAAATGAGCACTTTACTGTGTGCTTGTAAGATCAATTTCGTAAAGCAGAATCAGTAAGGGAGATAAAGGATAGAAGATAGAGACGAAGGAAGGGAGAGGGGGACAGAGGAGAGGGGGAGAGAGAGAGAGAGACAGAGACAGACAGACAGACAAAAAGAGAAAGAAGAAGGAGAGAGGATGGATGAAACTAGTGACAGAAAGATGAGAGAGAAACAGAGTGAGGGAGGGAGAGAGAGAGGCAAAGAAAGAGGATGGAGGAAGAAAGGGAAGGAAAGAGGGGGGGATGGAGTGTCTAACTAATGACAAAAAGATGGAACAAAGCGAAACACACACACACACACACACACACACACACACACACACACACACACACAGGGAGGGGGGGGGGGGGGGGGGGGGGGAGTTAGAAAGGGATGGTCCAGAATGCAAAATAAAGATCACTTTTACATCCTATTTCATAACTAACCTCATCAGCGCTCCTCACCCCCTCACCCCATCTCCACCCCCACCCCATTTTCACTCCCACCTCCATGCTCTGTAATACTTTATTTCATTGTATTTCTCATCAAATCTTCATTTCACACCGGTATCAGTTAAGTCCCACAAGCGGTGCCCAAGTCATGATGTTTATAGCCTAGCCGACTGCAAGGGCCTCACAGACTGCCAGCATGTTAAAAATAGACCACGGTATAAAGTGAAAAATGCCACTACTACCAGCTGTACCCATAAACATAGTTTAAACACTTTCAGTCTACACATTTGTTAGAGACATCTAACATATGTATAAAATAAAATTGCATCAACAGCTAATCTAAGTTCATCTGTTATTCAGAATAAGCATGATGGAAGCGTTAACTGATAAAAATTTGTCGTAAAAAAGAAAACAAAATAAAAACAGAATGGGACTTTCACAAACAAACATCAATATAGAAAATATGACCCCAAAATGAAATTTCACAACAATGAATAAATAAAATCAACACAAAGGAGGATCAAGATTTGATGACAATACCAGAACCGAATCATACAAACACAGGGAAATAAAACAAATTGTCATCAGATACATGGAAGTTACATAAAAGAACATTCATAATGGCAAAACGCAGACATCACTAAGTATAACAAATGCAAAGCACACCGAAAAACATCTGAATGTTTTCAAAGATGTCTTTTTAAGAAAAAAAACCATCTGAACATTTTCAGTGATGTCTTTTTAAGAAAAGAAAATCCTTTGTTTCTCAGGGAATGAAGACTGACAAATAAAGTTAATGCCTTAAAAACTCATGTAAAATGGAACCTGCATTGCAATTCTGGAAAATACATCAAAAAAGAAACTAAAGAAAACAAAAGTCATTGTCCAAATATAAAATAAACACAGGTGCATGCATAATACACAAATTCATGCTCTTGTTGTTTTTTTCTAACAGAGAATACAAAAACAAAACAAAACAAAACCAATAAGAAATACAATTATACACAGAATGAAAAACACCTACAAAAATATGAATTAGAAAACAATACATAATGAGGGTTATGCTACCTTGAAACAGTGTTTTTCACAATGTAGCTATCACCACTGCACAGTTAACCTTTCCGAGGTCTGGGGCGGATACACATACAAAAATAATCATGGACAAAACAAAACAAAAATTACAAAAAAAATCCTGGATCTTGGATACATGATGAACCACTTTCTTGGATATTCCATGTACACTTTGATCTAAAACTCTGGATTCCATTGCCATGGAAGCAACCTACCACCAAACACTGTCACTAAAAATCCTCAAAGTAACCTGTAACAGTAACAAACCATCATGTACGCAGAGTAAACAGACTTTATCTCACACAGTGAATGCAATCTGAAATTTAAGTACAATTCCTGACGCAATTCTTGTGAAGAAATATGCCATGAAAAACTATATCCCACAGGCATAACACAGATGATTCTGGCTATTCTTCTTCTTCCCTCAGTTTGTAAGATTTACCTAAACAACTTAGTCAAAAAGAAAATGAAATATGCACTAACCGAAAATAATGGAAAGGGAATAATGCTTGATAATATAAAAAAAAAGGAAACTTGAGTCAGCCTGCTGATGTTAACTTTTGTCATCATTTTTTACTTCAAGAGAAAGATAAATTTAGCTGCATATCACGAACTGTCATGCTTTTCCCTTTATGAACACATTAATTTTTGTTTTTTGTAATGACCATCGAAGCAAATTAATACTACCTTGCAAGGATTTTAAAGCGTGTCTTATGAACCAGCAAAACTATTCAGTCTTGACAGACAATAGCACGTTCACTCAAAAACTAGCACTTTACTGCAAAACTGATTCTCGTAAATTTTGAACAACCTGAAAAGCAATCAAATTTTACAACATGGGAATCAACATTCCCAAACTAACAGTTGTTTTTTCTGCGCACTTAGAAATAAAATAGATCATCTGCATTAGCAATACAAACCCTCACAATTTCTAATGCCTTACTGGTCCACAAAGTAACAGATGAACAAATTTAACTGAGTCAGTCGAAAGCTACCCCCAAAAAGATGCCAACATTTTTGTGACAGTAGGTTTTTTATAATACACCACAGATGGTGAATATAGTACAGATCTTCTGGAAAAACAGACCAACCTTCTTTTGAGGTCAACGTCAATCTTGGCTGCAGTCAGTCATAAAACACTAAAATTCCCTATGCTTTTGCCCTATGTTTGACAAATTCCTGTATTGTATAGACTTAAATTATCAAGAGATAGGTAGTGCAGGTTAAACAAAAATTTGGCCACTTTGTGTCTGCTTTCAAAATTAAATGTCAGATCAGGAGGCATTTTTCTTTTACGATTTTCATTGGTTTTTATGACAAATGTCTGTATGATTTCAAATTCTGAACTAAATTGTTAATATCTTAAAAACAAGCGAACATCAGATTCGTAGTATGCTGGTTTAAGATACTTTCTATCATGAAATCACCACTTGACTGGAATGAAAAAAGCATGGTGAGTAGAAGGTGATACTTTTTTCTTTCTTTTTTTGTTTGATCACATACTGAAACAAAAAAGTTAGATGTGCTTGTCAAAGGATTTCAGCTTGGATCAAAACAACAGACAACAAAAGCACATTCTTCTGACCAAATGGGCAGCTGTGCAAAATGACACATCCAATACAAAGAGCATAATCTACACGTAGTTATCACTACAAACACAGACACGCACTTAGACAACCAAATGAACAGATAAATAAGTAAATACATGAATGAATAAGTGGAATAACTAACAAGTAAACAAACAAATAAATAAATAAGCAAACAAATATTTAAAAAGTATTAAAAAAAAGCATGCTCCAACACCATTCTAGAGTAATTTGTGATTTTCAATATCCATATTCTGTTGCAAGTTTCTAAACATGTGTTCAAATTCGAAATCCCCATATTTTTGTCCGTGGATCTACTTACTAAGGCCATATTCCATCACTAAAAAGCCCCACCTACGTCCACCCTCCCACCAGTCTTTAATTCCACACCCTCACCTCCACTTTTTTTTTTCCAGCAAATGATTGATCACAGATATGGTGTCAGACACTCCTTTTCAAAGTCAGTTTTACGTGACAGAAATGTAAAATTTCAGAGTTTCAAATGTCAACTCTCCATACTACATATGACATGACAGAAGATTGTTCATTTATTCTTTTCCTTAAAAAATCAGACTGGCAGAATGAACGATTTCAACAAACATAATGAAGCACAAAAATATTTCTTTGAAATGTGTTTTCCCTTGATTTTGCCCCTTCGCATTAAGATGTTTCCATACCTAATACCTAACAGATTCCTACAGTGGTTCACATGCTTTTTAGTGGGCTAAACTGATGTCAACTGTTGAAAGTATGGGCTGGTAGGGTGGGGTGGGCGTGGAAGGGGGGGGGGGGGGGCACAGAGAATAACATGAAACCTTGATAGCTATAAATACTGCATTCCCAGAATGTCCAGGCTTTGAATAACCTGATCATTTCCTAAGTGGACGTACAACAGCTGTCAATGCCTGTCACCACCGTGTGCTATTCAATGATCTGTTTCATTTTCACAGGTCAGTAGCACCATATGTAGTGTCTTATACAGCTCATATCACAGAGAAATGTCCATCTGTTTACTTTGATTCAGGAATATGGAAGGTAGGTGATTGTGGAGTTTAACACTTCAAGAAACTCAGGTGTAAACAAATTCCAAAGAACAGCCACAAACTAGTCTAATACAAGAACAAATTTGTCATAGCGTTATCACAGTTCGCACAACTGCTGTGTAAATGGTCACTAAAATCCCAGGCGAAACCCACAAACTATGACCACCACCACTGCTGGTTGGAGCACAAACAGTGGTAGCACGGAAGAGGCAGAAGACAGAATAACAACATTTCTGGTGTGTCTTTCTCGGAACAAATAACAACAAGTAAGTAAATAAAGAACAGCTGTGCTGATGAAAGAAGATGTTAGTTCACCACCATCTAAACTTTCACACGCCTTGCAATTCACACACTCTATGACACAAACACATATCTGTTGGCAGACAGGCAATAAACGCAAGGCACGTATCTGCACACTATCAGAAACTAAGTTATTAGTCAAAGTCTGATGGACAAAATGCCAATCAGTTCTCACACTTTCAGGGCATCATGCCTTTTTGTCTAAACTGCACATATATTTATCAGGAGCCTGCAATCACATGCTTGGTTTTCTCCTCAGCTATATCTATACTGGCATTCTTCTTGTGCCACACAATTGTCTGCACAATTACAAAATATTAGTTGGCCGAGAGTGTCCTGTGAGCTTGATCACTGTGTCACTCTCCCGTGCATTTTCATGTTTCAATTCATTTTACTCTTTTTAGCACATACACCAACCACACTGTTACAGTCAACGACAAAAGCTGCAACATGTCTATTGGTGTTGGAGGTATTACAAACACACACGCTAAGCAGCCAGTATTGTATCCATCACTCCTTTTGCACAGAGAACATTCACAGTTGTAGCTACACTAGTATCAGATATTACACACAATAGTGCCATCGTCATCAGACAGGTAAGAGTAAACGCTGCACATGTACGGAAGTAAAAAAAAGTTGAGATCACACACTGGATGCAAAAAGTTCTGACAAGCGTAGCCGGCACACAGTCTCACCACCATATGACGTTTTTCACTGGCTGTGCGAGCCAGACGTATGTCGGAGGGTGACGGGGAGGGGGACAGACCTCCCCCTTCCTCAGGCACATCGTTCAGTGTGTTCTGTTTGGTTGACAGTCAGCAGACAGCTGTTGGGGATCTTGGTCAACACACCTTACCTCTCCACCATCACCACACAACTGGGAATTCCTCTAATGACCGTTAGTCACAGGGTTTCCTTTTCTTTTTTTAAAGTCACCTCTAGCAGATTCATATGGTTTACAGTTTCATTTCGATTCCCCTCGGTTTAATGTTACTTATTTATCTACGAAGGTTGATTCTGATTGCACTGCTAGTAATTTGGAAATTGATTATCTGATTCTTTTCACAGGATTTGTTTACATTTCTATTTGTTTTTTTATTTTCTATTTACTTTTTTTTTATTTATTTATTTTTTTTTAGCAATTTTCATACTAGTCTACAACTAAGTTGTACACTTTATCGGCAGCACAATGCCAAACAATGTCCCCAGTATGAAGTTCTTTCCAGCGGTCACAGTGCCTGACATGCACACTTCAGCAACATGAGGAAGTTGCACGACAGTTGGGTCATATCTAAAATATGCTGAGCAAGATGAGGTTTGTGCACGAGTGAATTCCACTAGCAGCCTGAATTTCAGATCAACCAACCAACCCCTTCTAAGCAAAGTTACTGTAAAACCCAAACTCTTTAATTTAAGCAAGTCGGAAGATGACCTTAAAAGGGAAGAGTTATACTTCCAAGGATTTCTCATAATAAGACAAAAAAGCGTATGTGCTTTAAATCATATTGAATATGTCTAGTGAAATCAACGACATGAGGTAATGAACCAACAAGATAACATTCTACACAACATTCTGAGATCTTGCTATACAGGATATCATCAGCTTCCCACGAAGGAACAACAACAGGAGAGCAGAAGGATTGATGTGGCGAAAGGGAGATAATTAATGGTGGGATCACTCGTCTCCCAGTCCCTACAGCTGAAGACATAGCAGCAATATGTGTTGCTGTTCCACTTTAACCCGAGTCTTAGTGACTGCCTGTCTATCCTTATAAGCTGATTTCCATCCACTGTCGACAAATTTCTTCATGCACCCTCAGTTCCTCTCTCCCTCTGCATATGTCTATGTTTACACACACACACACACACACACTCACTCTCACTCTCTCTTCTTCTCTCTCACTATTCCCCCACCCTCTCACCCCCCTCCTGACCCACCCACACACGTTGCCAGCCATGTTCACTCCAGTTTAAATTCACTTTCTCGCATTCTAATGAAAAATCCACTTATACTGAATATGCATGGCTAAAAGAAATAAATGAAACAGCCCAGAAAACGTGGACAGAACTGACATCATCAGACCAAGATGTCGCCCAACAAAGTCAAATATGTGGACTGAATCCACTACCTACAAATTCAAAAGTGATTTCCAACTCAACAATCCTTTACTTCAAGTGTCGTCCAAAATCAGTTTCTCAGATGAAATAAACATCAAAGCTTTGGTGCCCTTGAAGCAGTTAACTTGTGTGTGTGTGTGTGCAACAGCAGCTGTACTGCAACAACCCAAATGTTTGTGCCTGAGCTTGATGTTGAAGTGGTGATAACTCTTCAGTGAAAATCTTTTATAAACCTGTATCAATGTACTGAGCAATTAAAAGTGAAACAAGTCCAAAAAAACTTTTTCTGAAAAAAAACAAACATGATCTGAAAATAACCTGTTAGTGATTTGAGTATGCTGGCAAAGCAACACATGCACACGCACATACACACACACACATGAATATAATGTATACACATGTACTCATGTGCCACTCACACACACCCACACCTACACCAACCAACACACACATTTGGAAAAGCAAAGCTATATAACTATACAGAGTTATTCTAAAATGTTAAAAGTTAACAAAGCCTATACAGTAGAAACAGAAATTTCGAGGAAATTAAAGCAATGGCTGTTGATGTGTTTCCTTGTTCAGTCCCTTATTTTTCAAATCATCCATTGCTTTGGACATAATATGGACACAATTCCTCTACCTACTTAGCAAAATTTTGAATCTTGATGATTTTTTTGCCCCTCTCTGTTTCTCGCTCATTAGACCAACCCCACACTTTTTCATTTGCTGCTTTTTCAATTTTCCACGAATACCTTTTGCAACCTTCTTATTCTCAAATTCTTAAACAACTGGTATTACAAACTAGAACTGAATGCAATGATCTGATATCCTTCCTTTTTCATGGTAAATTGAAATTTGAAAAATCAAAGGTAAAACAAAAAATGAATCAAACCCTAATTTTCCTCATCACATTTCAAAAAAATGAAATTAGAACAATGAAAAAAAAAAAAATCAAACAACAAATAAAACAAATATCTAATATAATAATCACAAGCAAGCAGATGATCAAACACACTGTAAACTCATCTTACCTGCGCCTGCCAATGAAAAACAAACACAACACATTATTTCATTATCTATAGAATCACCTTGTGTGGAACATTACCAACACAAATCACATAACAATGCTCATCAAAAAAAAAGAAAAAAACAAAAGGAAAAAAAAAAAAAGAAAGAAAAAAAACCATACCACTTCACTGTGCAAAACTGATTAAGAATTTAAAAGTGACAAATCAGGGATGGTGTGCAATGAGGGACATTCTGTGACATTCAATACTTTCAGACAATGCACAAATCTCCGTCTATTTACACCACAATTTCCGCATCATTTACTATCTTTAAAAAAAAAAAAAATTCTAACTCCGCAATCACGTTACATTTAATACAGTAAAGAAAAAGAATATAACCAGAAAGACTCTAACCATCAAAAAAAAAAAAGTACAAAAGTGACAAGATAAATCTCAGTCTACAGCACTGCCCTATGACAATGCCTTGTGCATTCATGCATTGAAGCTACCAACTCATTTTCCCTTTCTGATGTCTCTGAAGTTCAGGTACAACTACAAAATTTTGAAAGCACCTCTATTAAATCAATACAACAACAACAACATATAAACATAAATTTGAAAACTCGTAATGCATATCTGACAGAAAGTAGCCTTAAATGAAAACTCTCAAAATCATATTATATTCTGATTCAGAAAAAAAAAAGACTCAATTAAAATGGACCACAATAGAGCTCAAATTAATACTTAACACCTGTCTGTGTTGTACATCACTGTCTGTTCACCTGCTGTACATAACCTCCATTTATGTCAAGGGATACAAATATGTAGTCGTTTTCAGTGTATACGGCCATGCGTAGAATGCAGAATTCTTCTTTTACTATTAGTATTACACTGCAAGGAATATCGATAAACTTGTCTTTCTTAGGTTAATTGTAAATGTATGTATGCAAGTCAGATGGAAACTGTTAATGTCCAAATTCGCATATCTATTTAGTATGTTGTTCATTTGTTGGTGTAAGAAGTATGCAGTAACTTGAATGCAAGGCTAGATTTTGTTTCTATAAATCATCTAGGAAGGCACTGGGAAGAAGACAGACCTCACCGTAATCAAATGATCACAGATCTGGCCTTTGACCTGGAACTGCACCAAAATTTACAGGGGCCCATTTCATCTGTCTACCAAGTTTCGTTAAAAATGTTAAAAGGTTTTTAAATAACTCCGCCAGTTAACATGGACAAACAAATTACAAGACAAATCGTTTGTCCAAGTTACCTGGCAGAGTTGTTTCAAATACCTTTTAAAATTTGTTTCAATTTCCGCCTGCTGTCACCTCACTTTGCAACTAAGTTTCGTTAAAATCGGTTCTGCAGTTTTTACTTGCTTACTCTTGCTGACCAACAGACGCAGGTGAAAACATAACCTCCTTGCTGGAGACAGCAACTTCAGTTTTACTCTAAAACATGTGCAGGAGTGACAGATATTACGTCTTCCCAGCTTGGATTCTGGACTGACCGTGAAGTTGGCTGGTAACTATTGTTCCCATTCATCTACTGAGATGTTTGTACAGATATGTCTGAACTAGCTTCCAATTGCGCTGTCCTTCACACTTTGGATCAGAACAGGTGTCACTGACTCCCTGCCTTCTCGCCCCAAAGTGACCTAAGCAGCATGCACTGTCTCTAATCTGTGGACTGACTCATGGTGACAATATGAACCAAAACAGGCTGATAATTTAAATGTAATGGATCCTCTGTTCTAGGGAACGAATATGAGGAAATTCAAAGACATCAAGTCTTCCTTTAAACTCATTAGAATCTGAATTCATTTAAACAGTTTTTAGGCTGTATTCGCTAATTTGTCGACTTTCTTAAATAGTACTTTCTGCACTTCAGTCTTTCTTTCTTTTTTTTTTTTTTGCTTTTTTTTTAGATACAGTATGGGAAAAAATATATTCATACTGATTGTATTTTTTTTCTGCGTAATCTGATCATATCTAGTTACTTTAGATAGTACTTTCTGCACTTCATCTTCTTTCTTTTTCTTTCTTTTTCGCTTTTTTTTTTAGGCTTATAATATTGGAAAAAAATATCATTCATACTCGACTGTATCTTTTTTTCTGCGTATGTCTTGATCATAATCTAGTAATGATTATTCCTGTCAGTTTGTCGCATACTACACACAGCAAAAGAACATGGGCTTACCAACAACAACAAAACTACACACATGAAAAGAAGAAAACCCGACAACAAAACATGAACTCGAAAAATCAGAACTAAACACAGCCTCACAAGTCAGTGTGCTACACAGACCATCTGAAACCACAACCACCAAAACTGCCCTCTAACTCCCTTCAACTTCCATGAATTCCAAAGTATCACTACAACTAAAAATCATTAAAAAGAAAAATAGAAAGAAAGGGACGTAACTTACCCTATGTGACGACACTTCATGCAGACCGCCCTCGGCTGAAGTCCCCGAGGTGAGGAAGGAATTGGTGTTGAGGGTGTTGTCCCCTGTGGTGGCGCTGTTGGTTCGGTGCATTCCCATGATGTTTGGGGTACTCTTTGTACCCACTTTCTCATCTCCTAAAAGTAAATTAACAAACTTTTCAGTTCACCTTGCCTGTCATATAGTATCATGAACAAGTACAATCTTCAGAGTACTCTAAATTGTAACTGTTTCCTCTGCTAAAACAAAAAAACAAAAAAGAAAAAAAAAACCCTCAAAGTTCAGAATAACAAAACAGGTGGAGAACCCGTAAGCTCTTCTGGTGTGAGAAGAAGGATCTCTTGGCCTCTCTAGGACTAACAGTCTCTCATTTTCATCCTTCACAAACAAATCCGAAAACTGATCTTGTCAAGCCACTTTGAAATGAACTGGAACTTTTAATATTTATGTCAAATGGTGTAAGGCTTTGGGCATTAAAGAATTCAAAATACTTCGCTTAACTTTCTTCCTAACAGACTTCATTCTAAATTTTCATTATTGGCATACTGGTGCTGTCTTTGATTGTGACTGAAGACTGATCCTTCAAATTGCAATTCCTGCTCCTGACTTCTTTATCTAAAGAAAAAAATCATTATCGTCATAGTGAAATGTGCCCTTGAATGTTTCGACATAATCAAATCATTGTGGACCTACTGCAATCAATTTTGTGCCGTGTCTACTAATTACCTGTGCAATCCTGTGCTGTGTCAATTGATTACTATGAACAATCCCATGCTGTGTCAACTGATTCATTACCATGATCAATTCTGTGCCATGTCTACCGATTATCATATCAATTCTGTGTATTGTCTACTGATTACCATGATCAATTCTGTGCCACGTCTATAGATTACCATGATCAATTCTGTGCCATGTCTATAGATTACCATGATCAATCCTGCGCAGTGTCTGACTAATGGGACTTGGTCAAGTGATATTTCTCAAAAATTAAAAATGACTGTGCAAAGAAGTTGTGAAAGCCTTCAAAATTAGTGTGTAATTATTTGCTTATATTTAACCACCGATTATTCTTTCACCACTCCAGTCACGACCCCAAAGGATCACAAATGACTCATTTTCTTCATCACTTCATTTTCAATGACAACATTTTAGTTTAAGTGATGGAACAAGCTATATTTATACACTGATTGACTGTAACTTTTGTACAGTCATCCGCTTCTGTGTATCAGTATGATATAGTTGTAGTGCAAAAGGTTGGTGTTGGTTTATGTGTAAAATGTTTGGCATGGTTGGATACACTTCTCTCTTGCCCCCCATCAGTGTTAATCATCCTACTGACATCCTGTTGAAAGGTTACAGGGGTCTACAGCACTTAACATACAATGCAACGGAAGTTATCTACTCTGACCAGTGTTAAGGAACACTGTAGCTACAAACCACTTCTCTCAGGTACAGAGTGGGGTGTGTGTGTGTGTGTGTGTGTGTGTGTGTGTGTGTGTGTGTGTGTGTGTGTGTATGAGTGTGTGTGTGTGTGTGTGTGTGTGTGTGTGTGTGTGTGTGTGTGTGTGTGTGTGCGTGTGTGTGTGTATGTTTAAAGACATTCCTTATATCCTGCTCATTTAAAATATCTTGGATTCAGAAAGTTACATTCATTTTAATGTCATAAAAGAAAGTGGTTCAATCATTTAAAAAGTAAAAAACTTTATTTCTATCATTTGTATTTGTTATATTTTCCCAATCTTTAATAAAGCAAGTCTGAGGACTGCTCAATACAACCTAATACAGTAAGTGCCATTTGCAATCATCTGCCTCTTCCCTTTATATTTCATTTCATTTTTATAAACATTCCATAAAAAATAAAAGGCACTTTACATTAAGTCAACATGCAATGCTGTATGTAGACATCAAATTATGTTGATTACTACCAGATTAAATATTACATATTCCACACAGCTTCTACGATGCCTTTAGTTTCTGCCAGGAATCAAATCAGCAATGAAACATCAACAGCTCATGTGCTATCATTGGTGAACTCAGCTTTTGTTGGTGAGACTATAGCTTCTACAACAAAGAATGACGATGTCATTTAGCAGCCTAACAACGAGTCAGTATGTGATGTGATTTCAAATAAACCACAAAACACTTTGAGTTTGATGAAAGAAATACATTGTAAACAATTTTTCTTCAATCAACAAATCTGTATTGTAAGATGATAAAAATGAAACTAATTAATAAGTCTGCCACTTCTCTAAATCATTCAAATGACATTTGTACAGTAAAAGTGCCATGAAAATGAGTAAATCTGAATCTAAAAACATAAAGTCACTGGACATGCTTATAATCTTCACAATATGTACATGCACACATTCACACAACACGTATGTACAAAATGTACGCACTCACACACACACATGTTCACATACATACGTACACACACTAGCAAAAATGCACACATTAACACAAATGCATGCATGCAGATCACACACACACACACACACACACACACACACACACACACACACACACACACACAGAGTCACTTACTTGTGCACACACACACACACACACACACACACCACACACAACACACACACCACACAGCTTCCACATGAACACACACACACTGCTAAACACAAGTCAGCATATCAGTCACATAAGCAGACAAATCTGCCAAGCGGCTCGACTGGTACTACACTTGGCCCCAAGCGCCTTCTATAAGCCAGCCAATCCATGCGGAACTGGCTCTCACAGCCCATGCCCGCTTACCTTGAACCGTCAATCCACCTTTGGTCTCACCTTGACTGGACAGCGTCTTGGGCTCAGAGTATTTCTTGCCGATGTCGGCAAGGGAGCGCACAAAGGGCAGATGGATGCGGCTCTCATCCTTGTGACGCACGCGTTTCTCGTTCTGATGCTTGTGCCGCGCCATCAGAGTCTCCCACACCTGGTCACGCAGGTTGGATTCCAGCTGATTGCTGGCTATCATGTTATCTAGCACCAGAGCTGAAAAAACAAACATCACACTTGGTCATGCAGGTTGGATTCCAGCTGATTGCTGGCTATCATGTTATCTAGCACCAGAGCTGAAAAACAAACATCACACTGGTCACGCAGGTTGGATTCCAGCTGATTGCTGGCTATCATGTTATCTAGCACCAGAGCTGAAAAAACAAACATCACACTTGGTCACGCAGGTTGGATTCCAGCTGATTGCTGGCTATCATGTTATCTAGCACCAGAGCTGAAAAATCAAACATCACACTGATCACCAGGTTGGTTTCCAGCTGATGCGGCTATCATGTTACGTAGCACCAGAGCTGAAAATCAATCACATCTATCACGCAGTTGATTCAGCTGATTGCTGCTATCATGTTATCTAGCACCAGAGCTGAAGAAACAAACATCACAATGATCATCAGATTATTTTAGAACCCAAAAGGCCATTCTTAACGGGACAAAAATCTCAAATCAAAAATCAAGATTGTGTACTTGCATGATTTCAGTGCATCTGGGTGATGCTTGTGTTTATTCTTAATTGCGCAGTTTTTTAGTTCATATATCACTGAGCTACCCGTAACCCGATGACTCCAGGTTCATGGAGAAAAAAAAACGATCGCTCAGTACGAGGAAACAAGTTTTGTCAATTATCAAATGCTGGATGTTTTCCAAACTGTTTGGCGCAATGCTGATCTCTTGCGAACGTAAAAAAGACAAATGATAACCATGTCCCATGTTTGTTTCATCGGGAGACATAATGCTTTGACCAAAGTGCTGTGCAGCAGCAGCATCACAAATTTCATTTTTTCACTCAAGAATGTGCAGGCTTTTAAGACCAATCCACCCACAGACATTACAAATGAAACAGATGCACTGCTAACACATATCTTGAATGGAGCCGTGTGATCTTGACCTTGCAGCTGTAGTCCAGGCATCAAACAGTCTTCATGTTCTAGCTGTTAATCAACCAGAGAACTAAACTTCAGGATGACAGGATGGAAAATAGCCTATCTTCATCATGTTCCCCAGGCTGCTTTATTACGCAATGCAGAGGTTCTGATCCTTTGCCTCTGACACTGATTTCATATAAGATAAGATAATGTTGCTATAGCCAGCAGATCGAAGCTATCCATATATGACCCTGAGAAATCACTGAACCAAGTTTTTGTATCAGGTTTGGTGAAAGTGACCATCCACCTTGGCACAATGGTTAGTGTCACAAGCTTGTGGGCTGCCAGGCCACACATCGAAGTCCCATCACAAGCATTCATTTGTGGGATTTTTCTGCTCAGGATCAGAGGCAAGTGTGCTGTGGTCTTAGATGGGAAGACTGGAACCACACAGTCAAGTTTCATCCATTTCACAAATGCTTTTCTAACAGTGTTGCTTAAATTTCAAGAGCAACACTGTGGGTAACTGTGTCTCTCAGTCCTGGTTCGTTCCATCATATATTATGACAGGAAGTGTCAAATGCAGCTCTGCCATATAGTCTCAGACCTGAACACCATCGTCAAAAACTAATCTCTAACACTTCCATCCTCACAGGATAAAAAATGAAAAAAAAAAGTCTCAGTTCTGTGGCCCCTCATGCTGTGGTTTTTGCTGAACTCGTGATCCTGGGGTTACGGGTTCGAATTTCGGTACAGGGGGATTTTTCCCTCGGAGTTAACATTGGTTCTGACTCCATTCCCCATACAGTCCTTCGAATGAGACTATAAACTGAGGTTCCGTGTGTGAACGCACGCACAACATCTTGCACACACGTAAAATCCCATCACCAACTTTCGGAAGAGAAGGCCAGTTTGGCCGTTGGTATGGATGACACGTTACACATAGCATGCACCTTCCCCGAAGAAGGAGTATGGCTGCCTTAATGGCGGGATAAAAAATGGTCACACACACAAAACTCCATTGCCTGTCTATACAGGCAGTGTCCGCATGAGTATCAGCCTGTGTACGCAGAAAGAAAGAAAGAAAGAAAAATACTGTGGTTTTGTGACGACCTCAGTGATGATGTCCTCCCTACATCCCAGGTGATCAGAGTGATTGGTATCTTCAAAGCCATGAGGAGTGTCACTGCATGTTGGTCATGGTGGCACCCTCCTGAAGGCGTCCCTCACTCACTCCGACTCTGAGACAAAGCAGTTAGTTATGTCAGTGTGGGGCTAGATGTGGTTTCCTATGTATCTTGGATTAGAACCAGAAACTAGCCAACACCACTGAGGCAGTGCAGCGTTTTCTGCGGCAGACTGCTTCAAGACCACAAGACACCCACTGCTCCCTATGACTGTGGCGCTGCGGTTGCAACAGGATGAACCTTCCTTTTTTTTTTCCTTTTTTAGTATTCAGTTGTTGTTGTTTTTTAGCCTCAGTTGTATGCAGGTCACGGACGACATTTTTTTCCTTGGCGTGTGTCACATGTTTCCCCTTCCTGCATCCCCCCCCCCCCCTTTTTTTTTTTATTTAACTGTTTTTTTTTTTTTTATTTTTATTTTTTTGCTCTTTTCCACTCTACTTTTCAAAGGCAGGATGAATGTTGAGTGTGGCTATGCATGGGGCAGCCCGAAGGATCCACAAGGCAATAATGTCAGCAAGGGGATACAGCAAAACAACAAACAAACAAAAACAAAAACCAACAGACTTTGATGAAAATGGATGCAAAAACTGAACATCTATCACATATACAAGTTTCCTTTATCATACTGTATTCAGACCTTGTTCTTTAACCTCTGACACTGAATTCCCATAAGGTTATATGCCGTCATCCCAGCCAATAAACAATGCTGTTCCTTTTCCTGGTGTTATTCACTATGAGGTCTTGACCTTTCACGTGCAATTTCTTCGTAATGGGCATGGCTGTAAAAGGTCTTGTCAATATCAATCACTGCTTCATGTGTGGTTTTCCTACACCTTGCAATAGCTGGGAAAATGCCAGCGTTAAAGTTCAATCTTTGCATATACATTTGCACAAAGAACCAAATGACAGTGCTTGCACAGAAATATTGTGTTTACAGCGGTGGGTCAGAAAACGCGCCCTCTGAAAATGGTTCATGTGCAGCTGCGCAAAACTCTCTGGGCCAGCAAAACAAGCCTGACGCGTCTGTTTACCCTGCTGAATTAATTCCAGGCCCCCTCTGGCTCTCTCTCTCTCTTCGCTCTGTGTGTGAGTGTGTGAGTGTGTGTGTGTGTGTGTGTGTGTGGTGTGTGTGTGTGTGTGTGTGTGTGTGAGTGCGTGCATACGTGTGCGAGTGCATGTATGTATGCATGTGCTTGTGTGTGTATCCATGTGTGTGTGAATGTGCGCATGCATTATGTATGCCTCTCTGCTTGTGTGTGCATCCATGCGTGGCTGTGTGTGTGTGTGTGTGTGTGTGTGTGTGTGTGTGTGTGTGTGTGTGTGTGTGTGTGTTGTGTGGGTGAGTGTGAGTGTGAGTGTGTGCGTGTGCGTGAATCTTTTTTCTTTTGTCAGGGAAAAGCGATCAAATCTGATTTCTGTGAAAGGTTTGTCCAATCAGCTTGATAAACTTTATGAATTAGGAGAAAATAACTCATTGGCAGCTAAACACAAAAACAGAAAAATCGATAAATACATTGCAGCCAGAGTAGAGTCTGCAGGGGCTAGGGTTTACGAATGAACTAGCCGCTTACAGCTTGAAAAATACGGTATTTAAAAAAAATTGTCATCATGCCCTTTTGGTTCTTCTCAGTATCCACAAATGTATGTAAAATATAACAAAATCTGAAACGCTTACTCTGAATCAAGCAAAACAACAGGCACAAATACACAGAGAAAAAAAAAGAAAGCTATAAGAGCTTTGCATTTTCTTAACAAACACACACAGAAATGAAGCACAAAGAGCAACACAGCTAAAAAAATTTTTCTTCAAAACCACAATACTCTTCAATGATAAAAGAAATACAACAAACATTTACCATTTGCACAAATAATAACCATCTGAGTTGTCTTTTAATGAAACGCTCTGCAGAACACGTTAAATGATAGTATGTATGCGTTCTCTCTCTCCCTCTGTACAAGAAAAAGAGACTGTAAGAGAGAGAGAGAGAGAGAGAGAGAGAGAGAGAGAGAGAGAGAGAGAGAGAGAGAGAGAGGTGTGTGTGTGTGTGTGTGTGTGTGTGTGTGTGCAAGCACTTGTGTGTGTGTGTGTGTGTGTGCAAGCACTTGTGGTGTGTGTGTGTGTGTGTGTGTGTGTGTGTGTGTGTGTGTGTGTGTGTGTGTGTGTGCAAGCACTTGTGTGTGTTGTGTGTGTGTGTGTGTGTGTGTGTGTGGTGTGTGTGTGTGTGTATGTGTGTGTGTGTGTACTTTAATGAACCACATGTAGCATCCATACTGCACAGTTCAGATTGTGTTGCACATGCTGGAGCTCCAACACTGACATATAATTATAAGATATAACAATCAAGAGCATATGCAGACACACACACATACACATACACACACAAGCATGCATGCACATTCTCTCTTTCCACACATATAGGCACTAGTAATATGCATGTACACATAAACATTCTCTCCATTTTTTTCCCTTTGTCTCTCCTACTATCCCACTCTCTCACACAGTAAAATTTTTCAGTTGATTTTGAAATCAAATCAGTCTTCTTCCATGATATGTTGTGGTTGTTCTTTTATTTTCCTTAAACTTTCATCTTTGCTTTTTTTTAATTCATCACACACACACACACAAACCCCCTAATTGTCACCAGTATTACCAAGTCAGGTTAACTCTGACCACCTCAGACATTTGAATTTGGTATGGACAGTTTATTGATCACAAAGATTGTATGTGAAAACATGCCATTTTTATGCATCAGAATGTAGCAAATGTCTTCAGAGTTTGAATCTGTACTTAAATCAGCAGAGTCTGATCACAAAAAAAGCTTGTGATTCCTGCGACAGTAACAATGGAAAGATAACGGAGGGCACAGCACTGAATGCAGACATCTGAAGCCAAGGGAGAGAACCAGAAGAGTTTATAACGCGGGCTGGGTTGCACGGGGTGCCTGCGCCCCAGCATCCCACTGACCTATGACCTGATCCAGAGTGGTGGCGTCCATGTCCAGCATGACGGTGCCCTGGAGCAGGGAGCAGCGCAGTTCAAAGAGCGAGTGCAGGGACAGCGTGGCCACGTGAGGCTGGACCAGCGCTCCCCCCTTCTTCCACATCCTCAAATTTGATCCACACTGCCCGCACCCAGCACACATCAGGAAGGCAGGAACACACGCACACCCACAGGTTTCTCCACACGACTACATAATTAACGTCAAACAAACAATAATGAAACGCAAAGAAAAAAAAAAAAATCGCAGCGCATCTGCACCAAAGCACTCGCTCACCTGGCCGTCTCCTTCCACTCTTTGATGTTGGGGTCCTCAGAGCTGGGGAACAGCTCGGCCATTTCGCAGAAGACATCGTGCGTCTTGTGGTCCTCGTCCTCCTCCTCCCCCAGCAGGAACTGAACGCGCTGAGAGGGCGGGGCAGCTGGCCAACATGACAACAACACTGTTACATCTGACTCAGACAGGAAAGTCACTTTTATACTTCATGGGGCTCTAGCCTTCATAGCTCTGGTCAATACTAATGACCAGAACTTGTGAATTTCTGAACACCTGATGCCACAAACATGGAAAACAGTCTCAAAATTAGTAGCAAAAGCAATATTTTGTACAGAATAAATGTCTATTTGCCTTTAACTGAAGTAGTATGCAGTAGTAATAGTAGTAGTAGTGGTGGTGGTGGTGGTGGTAGGTGTGTGTGTGTGTGTGTGTGTGTGTGTGTGTGTGTGTGTGTATGTGTGTGTGTGTGTGCGCGTGAGTGCATGCATACATACATGCGTGCGTGCGTGTGTGTGTGTGTGTGTGTGTGTTGTGTGTGTGTGTGTGTGTGTGTGTGTGTGTGTGTGTATGCGTGCGTGCGTGCGTGTGCATGTGTGTGTGTGTGTGAGCATCAGTGTGTGTGTGTGTACATGTGTGTGTGTATGTGTTTCTTTTTTTTGTTTTTTGTTTTTGCTTGTTTTAACAAGACAGGTTTCTGGTCAAAACTCTGCTGTTTAGATACAACATCAAGAGAAAGAAATGCCAACAGGTTAACAAACAGATTATTAAAAAAACACACAACAAAAACAAAAAACACATGTCAATAAGAACGCTACACTTGTACAAAATCTGGTGTTACGTCAGCTGCTTGATGAATACCAGTTGCACCAAACCAATCCAACAACACATGAGAAAAAAGCACATGCCACTGCCCTGCGAGACAGTGTTCAACCTTCAGTACATACCTGACAGCAAGCATGCAGCCAATCTTTACATTTTCATGTGCGCACTCAAGTATCATGACAATGAATTTGACAGTGTGTGTGTGTGTGTGTGTGTATGGTGTGTAAGTGTGTGTGTGTGTGTGTGTGTGTGTGTGTGTGTGTGTGTGTGTGTGTTTTGTGTGTGTGTGTGCATGCATGCATGCAGATGTGTGCGTGCATGCATGCATGTGTGTATGTATGTGTGTTTCTGTGTGTATGAGTGTGTGTATGTGTATGTGTGTGCACATGTGTGCGTGTAGTGCATATATGCACACGTGCATGTGTGCATGTGTGTGTGTACAAATGTGTGTGAGCGCATTCACATTACTTATTTGTGGATATTTCTCAATACAGCTTCAAGCATTTTCATCCTTTTCCTTTGTAACTGGCCTCCGAACACCACGTCACTTATGTTTCCACCTTTTATTACCAATTGATTGATTGTTTCAATCAAAATTCCTTTTCTCCCTTCCCTGAATGCTCCTGTCCTCTGGACACAAACTTGCTATGACTGATAGGAATGTTTTCATTCATGGGAAACTAACGCTTCTGCTGATGTCGAAGCACCTCTCTTCATGTGCCATCATCTGGGAAAAATAACTGGCAGGGAAGGCCTCAGGTCAACCTGACATAAAATTTCATCATTCATGCATTCCACTGGCCACTAGGAGCAAGCCTGATGAGCTTCCCATAGACTGAACAGCTGTTGCTTGCTGGCCCATTGGTTCCCCCCCCCCCCCCCCCCCCCCCCCCCCACTGGGGGAAATGCAAGTATTGACTGACAGCGCTCTCACAGTGCAATCCGCATTTTTTCTCCTTCCTTGTGTCTATGTGTATTTGTGTGTGAAAATGTATCAATGGCTTATCCAAGTTTAAACTTCATGTTTTCTCTTTTTCTTTTACAAAAAAAAATTATAATAATTATATAGCAGTTTTCATTGTGCAAATAATAATAAGAATAATAACAATAAAAAATAATTACAACAAATAATGATAACAATAATAACAAAAATAACAATATTCACTCTATATAGCACTTTCTATTGCGCAAAAAAGAACATTATCAAACACCTGCATACACCATTTGCACACATGCATACCGCAGCTTAAACACAACATTTCCTGGCACTCTATAAACTGAAAAGCTGGACAGAATATTTGTTTTCATACAAATTCAGATGCATTCTGCCTTTCAGATTCTGAACATCGTTTCATTCACATTTTGGCTCACGGATGCCTTAACAAAAAACCTTGGGCCAATAATCATGGCAGTGTATTAGACTGTTTAAAGCCTCCTTACCTTAAAAGAGCGTCTTTGAATTCATGAAACAGTAGCCCTGAATACAAAGCCCTGCATCAGCAGTAAATACATGCTGATACCAACAAAGGCAGATCTTTTGTGTGTCAACATTCAGAAACCTTACACAATAAAATTGAGTCACCCGCATAGGAATGTCTGCAATGCCAAGTAATTAGATATGAGTTTTGCTTCAAGAAACCGTGAAATGTTGGAGGACATGACCAAGGATAGTGTCATGCTCCACATTCCTTGATCTCAGTGATGAGGTCTTTGGTGAGAGAGAGAGAGAGAGAGAGAGAGAGAGAGGGGGGGGGAAGAGAGAGACAGACAGGTGTGCATGCATGTGTGTGTGTGTGTGTGTGTGTGTGTGTGTGTGTGTGTGTGTGTGTGTGTGTGTGTGTGTGGAGGATACGACCAAGGATAGTGTCAGGCTTCACATTCCTTGATCTCAGTGATGAGGTCTTTGGTGTGTGTATGTGTGTGTGTGTGTGTGTGTGTGTGTGTGTGTGTGTGTGTGTGTGTGTGTGTGTGTGTGAGAGAGAGAGAGAGAGAGAGAGAGAGAGAGAGAGAGAGAGAAAGAAACAGAGGGGGAAGGAGAGAGAGAGAGACAGAAGGCATGCATGCATGTGTGTGTGTGTGTGTGTGTGTGTGTGTGTGTGTGTGTGTGTGTGTGTGTGTGTGTGGTGTGTGTGTGTGTGTGTGTGTGTGTGTGTGTGTGTGGGTGCATGCGTGCATGTGCATGTGTGTGCATGCACATCACTGGCATGTACAAACCCTGCAGCAGCCAGGCAGAGCAAGTGACTGACAATGAGCAGAGGGGCAATGTCTGTGTGATGCATGTGTTATTTGTTGTTTTATTGATGTTTTGTGTCAAAGCAACATCGTCTGTACAAAGCCTATTAGTTGTAGCTACCGGATGATGTATTCTGTCATGCAAGACCCTACTTGCTCACAAAAAGTTTCTCACATACAAAACATCCATTAATGTCAATAACAGCTCTTAGATGGGGAGGTAGGTTAAACTCTGAATAGACATCCAAAAATTTAACAGGGTTCAAACAATCTAATACACCACCATGAGTCTGGTCCTTGAAGCAAAAAAAACAACAAAATAGAGACATCCCAATTTTCTGTGCTATTCAACTTTTCAGGTGTATGGCCATTTTCAGGTGTCATGCCATGCCTACATATGATACACAACAGATCCTCTTTAACCCTTGATCTCTCCTTCACTCTGTCTCCTAGCTCTCTCTCCTTTCTGTCTCCTCTCTCTCTCTCTCCCTCTCTCTCTCTCTTTTTCAAAGCATGCATGTGCATTTGTTTGTATTAATATATGTTGAAAGGAATGCAGGAAAAGACTATAAAGGAAGAGAAAGTATCATGCATTCAGTCTATATACTAACTGACAATAATGCTGAGGTAATGAGACTTCAGACATCCATTACAGATGAAAACTGTGAGTTTATCAATTTCCAGAAAAAAAATTGCATGTTAAATAGTCAGGTTTAACAGAAAGATGATGAGAAAAATACATTTCAAAGAGGAGAATTGGCAGGTACAAGACAGAAAAGAGTTACCTCAGAGATGATTTTCCAGTCTGAATTAGGAAACTATTAAGCTTACCACATCACGCGAAACAAAACACTGATTAGTAGTCACCTTAACTGTTATTGTTGTTGTTATTATTATTATTATTTATTCATTTGTTTAGGGGAAGGCTAGGGGGGTGGGGGGAGGGGGAGTGGGGGTTTACACAGATCTTTTCTTTTGGATCACCATGAAAAAATAAAATGAAACACAATAACCAAAGTATTAAAAAAAAAAAAAAAAAGCAATAACATAACAAGGCAATATGCTATCTGTTTTCACTCCCTTTTCCCCTTCTCACTTTTCTACCTGTACAAAAACAGTTTTTTCCTCACCTGTATCTGTTAGTGTGTATGTCTGTCATCAAGATTTAACACAAAAAACTACTACACCAATTTCAGCAGAACTCTGAGGAAAAATTGAATGTGGCCTAAGAATGAACCTGATAAATTCTGATACAGATTCTGCTTCTAGACCCCCTTATGTTTGATTTGACCAATGAGAGGTTTAAAACGAAAATCATATTCCATACACGTAATTGTCAATATCCACTTAACATCATTTCCACTTTATAATACTTTGTCATCCCGATTCAAAAATGACCCCCCAAACCTTAAAACAAAATTATGAAATTCTGGATTTTTGCTCTTAATTCAGTATTTCAGGAATTATTTCTAAATCGGGAAATTCCAGAAAAAAAATTCTGGACGATTGGCATCCCTGGTGCCTTTCTAAGTTGTGACATGTTACTATGTCAAACTATGTCATACTATGTCATGTCATGTCTTTTTCTGGTATATCTCATCCTGTGGTGGTGGTCATCTGTACATAATGAATGCTAGAATGCTCTCATATCTAGATGTATGAAATGCTGTGCTGTCTGTGGTGGCGTCTCTCCCACTGTTCAAGTCACAGTGGGTGGATAGTTGCTGTATTATGCATTATTGTATTGTACAGGATTGTATGGCATTGTACACACTGGATGAAGTTATTGTACTTTAATGCATTGTACTGCGCTGTTTGCTGTGTTGATGTATGGCATGCTTTCATTGCCACACCAGATTTCTCTGTGTGAATTTCAAGCTTATTTCCCTGGGGACATTGCCACAGCTCAGTGCCATCTTTTTTTGACTGTATGTCTTTCACCTATCAGGCTGGAAGCAGAATTTTGTCATGGACAATTCCCTCATAGCTGTAAGTAGCTGTGTGCTAATGTAAGAAGCCATACAGTTAGGACTTCTCTTTAGTCTTGCCTGAAGACTAGTAGTAATGCCCTGGTTCAGGTGTCATGAATGAGTGATGTGAGTGTGTGTGTGTGCGTGTGTGTGTGTGTGTGTGTGTGTGTGTGTGTGTGTGTGTGTGTGTGTGTGTTCCTTAGAACTACTATGAAGAAAAAAACCCACAACAGATCAAAATAAAATTGGTAATATTAAAAAAAAAAGAAAAAAAAGACGAAACAAAAAACCCTATATTTTCATTTTGTGTCAATATCTGCCATACTCTATCAACCATGTGAGCTTTCAGAGCTTTCCATAACAGCCAAGTGGGTCAGAAGTCAGATGATAGTGCAGTTTAAGCCTCCCTATATCCTGGTCAAAACCACTCTGAATGCGTTATTTACGGCCACACCAAACCCTTTCCCAAGTCACACAGAAAAAGAACAAAATAAACTTGAAAATAACACTCAAGGACAGTTTCACACTCATGTAGCCTATTTTGAATTTTATTACAACTTAAAACTGCATGACAGACTCTTGCTCTTGTGCTCTGGTTTAGGCGATACTGAAACATTTTCCGCACAAAGTATCTTAACCAAACAACTCTCTGAGAGGGTAACTTGACAATCAAACAGAAAAAAAAAAAACAAAGAGCTCTTTGACATTATGTAAACATCCTCTTCAGATGTATACCACTGTAAACGATAATGCCTAAACTTTGAAAGTAACTGAGCCTTGAAAGTAACATTCACACACTTTTGTCACCGAGTTGCCAAACTTTAACCATATTTAACTGTTTTCTTAGTTGGGTTTTTTTTTTTTTTTTTTTTGCTTTTAAATCCCTAAGAATTAAAGGCAGTATTTCAATATATCCAGTTGCTATTAAGTTATTACTTTTTGTTACTGGGTGCACTGAAAGAAAAAGATACACCCGAAGGTGCAAGTACTTCTCTGGGTCCCACCTGCACCTCTGGGTGTATATTTTTCTTTCAATACACCCAGTAACAAAACTCATAACTGAATACCAGAACATCGCTGTAATAATCTAAAATCGTGATGATATGAAATACACATTGAACTAAAGAAAATATCTTTGATTCAGGCTGGAACATATGAAGTTTGTCAAGAGCAATGCACCCAACTCCATTCACCCTTTTACTACCATAACCTGTTATCCACATTTCGGGATGAGAAAAATCAACGGACTGACAGCGTTTCTGACTTTGTCAGTCATGCCATGTCTTCACTTCACTACAGTCTCACGACCCCAGTGTCACTGCAGGAGACCTGAGCACCGAAGAAGCTGCCATACTTCTCCTAGCTAGTCTGTTGGCAATCACCAACAGACGCTCTGACTTGTGACGTCACATCTCTCAAAACAGGCATGGACTTGTAGTTTTATTCGTATTACAGCCCGCCCATCACAAACGGCCCTATCAGGCCAGCGACCTCACAGAACCAACCAACCAACCAACCAACCAACAAATCCTGTCCTGAGAACAGCAACAGAAAACACAATTTAACTATCTATAAAATCTATAAATCACCTCTTAACATCACGCACATATTCCTGGATATTCTTGAGTAAGAATTTGGTAAGTATGATCAGGTAAAAAAAAACACAAAATCATATCAAGTATAACAAACTACACAGTGCAATAACTGGCAAACTCTGTGAACACAGCCACTGTACTATGCATGGTATTCTGTTACCAATCCTACAAGTAAAGAACAGGATCAATAATGCAACATGAAAAATAATTACAGAAACTGTGTAAATCTGTACATACCACTGGGTGTGTGTGTATTATTGTTCTTTCTTCTTAAGAAAGAACATCCAAATTTTGGACATCAGCACCAAGATCTGTGCAGTGAAAAGTGAGGCAATACTACACCACACATACATTCACCCCTACCCATACCACTGGGTATGTACAGACCAAAGGGCCATAAGTTTCAAAACCGTCCCCACCCCCAGTTTACAGCCTACAAAGAACTCTCTCCCTCTAGCTCTCTTTTACAACCTAGCAGATCAGCCGACAGATTTACACCTTTATCATTTAAGATTCAAGCTTCACTCTAAATTATGTATAAAAAGAATGTTAATAATTCCAAATACTTCAAAGAAAATGTTAAGAGGTCAAAAACCACATGTATACATTTATCACTTCACACCCAAGTATAAAATGTTTGTATCTGCACAAAGCCGAACTCCATACAAAGTTACTGGCAAAAACTACAATACTAAACAATACATCAAAACACACCAAATTCTGGTAGCAAAACTGTTCAGAACTATTCTGACTACTGACCCCAAACATTTCAAGACTAGTGTGAGAGACATCAAGTGCCATGAAGCAATGTGTGATTACTTTTTTTTTGTTTCTTTGATTCCTTTTTTTTCTTTTAAATTTTAACCCAGAAAAAGAGTCATAGAACAAACAATTCAAAAAAATTAACTGAAAGAATATAACCCCAAATAAGAAAATAATTAACAGAAACAACGAAACACAGAACCTGCAGACTAACGTTGTCACTGGGCTTAAGAGAGAACATCCAATTTTTGAACATCAGCACCAAAATCTGTGCAGTGAAAAGTGAGGCAATACTACACTACACATACATTCACCCCTGCCTTGAAACAATGTAATAATGTAAACCAAACAGAATGACTCCTGACAACGAAAAAAAAAAAAAATTGGAACAATAATCTTGAACCTAAAACTATCCATAAACCACTCGCACTTTCCAAAGAAATAATCTAGGAAGAAATGAACGGATAATGAACAAGAATCAACAGAGTGACAGAATAGAGGTGTGCACCAGGTGAGCAAGCAATCACAATGTTTTCAGCTACGAAGTACCAGTTAATGCCAGTGAATATTTGATGTTTTTTCTATATACACCCAAACATTCTCAAAAACAAGAATTGTTAAACAAGAAAGAAAAGATACCTTGGTTATCACTTTTTACAACCTACCATGCATAGAAAATCCTGGAAAAGAGCAGAAAGAGACAAAAACATAAGCGGTTATTATAGTCAGAATTACCAAAACAAAACAAAAAAAAAAGAAAGAAGAGGTAATCAAGTTGTATACTAACACTAATGGTTTGTTCAGTTTTGTATGTTGCTTTTTCTCTGCATCTCCTCTGTTAAATTCCTCCAAAATAAAATACAGCTCTTTATAATTCTTTCTAAGCTAACGAGAAAACTCACACACACACACACACACACACACACACACACACACACACACACACGCACAGAGGTACACATGTACGTACGCATGCACGCACTATCCTCCTACACAGTATCACACTGTCCCCCTCCTCTCCTATCTACCCCTTCCCTCACCCACTTTTCCTTCTTTGTTTATGGCAACATTCTAATGATAACATTCTAAAATTGTGAATATCATCTTAATTACAGGTCTCCTATTACCTATATGTGTGATGGAACATTAAACAGAATTGCTTCACACACACACACACACACACACGCACACACACACACACTCACACACACACACACTTGTTCTCATTAACACTGTCATGTTTTTGTGATCTGTCACTACACAGCATCCTTCTCTCAATCACATCATGATATACTAAGCTTCCTTTCAAACAGCAGCCACCACACAACAGTGTTCCCACACAAGCACAGACGTGCCCACACACCCAAACATACACTGGTACTCACCTTCCTATCATTCACAATTTCATTTCTTCAGTCATCACGTTTATCACCAAAGTTTACTTTCTTTGTCATCATGGAAAAAAAACAAACAAAAGATGACAGCGAACTGACAAAAGAAACAACAGCTGCCATGAGCAGTTTTGAAATCTAGAGATGCGCTGTTGGGCAGTACAATTGGCAGTAAGTCACCCTTCTCTGCTGTAAGTGTTGTGTTAGTATCAGCTCCTGTTTTCTGGGACATTGTTTCATCAAGTTGTACACCAAACCCTTTAGTGGGGAGGGGGGAGGGGGGGGGGTGTGTGAAGAAAATATAATTGAAATAAATGTTAAGACCATGTTGAGAGGAAATAGTTAGACTTCAATGAATAGGGTAGGTTTATCTATCATTTTTTTTTTTTCAAGAAATAGAACATACAGCATTTTCACAATAAGAAGGCCTGGTGGGTAAAGGTTGATATCTGAGGACTTAAACGCTGATATATTCCTATCAACATTTTGACATCCCACTCAGTGACTAGAAGACTGCCTTCCCTGTTTGACAGCTCTCTGTGCCACGCTGTTTCTCTGTCCTCAACCTTTTAACGACCATATTCATTAGTGCTGGGGGAAAAAAAAAACCTGAACTATTCCACACATTTCAACATGACCATAGTCAAGAGTACAAGTATTCAGCAGAGTTGATTCTGTAACAATGTGCTGAGACAAATGACTGAGCAGCAGCAGCAGCACCCAAACTGGGCAGAATCTAACCCCCCCCCCCCCCCCCCCACACACACACACACACACACCTCTTGCTTCCCAACTCCCATCCTCTCCATCATCATTTATTCCTAGTACCCTACTTCTGAATAAAACACAAAAAAAGAAGAAGAAAAACAAAAAAAAGAAAAGAATCAGGACAGGTGGGGAGGCCGGCAACCCATTCTGGTATGAGTTGTGAAGAAATGTATTGCCCTGCTGTAATTCTGGTTACATTTTCAAAAACAATTGTTACCTTCTTTTTTTTTCTTTTTTTTTAGCATACATGACTAAATGTTTCACATGGCATGTGACAGTGGAAGGATATAAGGGCTCTAAGTAAAGATATTTCTTATGGTTCTGAGTGTGTGTGTGCGTGTGAGAGAGACAGACAGAGAGAGAGAGAGAGAGAGAGAGAGAGAGAGAGAGAGAGAGAGAGAGAGAGAGAGTATGTGTGTGCGCGTGTGCGAGTCATTCTGCATGTCTGTGTGCCTGTGTATGTGTGTGTTGATGTGTGTGTGTATGTGTGCATATGTGTATGTGCATGCATGCATGCGCACATTCATGTATATGATAGTATCAGTGTGATGGCCTGTGCCTGTGTTTATTGATTTTGAGCATGATGACATAAATGTCATCACAAACACATCACACTGCATGATCATAACACCGAAATGTTGTTCACAAATAATAAGTAACTTTGAGTTAACAAACAAATGAAAACAAACATAAAAAAATCAAGAAACACACACACACACATATATATAAACAGCTTTAAACACATTACTTCAACACATGCACATAAATAAATCTTCCACAAAAAAAGGAAGAAACACACCTGAAACAACACAACATCTCAAAAATGGTGGGAAACAAAACAATGCCCTATCATTTCCATCACATCAGAGACAAGATGTTCAAACTGAATGAAAAAAAAGACACTTAAAATCATGCTATCAAAAATGAAAAAAAAAAAAAAAGGAACACCACGACACACACAGGAAAATGTAAATTGCAACTAAAATAAGACAAATGCAAAAACAATTCAAATCAGATGTCCGCAACACAGTGACAGCAACAAGCGAAAGGGTTTGCAATGCAACGTTCTCACTGAAGGTGTTTGCATCATCACAGGTGGAAGCATAACTTTCATGCAAGGGCCTATGAACAAATGCTTACATCATGATGTCCATAATGTCCACTATAATGACTGCTCTGGGTGTAGGCAGAGGAACAGCAGGGTGGGTATTGTTTACAGTCCAGTCTGTGTGTTGTGTGTGTGTGTGTGTGGGGGGGGGGGGTGGTTGTGTGATTGTGTGTGATTGTGATGTGGTGTGGGTAGTTGTGTGAGTGTGTTTGTGTGTGGTGGTGTTGTGTGTGGTGTGTGTGTGTGTGTGTGTGTGTGTGTGTGTGTGTGTGTGTGTGTGTGTGTGTGTGTGTGTGTGTGTGTGTGTGTGTGTGTGTGTGTGTGTGTGTGTGTGTGTGTTTGTGTTTGTGTGAGAGAGAGATGTGGTGTGGTGTGTGTGTGATGTTGTGTGGTGTGTGTGTGTGTGTGTGTGTGTGTGTGTGTGTGTGTGTGTGTGTGTGTGTGTGTGTGTGTGTTTTGTGTGCATGCTTGTATGTGTTTGTGCGCATGCGTGCGCGAACATGTGTGTGTGTGTATGTCAGTCTGTCTGTCCATCACTAACAAAGTTATTCACAAAAACAGCTTGGCCAGTGTAATTTGCATTTCAAGCATTTCAAAAGGTTGTCTGAGACCAGATTGGTCTAGCAGCTGAAGATCCAAAGGTCTATAGTTTAATCCCAACTTGAAGCAGCACTATTATAAGGAATTTTCCCTTCTGATTTATCATCTGAGCAGACAACTCTGTCCAAGTCCTTCACAGAAGACTTACAACCCATGTCCCACGTCTAAACACATATATTTTCTACAGGCCAGTAAGCTGTCGAGTGCTGATAGGTTTGTCAACACATGCATGTGTGCTCACACACGCAAGCACATGCACGCAAACATGCGCACTCACACACACGCACACACATACCCATACACACACACACACACAAAGCAACAGGGTTTGAGCAATGTAACAGTATACCACACAAAGGGGAAGATAAAAGTAAAAACAACAGATTCTTTGAACGAAATATTAGGGCAGATGGTCTGTGGATAATCTATGCATGCAAGCACCTTGCGAATTCCCCACTTTGTTTGCGACTGCATGAAGAGAGAGAGAGAGAAAAAAAAGAAACAAATTAGTAGCTACAGCCACAGCGTTCCCAGCACAGTTCATTTATCAGGGATGAAAACAATGAAACGATTCAACTTTCATGTCAGACTACCGGCATGCACATACATTATCTATTATAAACGCACACTATTCACATGAGCTGTTAACATGAAAGAATTTGATTTGGAATGTAAGACGAGTGAGTAAGAAAATGAGTTTGTGTGAACTGGTATGCATGACTTGGTTTACTTGGCTTTGCTTGTTTTGACACCCCCCACCCCCCAATTCTAGACAACTCTTACAACTGCATGGAGACATCAGTGATATAAAATTAAACACAATACAATGATTCGTCACCACTCAACATACACATAAAGGGGTGGAAAACGGACCACCTTTTCAGCATTTTAATAACATCTACATCTTGAACTTTTCGACAAACAGACTTTTACACAGTGACCTTGGTAATATCCCAAAATGGACTTGGATGAAGAAATTTTGTTACCGTAAACAGAAGTGAGAGGTAACAAATAACGAGTCTGAATTCATTTTCAGCATAGCCTCTGTCTGACATCAGGTCAAGTAAGAGCTGCGTTAAGATTGGACACGGGAACAAAATATGATGATTTAATCATTCTCTACCCGTATGTACACCTAGTGTCTTTAATGAATTTACATCTTAAAACATTGAACTTCTGTTTGCAGCATACAGTGGTAATTTCTCGAGAGCCATAATTAGTAATACTGCAAGGCAAGAAGTCTCGATTGTCAACTATATTTTCGTTGTTCTGTTTTTTTTCATACTGTCTCTTCAATCCATATCCCTCTTTTACAGACCATGGGATCTTTACATGTACACAGCCTTTGGTATTCCATGCTCCACTTCTTGGCATTCCATCTGCCCATTCATCTGCAGAACACCACAGTGAGGTGGAACCCAAATTAAGGTTACGTCTGAACCCTTCTAGATGAGGAAGTTAATCGGATATACTTTGATGATCAGATCACACACTGCCCTTGATCTTCTCTGTGAGTTCCTACAGTTGATGCATGAACAGTTAGACTCAAAACTAATCAACATATCTTAGAATTTTTTTTTTTTTTTTTTTTTTTTTGTAATTTCCCCCGTAAAAATTTTGGCTCAGAAAAACAAATCTAGATCTGTAGTTGTAAAAAAAAAAAAAGAAAGATTATTTATGTGTGCGTGCACATGCTTGCATGCGCATGTGTGTGTGTGTGTGTGTGTGTGTGTGTGTGTGTGTGTGTGTGTGTGTGTGTGTGTGTGCGTGTGTGTGTGTGCGTGCGTGCGTGTGTGTGCGCGCATATGCGTATGTGTGTGTGTGTGTGTGTGTGTATGTATGGTTACACACCTACATGTATGCATAAACAAACAAACATAGTTCTCAAATTTCACCAAAAAAAACAAACAAAAAAAAACCCCAGATGAACCATGACCTGGAAAATGCGGAAACAACATTCCTCCCCTCTCACTGCGCTTAACACCTGCAGTTTACACCCAGGTAGCCAGAGACGGTAAATATGTTGATGTACTGGACCATCTACTTCCTTTCAAAAGCATGTCAAACCCCAATACACTGAAGTTATGAGCTCATGATAAACTTAACTCAACCTGCTGACCAAAGGGATGAGTACTATTTCCCTCTGTGGTGGATGTGCATCATCAATTCAGCTTTTTTACAGCCAGAAAATTCGCTGTTCTGTTATAAAGCCCATCCGTCGGAGATGAGCTGAGGAAACGTCATTCAGACATGAAAGTATTACCGAGACAACAGCTGACTTGGTATCACAAACATCATATATTGCAATGAACATCATCGTCATCTGCACGCACAAATACATCATGTATTGCACCGAACATCATGGTGATTTGCTCGCTCAACAGTAATGATAATGTGTATGGTGAGTGCAATATTCATTATGCCAGTCAGCATGCAAGCTTGCACATGGACATGCACATACACATTACGCACACACACGATCTTGTCACTCAGACTTGGTCAGTTTCAATTTTTTTTTGTTTCTTTTGCTCGAGGTTAACTTCTAGAAGATGCAGCTGAAGATGCGACAGAAAGTGACACATGTAAATTTGTACAGTCACACACTTTTTGTTGCTAAAAATCAGCCCACAAGGTGACTGCCCCCTCTGTTAAAACTAAGTTTACTCTGGAGCCATACTGGCACAAACAGCTCAGTTAGGTCATCATCAGCGCAGATGTGGACGTACGGATAACATGGACTTAAAAACATCAAATCTCCAGGGCATGCTTCGAATCTTCGAACAGGCAGTGTTTTCTTCCCCTATCAAACTGACCTTGTATGTTAACACAGAGACTGGGAATGAGACAATAAAGTTTAGATCCAGCAGTGGAAGCACACACACAATGCACTCAATAGTCAAGGTGTCTTTTGTGGTAAGATTGGGTGGAAAAGTTCATTTTAAATTTCATATACAAAAATAAAGGCAAAAAAAAAAAAGGAGAACCAAATCCTGAGTGTCATACTATCCAGACCCCTTTCCCGCAAACAGCAGCTCCAGAATCACAGAGCACTCTGTCGTCTCATCCAGGTGTCACAACACAAATGGCCTTGGGTTCATTCTACTGCTGCTCCCCAGTATAAACTGGACTAATCCCTAGCCAAGTCCCAACAACAGAGCCCTGGCAGATCACCATCAGGTTACCCAATGAAGAAAACCCTGCTGTGCCTGCTGGTTATTTTTGACAAGAGTTTGACAAGATTTCTGGTCTGACGTGACTTACAGTCCCTGCCTCCTACTCATCACAATGATTATCTGTCTTTAGGTCCAGACCGACCATGCAACATCCATCTGAAGAAGAACCTAACCCTACATTCTTCCAACGATGATATCAGCAACAACACACACAAAAAAGTCAATCTGAAATTACCTGTGACGCAGCAGCTTGAGGGTGTAAAATATGTCATGCCAATATTCCACATAAAAGGGTATGAAAGACAACAGAACCACAACATCTTTCCTGTTTCTTTGATGATCAGTGGGAACAGGGATTTTACGTTAGCGGAGACTTCATGATCCACTTTAGATGTCATAGCCATACTGTGCATTTTCTTTTCACAACAAAATAGCAACCAAGAGAAAAAGATGATGTTCAGACAATCGCTAGTCCGGTAAAACAAATAACATTCTCAGTCAAAACTTGGTAACACTGACTTTCATGAATGGTCGGGGTCAGGACATCAAAAAAGCTACAACAATTTAAAGTGAAGAGTACATTTACCAACAGCTCGCTCTCTCTTTCTCTCTCCATCTCTCTCTCACTCACCCCCACACACACACACACACACACACACACACACACACACACACACAAAGTACAATGTCCACTCAGTAAATGCAGTAGAAAATCCAGTCAGCAAATAAAATGTAGCCCATAAAAGAAAAAAAAAGTCAACGGGTACAACAATGCTAGGCTGAGAGACAGAAACTGATGGCAACAACGACGACATTATACAAATGCACTCTCAGTCTTGATCGATAAAACAGTACCTATGTTCCTTATAAAAGTTTCTCTTTGTGTACACATACAAATGTTTGATCTTTCAAAATCAGCCTTCCTACCTGTTGAACTTACAAGTACAAATATCCAATACCACACACACACACACACACACGCACACACACACACACACACACACACACAAATAAAGGAAAAAAAAACTACTCAAATGAAACCTTGGAAGAGATGACGTGTCAGTGTGACAACTGTCACTGACGGCAGTAAGCAAGCTAAAACTGCAAGCCTTTGATGACAGTAACATGACCTCTCCCAATGCATTACTATCATAAAGATTTCAGAGAAGGGAAAGCCAAGCACTGAAATGGCAAATTCCCACACCTGCCACTAAGTCTACACAGCACTCCGTGAATTAACTTACACCATAGTGGATGTACGAATCACTTCAGTGAATTCATCTGATAATGGAATTTCCACGACCAAGAGAGGAGACACCATTACGACTCACATGTGAAGAATGAACGTCACATGAGGGTCAAAGGCACACACAGTTGGGACAAGAAGGGAAAGGAGAGAAAAGAACATAGATTGCACAAACACACACATACCACACATACGCAAGCATGCATGCACACAAGCTGTTTTTGATAACAGGAACGCAATTAAAAGAACATTTTCTCCCCGCTTTCTCCCTTATTGCCTTACCTGGGAACTAAAAGCTCAAACAACCCATCTTCTATACTGGTTTGCCCTTTTGTCCTCAGACAGGTCGCCAATGTATTCCCAAATGTGCATCTCAGAAAACTTTGATATCATGTAGCAGAATCACTTCATGTACTATGGACTTTATTGTTCCGGGCGCATGCACTTTGGACTTTGCCTGAACAGTGCTTGTTTTCTATCATTTTGGCAACAACACTGATGATGCATTCCTGTAATTTTCATCAAGATCTGTCACTGCTCAAACAAGCATTACTTTTCCTTGGCTGCTTAATTAACTATCGCTTCACGCCTTGGCATATTTAGTTCATGATACATGACAAACTCATATAGTCGTACTTACCTATATTTATAAAGATGTATTTGTAATATATTTCAGGTCTATATAAAAATGTATACTTTATCATATCTCTGTATCAGCTTGATTGAAATCACATTAAAAGATCAAATCTTGATCATCTTTAACTTAATATCAAGTACAATATTTGCAAATAGAATGTCTTTTACCAGTGCATACGGCTGTAAGTGTAAATGGTCATGATTTTTAAAAGAATATCAATTTCTTAATATTGCTGAAAATGGCAATCACAGACTTACAGCCATTATCAATCAGATCGGATGGCTGGAAAGGCCTTAATACTATTTATCATTCTGCCATGTTTAGTCATGGTGGCGCTTTTGATTGCTGAAAAAATACTAACGTTAAAGATAACCAAAGGCAAACACACACACACACACACACACACACACACACACACACACACACAAAACTGCATGATTACATACACTCACTTGTTTACACATGCGAGTTAAAAATCCATAGACTAAACACATATTCACACATACTAGGCACATATGCACATATGTGCACACACACACACACACACACACACACACACACACACACACACACACACACACACACACACAAGAATACATGTGGGACATAAAAAAAAACATCCTAACACTTGGAAATCTATGCTTGCATGGAAGACAAAAAAAAAAAACTTGAAGAACAAACCCTGAAATGAATGCAGTGTGGAAAAGCTATTACCATTAAAAAAAAACCATGACAGACATTCCTTCCCTCCTGTTCTTTCCTGTACTACATGTAAGCTGAGAGGAATGAACGGAACTGAAAGATGCTCATAATTTCTGCGACGTTTTACTAACAACCCGGGATAGTATTCATAATGTGTCAATTCTGGGTGTCAGAGAGATTACTCTTCCCGATCTCTCCTAATCTCCTAATATTGAAATGAAAACGACTTAACATACGTTGTTACAGTCTTAAGAATATGAAAACCAATGCAAATACATTGTTTTTCAATTTATCTTCCAGTTAATGAGCTAAAACAAGTTCAGAACCAGACCAGAAAGTATTTCACAGTGGTCTAATAACACATCATTAATAGGTTACTATTAACAATCAGCGGTGAAGAAGTTTGAGAAAAAAACAAGGCCATTTTTCCATCCAACACTTTTATAATCCATTCTAATAGTAGGATTAGTACGCATATAAGCACTTCAGTGGTAATTATTGTCCCACAAGAATTTGCTCTTTAAAAACATCTGAACGACCAAAGTCAACTAAACAATATAATCTTACAGACAGGACTTGATTGCACATGAGAATAAATTGTGACCATCTACTTTTTTTTTTTTAAAGCATGATCAATCTGCAAGCTGAGAATGCATTAAAAGAAACAAAAAAAAACAAAACAAATGAAAGACATCCGCAGAAAACTACACTGCACGGCACCACAGGCGATGATTAAACTCAATATGCCGCAGAGCACATTCACTCATCCAGTCAATGCCACAGCTAGGCCTGCAACAGACCAGTCCTACCTGAGGAGCTAGCACCATGTTCCCCAGACTCGGCTCCTTCAAGCCAACAACATCATCACATCGTTAGTCACCTGTTCACGGCCCAGTCCCATGTCAAGGTTCTCGAGTCACATTGTTTTTGACATGTTTGCGCCATTCTCCATTAGAATGTCAGCTGAGGCAAGTGAATGAATGTTTCACAGAACCCTATTTCTGTGCTCCGTTATTATCAAGTTCTGAATAATGAAATGTGCAACTCATGTTGTTTTCTGTATTTCCCCAAACATTCTCTTTCTTTACCCACAAACTTTCCACTTCACCGTCTCTCTCTCTCTCTTTATCCAGCCCTCTGCCTCCAGTTCTTAATCTTTCCAGCACCCCCCCCCCCCCCCAACCTTCCTCCACCCTCCTTCTCCCTCTTGTCTGTCCTTCTCTATCCAGGTAATGCACATCCCTTTCTACAATTATCTTTAAATTCTGCTGTAGCCACAATAATTCGCTGTGAATTGCAAATCGCCATCTGATGATCCATTTGATGCCATCATCATGTTCATAGCCATGTTTCCAATTTACCAGTGATACCGTGATATCATAGTATTATACTCACTGGATGCAGTCTTACAACACTCCATTCCTATGCAAGGACCACCACCAGAAATTCCAGTGGATTTGGTTAAACTGTTCCCTACACTCCCACCCCACCTGTCTCATAAAGAAAAAGGCTGACATGCTAAAGGTTAGCACATACATAAAACAAAACATGGCACAACAAAATGAAAAAAAAAAAAAAAAATGAAAGCCTAATACCTAAACCAAAGAATTCAGCACGCTCTCTTGCAGTCTCTCTCTCTCTCTGTCTCTCTCTCTCTCTCTCTCACGCACACACCCACGCATACAAGCACGCGTTAAAGGTAAGTGAGAGAGCAGAGAGGGATGGAGGGTGGGGAGCACGATTTGTGGGGGGGAACAGATGCCAGGGCAATTAACTAAAATACACTCTCAGACGACAAAAATAATTATAACACTTTGTGGAAAGACCGACTAGTTAGGCAAGTTTTCTGGGCAGTTAATAAATAACATGTACTCTTGCTAGGGTTTTCTTTTTCCCCCTGCATGGAGCAATGACACAATCATAGTTAGTTCTAGCAAACTAGATTTTAACAAAACAAAAGCTGAAATGCACAAAAGGTTCACTCTCTAATACATAACTGTACACTTATTATGAAACAATGGAAGATCAAATTTAACAAAAAATTGTTTTAGTAGCAGCCTCACCAAAAAAAAAAAGAAAGAAAAAAAAAAATCCTGTTATCAATGGGATACTGAGGAAGAAAAACAATCAAATGTACAATACTTGAAACAAACGCACAAAAAGGAAGTTGTAACAGCTGCTGTTTGTGCTATCATATGTTTGTCTACAGACCAACATCTTTTTGACTGAAAGTGATTGCAGACAAGCTGTTGTGTGTATGTGTCCATACATGTGTAAGGATGACTGAGGGTATGAATATGTGTCTGCCTGCAGAATCCTTGTGATACGTGTGTTCGTACACATCAGTGTTAGTGAAGACAAGAACAACTCGTACTAGTCATGATAAAGAAGGAGAGTGGATGCTTACCCATAGGTGCTTCTTCTCGAGCTCCTCGGTTTTCATCTCTGGCTTTTTTGTGCTTGTGATGGCGCTGTCGATGACGATGTGGTCTTTGTCTGGGCAAATGCAGCCCAATGTAGACTGTGTCTTGTTTTCTATGATCTGTAAACATCATTGGTATCTTAGACCAAGTGCAGACTGTCTTGTTTTCTGTGATCTGTAGCATACACAAATACCTATGACCAAATGTTGATGTGTCTTGGATATGTAGCAGCTACTAATATCTATGGCCTAATGTAGACACATCTTGGATATATAGCAGCCACCAATATCTATGACTAGAATGTCATGACCAAATGTAGACTGTCTTTCATATGTAACAGCTGCCAATATCTATGGCTGAAATGGCAACTGTGTCTTCTTTTCTACAGTACATAACACCACCAGCACTGATGACCAATCATGCATTGCCTTTTATTTTGTGTTAGCGGAAGGAAATCACCAATATCTACCAAATGTGGACTGTACCTTGCTTTGTAAGATACGTTACAACCACAAATAGATTACGACCACATGCAGATCATGTCCTGTTTTGTATTGTATGTAACAAACAATATCTATGGCTAAGTTTAGACTTGCTTCTTGTTTTGTATTATATGCTACAGCCACCATGACCAAATGCAGACTGTCTTGTTTTGTATTATAAATAATTACCACCAATACATTTGATCATATGTACACTTCCTCTTGATCCGAGTTAAATGTAAAAGCCACCAATACATATGACCGTAATAGGTAGCTGTGTCAGCTTTTCTGTCATGCAAAACAATCAACAATGTAGACTCTGTGTGCGTGTGTGTGTGTGGTGTGTGTGTGTGTGTGTGTGTGTGTGTGTGTGTGTGTGTGTGTGTGTGTGTGTGTGTGACTTTTGTGGGTGTAGGTGAGCATGCATGTGTGTAAATGTATGTGCGCATGCCCGCTTCTCTCTTGCACACACATTCCCCTCTTTTTCTCTCTCATCCTCCGCTGCCTTCCCTTGCTGAATCAAAAATGTTCATCCTCTCTCTCTTTTCTCTCTCCATCCCTCCTACCATCTCCTTCCCTCACTTGAAAAAACTTTATTCCACCTGTATCATATCATTTAAGAACACCATCTTTTTAAAACTGTTGTTTTTTTTTAATCAACCACAAAACATAATGATCAGTTATGTAAGTAATCCGTTATTTTTCCAATGTAATAAAACATTTAAGTATGGACAAATTTCTTGCTCATATTCAACTTTCATTTCTTTATACAATTAGATCATCATGAATTGTTCTCGCTCTTTTCATCATTTACATGCACACTAGTTTATTTCCTATAACTTTCCCTCAAGCTTTATTCCCTCCTGGTTTCTATTTTTGTCTGTTCACCCACATCCTAGGACTGTGGCCAAATCAATACAACAGCATGACACTGGCACCTCCCTCTCTCCCTCACTCTTGATGAATTAGATCTGAAAAACTAACAAACAAATATCAAGCAAACAAAGTCAATTGGTTAAAAAAAAAAAAAAGAAAAAAAAAGTGAAAAAAGTTATTTAAAAAAAAAAAACAAGAAAAAAAAACACAAACAAACAAAAATCGGTTAAAACGTCCAACCTTGGATGTCGGCATCACTAGGAGCATGGAACACGAAGGAGCCATGGTCCTTGACGGGCATAGAGGCGTCGACGCGCTGATCTGCCATGCGACTCATTGTGGCGGGCTACGGTGGTCCGGCCACAACGTTCGGGGTGCACCTTTACAACACGGTCGCTTCAGTCCACATCAAAGATCTTCTTGCACAAACAACGCGTAGGGTTCTGGAACAGATCGGAACAAGAAAAACTGGTTAGCTTGCAAGGTGGTTGATCAAGATAGTTTGATCCTGTGTGGAAACAACTGCCATCGACAGAGACTCACTGTATAGATTGTGTGTGCATTCATTCCAAGTTAGTTCATGGGTCAGAGAAGAGTTGTGTGTGCATTCATTCCTTAAGAAGTTGGGTTTATGGGTCAGAGCTGTGTGCGCATTCATTCTTCAAGTAGTTGGTCGATCTAACCCAACTTCCACCCTTCCTCCTCAGTTGTCTCTGTCCTCCTCCATGCTCCTCCTCTGTGATCTTCCCCTTTTTCTCCCTCCCTTTTATATCTATCTCTCCCTTCTCCCCACTATCTACATCCATTCACTAAGATTGTGAGAGTTGTCATCCTTAAATGTGTCAAAGGTGTGATCACAGTCACTTCCCTTTGACCAACTTTGAATTCTCGACATTGCTTAGCTTTAAACACTGCTGCAAATACTGAAAAACCAGTTTCTAGTTCTTGATTTGCCCAGCATGGTAATGATCTCATTGTGCCAAATTTGGACAAGATCAGATTAAAAAAAAAAAAAAAAAAGGAGGGGATTTGTATCATGAGCATGAACACAGTCAGCAGACTGACAGAGTGTACTTTAATATTAGATGTCAGCATTTTCTGACACATTCATGCTCATTAAAAAAAAACAAAAAAAAAACGATCAAACAAATTCATAATGCATACCATGCAGCGACCTCATTGTAAAAGCTCAATTAAGCAGAAACAAAATTAACAGCAGCTGCATTTCCAGTCTACTCATGAGCACAAACAGCATTAGTGAAATCATTCCTTTAACAAAAGGAATTAGCTTGCGGCTTGTGGCTTGTGGCTGTCTAGTAGTGAGGTAAAGATATCAAATGAATACATCTTGTAACAAATGCCTCAATAGCAAAGTGAATATGTGTGACTGCTGAGCAAACCCTCATGTTTAATCCTAAGGCTTATGCATGAATTCTGATCACGCTGCTCAATACCAAGATTACCATGCATACTGCATCACAAATGAGTATGTGTATTATACAATAAACTGAATAGTTAGTGAGCACTATGATAACTTTATACAATCGCCACAATATTGATTTCTCACTTGATATGATAAGTGGAAATCCTATTTTAAATTTCTGTTTATTTTCTGCTTAACTGAATAACAGTGGACTGTCGAAAGCTAAGAGTGAGCAGTGCATTTTCTTTTGTTGGGAGACTAGGTCTAATTCCAGGTAGCAGTATAACAGTGGACAAAATATCGGAAGCTCTGGGCATTTAATGCATCCATAAAAAAAAGCTTGTACTTTCTGCCAGATGGTACCCCCTATCACTGATCTATGTTGCATGGCTTGTACCAAGATCTTCATCTTCATATGCAAGATAAGTTGGTCCTGTATATGTGCAAAAACAAAAACAAACACCTTTGTTAATTCATTGGCTAACAAAGAATCTAAATCTGAAAGGCCGACAAACAAAGTGGCACACTCAATGTTTCAAGGCATTTCAGTTCTATGATCTGTGTGCATGGTCCTGCTGATATTTAAGAGAAGGAAAAAAAAAAAGAATAACTAGTCATTTGTGAGCTTGGGCCAGTGATCACAATTGGTGTGATTGTGCTACAATGTAAAGCTGGGGGTGGGGGGTGGAGTGGAGGTGGGAGTGCAGGGTGGAGGAATTGCCTCAATCAAAGCTCTTCATTCCTTTAGACCAGAACAAATTCTCACAGCAAAAGAACCTGGAACCCTTGCATCTTCATCTCCATCCGTGTAGTGTCCTCAATCAACAGGCTGATTATTCTGACACTGGTTGGTCCTGTATGTGTGCAAAAAAACCCAAAACAAACACCTTTGTTAATTTATTGGATAGCAAAGAATCTAAATCTGAAAGGCCGAGAAACAAAGTGGCACACTCGCTTAACAAAGGTGTTTGTTTTTTTTTTTTTTTGCATAGGATGTATGTTTGTGTGTGTGTGTGTGTGCACATGCTGGTGCATGGCTGTGAATGTACTTACATGCCTTCCTGTCAGGTAAAATAGACATTATCTATTCAAAGTCAGACCGAGGGGAACGCATTCCTACAAATGTAAATAGGCTTAGATATGTGTCTGTTTATACTAAATATGCATCACTCGCGTTTTTGCACTAAGGCCTGTTTTCTAGACTCACACGCGCGCTTGCACGCACATGTGTGCACATACATATGAGTGCACCCACATATGTGCTTGCACACACATGTGCACATGCACACAGACACAGACAGACAGGCAGACAGACAGACAGACATACACACACATTTAATTTCAGGACAGCATGTTAACATCTCATTTGGAGGGGTGCCTGTTTGTCTGTCCATCTGTCTGTCTGTCTCTCTTGGGAGGAAGGAGAGGGAGGGAGGGAGGGAGGAGGAGGGAGGGGGAGGAGAGAGAGAGAGAGAGAGAGAGAGAGAGAGAGAGAGAGAGAGAGAGAGAGAGACAGACCGACAGAAAGGGACAGAGAAAAAAAAAGATTGACTAAGAGAGAGCACAGAGAGAGTGAGGGAGAGTGAGAGAGATGAAGAGTGTGAGAGCGAGCTGCCAGAGAGAGAGAGAGAGAGAGAGAGAGAGAGAGAGAGAGAGACAGAAGACAGACAGACAGACAGACAGACAGAGACAGACAGAGATCCTGCATCACTAACAGTTTCATCCATTTATGCTCACTCCCCCCCCCCTCCCCCCCTTTCTCTTTCTCTCCCTCCCTCCCCCCTCTCCCTCCACCAATTGGCATCAATCAGGCGAATGGATGTACTGAGACAATGGGTGCGGGTAGTGGTGGTGGTGGGGGGGGGGGGGGGGGTTGAGTTCTGTCTTTTTATGTTGGGCCATACTAACTCTCTGCTTCACTGGCGGCCTTCCAGCCACCTGATTAGTATCCAACAGTCACACAGCCTGACCTTCACTCCATCCCACCTTGGTTCCCCACACAATCTGACCTTTACCCCGACCAAGGACGACAGAGGCAGAGGTGGGGTGGGAGGAGGAAGGTTTCACGGTGCAGCTAGTCTGTTCAGGACAGATGTGGTGGGTTGGTGTGTGTGTTTGTATATACACGGGGAAATTTACTTCTGCTTCTCATAAATATCAACTCTCTTTGCAAGCAAAATCGAAAACTGCTTGTGCTTAAGTTTAACACCCTGAGAACGAGGGTGGACGAGATCGAGGGTGGGGTGAGGGCCGGGGGTGGGGGTGGGGAGAGTGTGTGTGTGTGTGTGTGTGTGTGTGTGTGTGTGTGTGAGTGTGTGTGTGTGTGTGTGTGTGTGTGTGTTTGCTCTTTGTCAGCAATGCTGCAGCCGGTTTCAGTCTTCTTGTAATAATTTTACTAACCACTGTTAACAATCGCCCACACACAAAAATGACACAATCCGATGGACATTTGTCTGTATTTCACTGTGCATCTGTTTTGGAAATAAAAGGGGTTTTTCTTCTTTTATTTTATCAATATTCAACTTGCCTCAGCAAGACGATTGCCAAGCTCGATACTGCAAACTTCATGACTGGAACAACCCTCAGCACAAGTGCACAAAAAGCCCATTGAAACCTGTTTGCTGCAGTTGATTATCCCCCCTACCACCGTCTCTGCTCATCCAACCTTGGTTCTCATGCAACCAGACCTTCACTCCACCCAGCTTTGGTTTCCACACAATCTGACCTTTTACCCCATCCAACTTCCGTTCTTACATGACCTCACCTTTACTCCTTCCAACACTAATTTTTACACAACCAGACCTTTGCTCCTTTCACCCTTGGTTCTCAAACACACTCTGACACACCCTCCCCCCCCCCCCCCACCCCCCCCTCCATCTAACAGTTTCAATCATACGGAAAACAAAATCCTTAACGACAAATGAATAGCAATAAGAAAAAACTATATGCCATTATACACAATTCCAGAACTGCAACTCCCATAGTCAAACAGAAAATAGGAAGCATGTGCTAAGTAGTAAGCACCACCACTTTCACTTCCAACCGTAACTAACAAAGAAAGCAGTTCTTACAGTGAAAAGAGTTTCACACCGTAACCTTTGTTCCCAAAGTACACCAATCAGACTTTCAATCTGGGGACCATAAAGTCATGCGCTTGTTCATCGCTAAACATATGTATGTTTCACCCATTCAATGATGCCACCCTCTTGTGAACAAAAAGGTGACAGCGTGAATTGCACAACAGCTGCAGATGTTCTGTTAACATTATGGTTTCTGATTCAGAATCATCTGACGTGAACGCCACAGGCGAGAACAAAAACAAGGTGATGCTAAGGTAGGGATGATTGTTACAGGGTAAAGTAATGAGGGATGCTGCATGATATCTTATCTTAGATCTTAAAGAAATCAATACTGACCTTTTCCATTAATGACAGATATTAAAAAAAAAGTTGTCATGTGATCTGTTTAGCTGAGTGGAAATAACACGCATGGAAATCTCTGTTACTGATACCGTGATCTTATCACACACACACACACCCACACACACATGTCCTCACACACACACACACAAAACACACACACACACACACACACACACACACAAAACACTCATATGCATGCCTATGTATCAACAAAGGTATGCTTCTCTCTCTCTCTCTCTCTCTCTCTCTCTCTCACTCACACACACACACACACACACACGTACACGCATTTCTTTTTCTCTCTAAGTAGTTGCAGCATTACCACCTCTGCTATGCTTGCTGCTGAGGAGAAATATACTTTATCTCATATAATTTATCTTATCTCTCTCTCTCTCTCTCTCTCTCTCTCACACACACACACACACACACACACGCACACACACACACACACACACAATGCATACACACACACACACACACACACACACACACACACACACCTCTCTCCAAACAGATACAACTCTGCCATACCAACATCTGTAGCCGATGAGAAGACTAAATGAATTTATCTCATCACACACACACACACACACACACACATACACACACACACACACACACACTCCCTCCCTCTCTCTCTCTCCAAGCAGTTTAAGCGTGTACAAATCTGCCACACTAACATATACAGATTATGTGAAAAACAAATGGTAACCCCTCACTGTAACTCCAGTTACACTCACAAATCTGCTCTCTGATTCCCTGAGCAGCAGGGAAAACTTGTCCCTAAATGCTGCCTATCAGCTTCTCGGTGGAACAATAACCATGTGTGCAAGCCTGGAGGAGAACATGCATCATCAGCACAGTCCAACCCGCACCCCATCCCTTTATTTACCCAGTTACACAACTCTAAAAATTGTGTCACAATCCAGCAGTACACCTTAACCTGGGTGACCTGTGTTTAATTCTAACTGAAATAACCAATGGTTGAACTAGTACACAATTCCCTCTTTCCCATCTCCTCCCATGTCACCCCCCCCCCCCCCCCCCCCCTTTTCTTTTCGATGAAAATGTCTCTCCTCAGGTGGGTGGCTGACTGAAAACCTACACCTGAAGGTTCCCTGTTGATTGCTGGCACGAGAACTATCATGAAAACCAGCATGGGTGCAGTTGTGGCTGAGAGAGTCAGAATGAGAAGGCGCGACAGTAAACTCTCTGAGACAACATGGGAGATGGGACGGAGACCAGCCAAACCTTGTTGTTCCATTCCCACCCCCTCACTCATCGCCTCTCCTCTGCTCTCCCAAAGTCACTGTGAAATCTATACAGCAGTTATCACTCATACAATCCTCAAACACCTTCATCTAAAAGAGCTTTCTGTCAACGCTCATGGAGAGAAAATACTGTCATATTCATTATGCACAGTAGTTTCATCAAAATGCAGGTCTTCTTGCACCAGCTCACTTTCACATCTCTCTCTCTCTCTCTCTCTCTCTCTTCTCTCTCCTCTCTCTCCTCTCTCTCTCTATCCTTTGACATACATCCCAATTTTCTACAATTGCAAAATTCTTGTATACAAGTCGGCCAACCTACAATGTGAAAATGATGCTTACTAAAAAAAATTAAAATAAAAAAAAGTTTAGCACACAAACTTTTAGGTCCTGGGCAAAAATGATATATAATGATGGACAGACAGAGAAATAGAGATTGACAGAGACAGAGATAGAAATGTACAAGCAAATGGGCAGACGTTAACCCTGTAGGAGAATGTATGAAATCTGATCTGCCTATTTCCAATAAAACCTCTGGTTCAGAAATGAGGATTTCCAATTCCCGCCCTAGGTGTGGTACAGAACACATCACAGTGGAAATACCTGTCCCTGCCCCCTTGTACAATCTCTAATCTAACCCCTTACGAGGGGAGTGCTGAAATCGGGAGAACAAGCAACCCTTCCCTAACCTGATTTGCTGTGGGAGGGTCATGGACAGCAATTTCATGTGTGTGTGTGTGTGTGTGTGTGTGTGTGTGTGTGTGTGTGTGTGTGTGTGTGTGTGTGCGTGCGTGTGTGTGTGTGTGTGCGCGCGCGCGTGCGTGTGTGTTAGTGTGTATGAGTGTGTGTGTGTGTGTGTGTGTGTGTGTGTGTGTGTGTGTGTGTGTGTGTGTGTGTGTGTGTGCGCGCGCGCGCGCGCGTGCACGCGTGCGTGTGTGTGTGTGTGTGCGTGCGTGCGTGTGTGTGTATGAGTGTGTGTGTTAGTGTGTGTTAGTGTTTGTGTATGTGTGTGTGTGTGCGCGTGCACGCATGCGCGAGCATGCATGCGCACAAGTGCATGCATGCATGTGTTGTGATTATGGGCATATGCCCACACTCGTGAGTGTCTTTCTCTTACGACATGTTTCACAGTAACCATACAATTTCAAAGTGTCAGCCCAGCATCTGTCTTCTTCTTTCCTTTCTCTCTATCCCTTCACGATTTCCATTTTTTTTTTCACACAGTACCATAACTTTATAGCTGCTGGATGCCTGTGACCCGTCTGATGTCTTTTAACTATGACTTCAGGTTGAGCTGTACAATTTCTGACACTACAGTAACTTGCGTAACAGGAAACTTTGTGGAAACTACCAATCCCTTTCACAGCACCCTCATTGTCAGTGTCCCCTCTCAACCCCCCCCCCCCCCCCCCCCCCCCCCCCTTCTATTTTGTGACTCTTCTCATTATCTCACATATTCCCCATCACTGCAAGCCTGGCTGATGTGCCATTTGATTTGGAAAAAAAAGAAAAGAAAAAAAAAAGAAAAGCTCTGTCTTTCCATGCCCCCTTCCACCCCACCCCCACGCCACCTTCCCACCCAACCTTCTCCTTAACACTCCTACTTCATATCAGCAAGATCAACGGCCTTGCCCTGTCCCTCGGGTGACAAAGTGGGGGAATAGTGAGGGGGGCGGAAGGGGGAGGTAGGGTCAGAGAAAGTAAGGAAGGGATGGAGAGAGACAGACAGACAGAAGAGAGACAGAGAGGGAGGAGAGGTGGAGGGTTGGTAGGGAGGGGGAAAGAGACACAGCAAGGATGGATAAGAGAGAGCGTGAGACAGACAGAAGACAGACAGGCAGGCAGAGAGAGAGAGAGAGAGAGAGAAGAGAGAGAGGAGAAGACAGACAGACAGACAGAAGACAGAGACAGAGAAGAGGGTGGCCTCGGGCACGCGAGCACGACATAGCGACCGGGCTGATTGAGGGTCACGAACCGTTCAGTTCCGCGGACACGACTGAGCAACCGATAAAACAGGGGGAGGGGTGGGGGGGTCCTCCTACCCCGACATTCTCTCTCCCTCTTTCTCTGGGAAGGTTTGGTGAGATAAAATAAGGCCTCCTCCTACCCCATCTTCTTCTTCTATCTCTCCCCCACCACTCCCCCCCCCCCTCACCTCCCACCCCTCCGCGAAGGTATGGTGAGATAAAGCCTCCTCCGAGCCCATGTTCTTGTTCTCCCTCTCTCTCTCTCTGAAGATATGGTGAGATAAAGCATCCTCCTACCTCATCTCTCTCTCTCTCTCTCTCTCTCTCTCTCTCTCCCCCCCCCCCCCCCCCCCCCCCCTTTCTACGTAGTTACGACACAATCAGTATGTGTGATGTGTGTATGCATGTACGTGCAAGTGCATGTGTACAATAATTATGATGATGCTTTTTTTTCTTCTTTTTTTAGTTATGACACAACAATGAGCATGTGTGGTGGGTGTATGCATGTTCGTGAAAGTGCATGTGCACAATAATCATAATGATGATAATGCTACTAATGTGAATTCGTTCCCCCCTCTACAGAGCTCAGAGCTCTCGCATTGACAAACATGGTAAAAACCGGCATACACATAGGAACACACGCGCGCGCGCGCGCGCGCGCGCGCACACACCACACCACACACACACACACATGCAAGCACGCACGCGCGCGCGCGCGCGCTCACACGCATGGAGGATGACTTATCAAGAAGACCTGGTTTGCACTGGTATTGTAGCTAAGTATAGTAAGACACAAGGAGATGTGTTTTTTTCACACAACCTCAGATAAGACAGCGGTAGGGTATAAACGGACACGGTACGGCAGACGGTCCCAGACGGCTTATGTAAATAAAGACACGCTCTCCTTGGAACCCCTTTGGCAGCTGGCTGTGCGGAAGATTCGGGATCAGCCGAAGGACGAAGAGACGAAACGTAATGCTTTTCTGAAGTCCACGTTCGTACACTGAGAATTAAAACAGACGGCAGCGATGGCACAACTGATCCTACGAGGCACGAACCAACCAGCGCAGCTTTGACAACAGAGGGTTGACGCTGTCACACACTTCGATGGTCTGTAGAATAAGAAGGACCGTTGGCAGCTTTCGTAATTCTAATGACGGGGAAGTGTGTGTGTGTGTGTGTGTGTGTGTGTGTGTGTGTGTGTGTGTGTGTGTGTGTGTGTGTGTGTGTTGTTGTTGTTGTTGTTGTTGTTGTTGTTGTTTCTTCAGTTTAACGTCCTTCCACTAAAAGTGATATCAGACAATATGACTGTGTACACACACACACACACACACACACACACACACACACACACACACACATATATATATATATATATATATATATATGACAAAAGTCCCCTGAGGAAGACCGGTTGGATCAAAATATTGGGAAGAATTTTATGAGTTTGTTGTTTTTATCTTCATTTTATGTGTGTGTGTGTGTGTGTGTGTGTGTGTGTGTGTGTGTGTGTGTGTGTGTGTGTGTGTGAGAGGGGAGAGAGAGAGAGAGGGGGGGGGGGGAGAGATTGAGTGTGTGTGTGTGTGTGTGGAGGGGAGGGCGTATTGACAGCAGTGAAAGGGGAGGGAGAGAGAGACAGGCGATGCAATAGCAAGTGTATGAAGAAAGAGAGAGAGAGAGAGAGAGAGAGAGAGAGAGAGTGTGTGTGTGTGTGTGTGTGTGTGTGTGAGAGAGAGAGAGAGAGAGAGAGAGAGAGAGAGAGAAGAGAGAGAGAGAGAGAGAGAGAGAGAGAGAGAGAGTCAAAACAGTCAGATTCCACATCAGAACACGGACAATAAAGCTTTCTTTCAAGGACATAGATCGACTCTCGTTTCTCGAAACTCCTTCTCTGTCCGCGTGTGTAGCCAGCGAATCAACGAAACAAAGCAAACCGCGCTTTCATACTGCTAACAAGAAAGTGTTTTATGAGTAGAAAGCCTACCATGAGCAAATCATGTGCGATGGACTTGATTTGCTCTTGGTATGCTTGTCACGTCCATTGCACGTGATTTGTGCAAAGGACAAATGCCAAGGAGAAAAAGAAAGCAAAAACAAACAAACAAACAAACAAAACTTGCAATGGAAATATGCCAGCGAGAAAAAGAAACTCAAAACAGGATAAGTCGAATCACACAGCATAACCTATCTTTCTGAAATCGGCAGCTAATTCCCAGTATCATTACTACTAGACCTATCCGAACAGTACACTGCCAAGCATAATTACATCCAGAACGTCATCACTGCAGTAAGTCTAGCACAGACATTTTATCGTGGCACTAGGAAAAGAAGAAAAGGAAGGGGGAGGGAAGGAGAAAAGGGGGGGGGGGGGGGAGTATTGATCTACGACGAGTTCGTCCTCAGTCTCTGATAAATTTTTGTCGTAGAACCAGCTTGTCCCGCGTTTGACCCGGAATCGTGATTAAAACCAGATGTAAAGAAGCCACTGACGCGAGAGCAAATTTTACCCCTAATGACAGCACCACGAAGTTATTCGTTAGTCAACACACACACACACACACACACACACACACACACACACACACACACACACACACACACACACACTAAATAAACGAATACATAAAGAAATAAATAAAACCCGAGTAGGTACACGAATCTGTAGACTTTAGAGGGGGAAAAAAGCAAGACAACTGGAAGAAACAGGCCTCTGAAGTACATGAATCAAATCAATAAACCAGCCGTTGCTACGTACCCTGAAGTCCGCGACGCGAAAGAAAGACGATTTTGCTTCCAGCTCTCACAAAACGAAACAAAACAAAGCAAAGGACACATAGCCGCCAAACTTTCGGGGCCAGAGAAGCACCAGAAGACGAAGGCATGACAGAGCAATCAGAGATTCGGGCAAAAACATTGTCGCTGACAACACGGATGACAGAAAGAGAGGCGGATTCTGGCAGCCCCCCAGCCAACAGACAGGGAAACAGCAGGAATGTGAGCATCGTGCTGGAAAATCAACACGTCAGGCGGGAGATTTATGAGAAAACGGCATCAGCATCCACGATCTGTCTGATACGGGAACAAAAAAAAAAAAAAAAAAATGACAGATCGCGCTTGGCGCTGCGCCGGAAAGACAATCAGAATGTTTCTCGGCAAGAACGGATGACCCACATATAATGAAAAGAAACCGCCAGAACAATGGACAAGACAGTCTTACAGAACCACTCAGCCATCAAAAGGACCAGCAGTTTTCTCTGAACTGGTGAACTTTATCATGCCATACTGAGATGCACCGACGGATCAGGCGGACGGCGAAGAGATACAGTAGCGGATCAATGATCCGCGACAACATGGCCTGGTAGTAATGGCCAGTGCAGATAATCAAAGATATGAGAAATCCCGGATTCACGCAGGTCAATCACTGAACTTCTGAGTGACCGGAATCACACAGCAATGATGAACGGAGCTTGTAAGGGGTTCTAACGGCATCCGTTTCCTGCTCCCCAGAACACAGCACAGAGTTTTTCTTTCCAAGAACCAGAACACAACACAGCACACAGTTCTTCTTTCCAAGAACCAGAACACAACACAGTTCTTCTTTCCAAGACCCAGAACACAACACAGCACAGAGTTCTTTCCAAGACCCAGAACACAACACAGCACACAGTTCTTCTTTCCAAGACCCAGAACACAACACAACACACAGTTCTTCTTTCCGAGAACCAGAACACAACACAGCACACAGTTCTTCTTTCCAAGAACCAGAACACAACACAACAGTTCACAGGGGAGGCCAGGTCCATCGACACTGTTGTGTTAGCAGTTTCTAACACACGACTGTTTACTGGGACCATGACTGCTCTTATCTACATCAAAGACTTGCCTATCTGTCCGCCATCCCAGTCACACGACTGTTCACATCTATACCAAAGACTTGCCTACCTGTCCGTCATCCCAGCCACACGACTGTTCACATCTACATCAAAGACTTGCCTACCTGTCCGTCATCCCAGCCACACGACTGTTCACATCTACATCAAAGACTTGCCTACCTGTCCGTCATCCCAGCCACACGACTGTTCACATCTACATCAAAGACTTGCCTACCTGTCCGTCATCCCAGTCACACGACTGTTCACATCTACATCAAAGACTTGCCTACCTGTCCGTCATCCCAGTCACACGACTGTTCACATCTACATCAAAGACTTGCCTACCTGTCCGTCATCCCAGTCACACGACTGTTCTTATCTACATCAAAGACTTGCCTACCTGTCCGCCATATCAGTCACACGGTTGTTCTTATCTACAAAGACTTGCCTACCAGTCCGCCATATCAGTCACACGGTTGTTCTTATCTACATCAAAGACTAGCTTACCTGTCCGTCATCCCAGTCACACGACTGTTCTTATCTACATCAAAGACTTGCCTACCTGTCCTCCGTATCAGTCACACGACTGTTCATATCTACATCAAAGACTAGCCTACCTGTCCGCCATCCCAGTCACATGACTGCTCTCATCTACATCAAAGACTTGCCTACCTGTTCACCATATCAGTCACACGATTGTTCTTATCTACATCAAAGACTAGCTTACCTGTCCGTCATCCCAGTCACACGACTGTTCTTATCTACATCAAAGACTTGCCTACCTGTCCTCCGTATCAGTCACACGACTGTTCATATCTACATCAAAGACTAGCCTACCTGTCCGCCATCCCAGTCACATGACTGCTCTCATCTACATCAAAGACTTGCCTACCTGTTCACCATATCAGTCACACGATTGTTCTTATCTACATCAAAGACTAGCCTTCCTGTTCACCATCTCAGTCACACGATTGTTCTTATCTACATCAAAGACTTGCCTACGTGTCCTCCATATCAGTCACACGATTGCTGTTATCTACAAAGACTTGCCTACCTGTCCACCGTATCAGTCACACGATTGTTCTTATCTACACAAAGACTTGCCTACCTGTCCACCGTATTAGTCACACGATTGTTCTTATCTGCACAAAGACTTGCCTACCTGTCCGCCATATCAGTCACACGACTGTTCTTCTCCACACATCAAAGGACTTAATTACCTGTCCGTCATCCTAGACATATCTGTCATCGAACGACGCAGCAATATACAGGGTGACTGCCTCTCCAGAAGTCTAAGGCCATCTGCAAACAGGTTTCGGCCAGCTTGCTGTGTGACAGAAGAGGCGGTGTGTTACACCTTGGGAAGAGCACCCCTCTGCCGGTGACCCGCGCCGGGAAAGTCTTTCACTGTGTCCACACGCTGTGTGCACACAGTCTTGAGACTGTCACCAGTGCAAGTACTTCAGGACCACAGTCAAGAGCAACTTAGGCTGGGGGGGGGGGGGGGGGGGGGGGGCACATTAACCACCTTTACGCAAAGACCTTCAAAACTCGGGGCTTTCTTAAACCGAACTTGAAGATCGTCTCTGTTAGAGAAAAAAAAAAAATCCAAAGAAGCTTGCAAAACTATGTGCGGCCTACTCTCCACTACGCAAACATAGCTTGGGATCCTCATACGCAGAACATCCACTACCGTTATTAAAAGCCATTGAACGTAGAGCAGCTCGCCTCGTAACGCGACGGTAAAGGCATTCCTGAAGTCCATCTGAAATTTTCGGGGAACTTGAAAGTGGCCCGGACGCCAAAAACAGCGTGCCTGACCCGTACAATACTCATCCAAATACCATTCCCAACGAGCATCCTCGAAGCGGACACATTCAACTTTTCTGTTCCCGAGTTTGGACCACAGTACCAGCCCTGAACAATGCGAGAGTGGAACGACCTATCCTAAATCACTATGAAGACGACGCCCGTGGTATCTCATACACAGTAAATGTTGCTTTTTCAGGAGTGGTCACTTCCCAGAAAAAGAAAAGGGTTGCAAAGAAACAGGAAGCTGGCACGAGAAGACACACAGCGCAGCCCTTGGTATACCTCAACGTAGAGCATGGGCTGCTTATCGGAAAAACCCTCTTCCAGCCTCAAACCACTCGCCACATAACACAGACCGTGTCGGATGGTACAGCAAACCAACAAGCCAGTAAACCCATCCGGTGTTTCGGTCACAAAGAAGTGGAGGACCTTCCCCAACTGTGCAGTTACGGGATATCACTTAACTCTCGTTGAAAAAACGAAAAGTGCTCTGAATGTTCCGATCGACTGTAAAAACAGCACAGTTGCCAAGAGTATGTTGAGTCTATGTATTGTAGACACACGTGCGTCTGTTTACAAGGCAAACAGAAAAGAGAGACGGTGAGGAGAGAATCCATTTTTAACCAGAAAGAAAATAGAACACGGACAAGGATGGCACTTTGGAACATTGGGGTAGCTTGTAAGCCAACACCTGGGATTATACCTTACTGTCTTTCTTGTACATCTAAATGGACTACAGCCAATAAACTAAGCTGGTTGCGCTTTCCGAGCTGACGACGATATATTTCACGGATATAATACCTTAATCATCTGAAAGTTCATAGATCTTCCTCATGTAAGGCAATCGCCATCATCGTCATCATCACACTTCAAATATACTCACCTACAAAAACCGATCCAAGCACAACTGTCACTGATCACTTTCCTCTTTCGTTTTCTTGCTCCTCTGTCTGAAGGAGACCTTCAGGGTAGAAAAGCCGTTGTTTCAGTACTGTCACTTGTTAAGCGGTCTGGCATTACTCTCTTTCTTCAAATCCTGCGAGAAGTCACTCTACTTACAACCTGAATGAATAAACTTTATTCATATCCAACAGCTTGTCCATCATTTTATCAGTCTGGAGATCTCCCAAAGTGCACCATTTCCAGATACGGGGGAGACATTGGAGGAGGTGGACCATCTTTCAAACCATCTTGTACACCGCCATGAGGATCTGTCCAACTGACACTCAAGGCAGAACGAAACGGGAATGAAACATCCCTGCTCTACAGAACTTGACCAGCGCACAGGGTAGTGGGTACCATCAACAGCCATCACAGAGCGGTGGTGACCATCACGGACTGACTGACGACTGGGATGGGATGTTGAGGGTTCAAAACTCCACAGAGCACACAACTGTAGCCACGGCGGATTGTCCACTCCGGCTGGCTCCTGCGCAGAGTGGAGGAGAGTCCTAGCAGGATGAAACAGGACTAGAACTTGCACTGTACAGTCGACCGTTGTTCCCCTGTGAAGCACCTTGCTCAAATGTTCTGATCGACACTGCACGTGTCTGGGTCAAAACACACACACACACACACACACACACACACACACACACACACACACACACACACACACACACACAACGACAGTAATCCGAAGAAAGATTCTTACATCACTTGATACACGTTAAAAACAAAAACAAACGAGCTGAGACGGCTGGAAACAACAACCTCCTCTGAAGTACGGGGTGGTGGTGGGGGGGGGGGGGGGGGGGGGGGGGGCTCCTGTTAGTCCTTGCACACAGAATGCACTTCTTCTCAAATAAATGAATTTCTTCCCCATTATCATCACTCACCATTTCCCTCCTCATCGCCGACCACCATGGAATCTCTCTGGATAACGCAGGGCATGGAACAAAGAAACGACGATCAATTCAGCCACCGAGGCCATCCTTTTTTTTTTTTCCCAGACTTAGTGGAGCAAACATCGAAAATGAAGAAGAAGAAGTAGAAGAAGAAATACGTCGAAGTAAAAGGTCCAAAAACGAAAGATTTACATTCAAGGGAAAGTAGACAGGGAAGAGGATCCTATTACTCCTCCGAAGTGGAGGTCGGAGGACCAGTAAGCAACAACTGTTTCGTGCTATTTCGAGCTCATCAGACTTGCTGCTGGATCCTGTTTACTCGCTGATGAGAAACGCTTCTACACAACCGAAAAAGACTCTGCGCCCCACCCCTTCCAATTTGTATAGATCCTCAGCCTATAGGAGAGGTAGCCTTATCTATAGAGACAAACAGGGACACTAGCGAACAGAAAAGTCTCTCTGTCACACTCACACACACACACACACAAACACACACACACACACACAGATAGATAGATAGACAGACAGACAGATAGATAGATAGACAGACAGACAGATAGATAGACAGATAGATAGATAGATAGATAGATAGATAGATAGATAGATACCGCCCAAAGGCAGGCAAATTACACATTAATGATGATGCAGCTTTGGAATTTGACTCCTGACTTCATACAAATACACTGAGAAACACAAACATAATACGCGCGCGCGTACACACACACACACACACACACACACACACACACACACACACACACACACACACATCACAACGCATGCAAGCACGCACGCACGCTCTCTCTCTGTCTGTCTGTCTGTCTGTCTGTCTGTCTGTCTCTCTCTCTCTCTCTCTTAAAACAACGGATTGCGTTATTCTATTCAAGTGACAGTGGCAGTGCCCATCATTTTTCCCTCTACAGATGACGGGGCTCCTCTCCTGCAAGGCAAGCGAGCTCTCCTGTCAACTACCCGGCACGCGCACACTCCAAGCCCGGCGCCCTGCCATACGACCATCGATCCAAGCAGCAAAAGTCCTACACTGGCGGCGGCATCGGCGCAATTACTATACACGGAGGTGACGCAATCAAATCCCCTTACGCATTAGGGCTGATCCCAATTAATTAGTGCTTGTAATCTCCAGATTCAGAGCGTGTGAGAGAGAGAGAGAGAGAGAGAGAGAGGAGAGAGAGAGAGAGAGAGAGAGAGAGAGAGAGCGAGGGGAAAGTCAAGCAAGTCAACGTTGTTGACAGCCTGGCCCGACACTGCAAGCCGTATAAGGGGGCTGAATGCGAGTTGAAAACGAAACTATGTACACAATAAAAAGCTATGATTTGAAAGTCAACGCCAAAGGTATATTTTTATGAGCAAAAAATAGAGAAAAGTGAAAAAAAGGAAAAGAAAAAAGGGAAGGGGGAGAAGAAGAAGAAGAAGAAGTACAATAAAAAATTTAAAAAAAACCAAAGAAGAAGTACAAGAACGAGAAGTGCAAGAACAAGAAGTACAAGAACGAGAAGCAGCAGCAAAGAGAAAGAAACTACGCTAAAAAGCAAATGGGTCGTTGGCCTTTTCCCGCCAGCATAGTAATTGAAAGGCTTCCTGCAAAGGCAGACAGGAAAAAACACGAGTTCACGCTGGGCACCACTCACTGCCGCTTCCTTCCATAAAGGCCCATCTTGTCTGCAACACAAAGTGCTAGCACGGGGAAGAAGAGGGGGGTGAAGAGGGTGGAGAACAGAGAGAGAGGGAGGGGGTGGGGGGGGGGGCATAATTGGTGCAGTGACAGGTTTATTGATGCCGTTCCGCAGGTGCTCGACAGTAGACAAGGAAAATGATGGAAAGACTGGCGCCTGCAGCGAGGAGGTTGGAAGAAAGTACGAACGTTCGCTAGCGCGCGCGCATGCATATATGTATGCGTGTGCGCACGCGCGCGCACGTGTATATATTAGTTACTGAGTGAATGCAAAAGTGCAGTGCGCGTCCTCAAGCGTGCGCGTGTGCGTGTGTGTGTGTGTTTGTATGAACACTATATCTCTGGTGTGTTTGCATGTACACTATCTCTGTGCCAGTGTGTGCGGTGACAGACCGTATCAGATCAGATAAAATCACATAAGCGTGTGTCCAGGATGGGGGAAATCGTGATGGTATTGCTTAAGTGCACTAAGTTGATGTATTATTAGTCAGGTTTAACACACCAAGGTTATCTTTGCACTCGTACACGCATATGCACACTCATGCGCCCACCAAACATTCACCTCTCTCTGGGAATGGGATGTCACGCATTCGTTTCTCTCCTAACACGACTGAGCACAAGAAATCCAATTTCTATGCTACTATAATCAAACATGAAAAATCCAATTACACAAAATGAACAAATCAACACATAAAAGATCAATACTACCTAATCCCGGGTTATAATAAAAATGACTTCTTACCTGGCCAGGTTTTCACACACACAACCACGCTTTCACACCACACCACAGTTCTTGAAAAGTCTCTTCACGTCTTCTTCAGCACTGCTTGATGGTGATGCCCTTGGTTGACTGGCTCCAGGTTTCAGGACTGGGTCTTCGTGGTCGTCTCTGGGATCTCGACGTAGAACTCTTCTTCTTCGTCTCTTTCACCCACCTCTGGGTTCAATTTCAGTTTGTCTGTCTTCACCCACCTCTGGGCTTCAAACTTAATTTTCTTCTCTTCCAGCTTGTCTTTCCCTAAGACTTTGCTGTCTCTTCTATCTCCCAGACCACGTTTCTCTCGACCCGTTCTCTGTCCTGCCCACCCTTCTCTCTTCTCTCTCTCTCTCCTCTGCCTTCTCTTTCTCTCTCCTGGTGTTCTTCTCCTTCTCGTTGTTCTCCCTCACTTTATATAGGAATGGAAACAAAGGATTCCCCTTCGGGCCATGCCTTTGTCCATGCTGCTTCTCAAACCCCTAGTTCACAAGTGCTGTGAATTCTCCATTCGCTACATTCTCCACACATCTGCATTTACACACATCCCTACCTGATTGATTAGCAAACAAACACTTGGCACCAGATGGACATCGAAAATTCCCGCCGACTTCGGAGGCCACTTTAACACAGTAATTATCTTAAAGAGGGCTACGATAACAACATCCACGCGCGTTCAACCAGCCTGACAATAGAACCAACCCAGTGACCCACGGCAATACCATCCGAACGAGTCCAAGACTCCTGCTCTTCACTGACTGTTTACAAAAGAACCTCAGCTGACTGAGTATTTAGCGCTCACTTGGTGCACCGAGGTCCTAGTGGTTACGTCCCTCCCCCTTTCGCTATCGGGCAGGTCCGAACTTGGAAGAGTACTTACTACCTTAGGTGCCATCTGTCACCTGACCACTTCGTCCTCCTTGACACAGTTCGACCGGGTGCGGTGGGTACGGCACCCTGATTAATGGGTCTATTACCCATTTGTATACTACCTACAACGTCCCTTTTGCCTCTAAGCGTTTGATGCCTTTTGTGAGAGGTTTCACGCACTTGACAAATTCCCCCCACTTCAAGACAATGCCCTGCATTGGCTAAAACACATTCAAGGAGCTGAAACTCTCACAATTCTCTCATTTAAACCAACTCTGATCTAGGCCTCTAATAAGCCTACTTACACCAGAGAACGCACGCAAGATTTACCTTGCAACAAAATTAGAGAAAAATCAATACCATACGCACTAACCAAGCAAATATCAACACAGTCTGAAACTTCCACCAGCTCTAAGTAGTGTGGCCATATATAGATCAACATTATGTTTCTGCGGAAATTCTCTCCCTTTCTCTTCATACACGTGGCCCGCAACCAGCCACGTGCTATGTTTGCCACCATGAATACACGACACGGCAAAGAGACACACGCACACACTACTCGACTTTTCACCCGACCATTTTAATTTGGGCTATCGTCCCCTTTTTGTGAGACCCGTCCGATCCCCCTTCCTGTACACACACCTTGCCGTGCCCTCGGCATGTGCTGCATTGTGCACAGAAACGCCTGATATCGCCTAGGATACCGGGCCAGTAGTACTCTCGCGTCACAACCTTTTGTGTGGCCTTCCTACCGAGATGGCCCGAGGCTGACGTCACATGATTTTCGGACATCACCGCCTTTCTGCGCTGCCTGGGAACGACAACCTGCTTCTTCGTTTTTCCCGAACGCGAATGAGTAAAAGTTCGGTACAATATGCCGTTCTCTAACTCGAACCCGATTGTACCCTCTTTAACATTTTTCTTCTGCCCTCTGTGAGCAAAACCCACCAGTTTTCTGAGCGAGTAATCGCCCTTTTGTTCTGTCCGTAAGTGAGTGGGGTTCGTCTCACCGGACACGCTCCAATGCTTTCTGAAGTGTATGACCGCCTGGGGCCTTTCTCTACCGTCATTTCTTTTCGCTGATTCAACACAGAAATCACGGTCTGGGTCTCCGTACCCACGTGCTCCTGGAATGTTTCCAATTACCAGATCATACGGCGGCTTCGGGACAGCCAAAGCCTGTACAGTCCCACTATAAAATGGTGTATCAATAAATACCTGGGCCGTTTTGAATTCTGCTACTGTTCCATCTATTTGTCTACACCTCTGTGTTTTACCTGTGAATTGTCCCTCCTTAACCAGGGATTCCTTCACCATTATACCTGTGCACCCAGAGTCTCTAATGACATTAACCACATTGTCCCCCACTCTGCCTTTGTGCACATCCATGTTATCGCCTGAATCTGTGAACACACAGCATAACCCAGACAAAATAACACTGTCATCTTTTCCATCTCTTTCTGCCTGCCTCTCACTTGGCCTGACCCTCACTGCTGCTGCTTTCTGTGACTTGAATATGCAGTCCCTAGCCAAGTGTCCTGTCTTATCACACAAGAAGCAGGTACGTCTATCTACGGCCTATCCACGTGGCCTTCACCCTTGTTTGCTCACGTGATGCCGTGGGCCTACGGGCGTGCAATACGGGCCCGTTGCGTGAGATATGTGCTGGGCTGCTATCCTCTGAATATGCTTCCGGGCTTTCCTCTTGTTCAGGCAAATCACGCCTCGCTTCCCGGTAAGTCTCTGCTGTCTCAAGTACCTCAGCTATTGTGGTTGCACCTTTTTCCTTAATGTGGATTGTGAGGCCCGTCCCACAACCATCAAGTATCTGTTCCTTCATCACCAGTGTCTTGAGGCCTTCAAAATCACTGTCTAATCCACTAAGTTCTACCCACTTGTTGAAATAGTGATCTAGTCTAACTCCGAACTGTGTGTATGTCTCACCCTGTTCGATTCTCGCCTCGCGAAACTTACGCCTAAAACCTTCTTCAGTCAAATCATATGCCTTGAGTACTGCTTGTTTCACCTTGTCAAAATCCCTCTGATCACCTTTGGGTAAGGTGGAAACAGTGTGTAACGCACGACCTGTCAACAAGGCAGACAGGTTTATTGCCCAGTCATCTTCGGGCCAGCCCTCGTGCTCGGCAACCGATTCAAACCGACTGATATAGGCATCGATCGAATCAGTTTCTTCTCTGAACAGTGGGAGTTTAAGTCTAGGTGCGCAACTTAATCTGCGGCCTACTGACTCAGAACTGGTGTCTATTTCACTACGATTTTCAGATTTTATTCTTTCCAACTCAATTTGTTTAGCTAAAATCTCTGATTCCGCTTCTGCTCTCGCTCTGGCAGCTGCACTCTCTGCATCTGCTCTCGCTTTGGCAGCTAAACACTCTGCATCCGCTCTAGCCTTCGACGCAGCAGTTTCAAGTCTAAGTCTCTCGGCCTCAGCATCTGCTTTAGCCTTCGACGCAGCAGTTTCAAGTCTAAGTCTCTCGGCCTCAGCATCTGAGTTTCTTTTGACAGCGTCGAGCTGTTCCTTTTCAAACTTCCTTCTTTCAGCCCTTTCATCTCTCTCAGTCTTCTGCTGAGTTTCAATGAATTTACGCAGTTCATCTCCTGTATATCCCATTTCTTTCCCCAAACTAACTAGTTTTTCTATGGGGGTAAAACTTTCTTCAGCCATTTTTTTTTCTGATACGTTTTAGCACCACTAAAACAGTTACGCTTATAGACCCGGAAAAGTCAGTAAACAGTTTATCTACTAAACGTTACGAGTACACCAACCAGTGGTAATGTTCCTAACACAAAGGAGCCTTAATCTTAAACCACAGCTTCTGTGAGAGTTAAGACTAGAACCTCGTTCTTCGTTTCTCTGAACGACCTTTGATTAATACAACCACCCTACACACAAGTCAATACTCAACACTCAAAGAACTAAAGGAAATAATTAGAAGAGCTAATTAAAATTGCCTTTAGTGGACGCTTCGCCCCAGTACTACTCTAGTACTCACTTTGTTTCCCGCCTGAGACTAATTTGGGCCATGCAATCCTGGCAGGCTCGCCACTTTGTCCAGGATGGGGGAAATCGTGATGGTATTGCTTAAGTGCACTAAGTTGATGTATTATTAGTCAGGTTTAACACACCAAGGTTATCTTTGCACTCGTACACGCATATGCACACTCATGCGCCCACCAAACATTCACCTCTCTCTGGGAATGGGATGTCACGCATTCGTTTCTCTCCTAACACGACTGAGCACAAGAAATCCAATTTCTATGCTACTATAATCAAACATGAAAAATCCAATTACACAAAATGAACAAATCAACACATAAAAGATCAATACTACCTAATCCCGGGTTATAATAAAAATGACTTCTTACCTGGCCAGGTTTTCACACACACAACCACGCTTTCACACCACACCACAGTTCTTGAAAAGTCTCTTCACGTCTTCTTCAGCACTGCTTGATGGTGATGCCCTTGGTTGACTGGCTCCAGGTTTCAGGACTGGGTCTTCGTGGTCGTCTCTGGGATCTCGACGTAGAACTCTTCTTCTTCGTCTCTTTCACCCACCTCTGGGTTCAATTTCAGTTTGTCTGTCTTCACCCA
>CM065715.1:80665927-80670927 GCA_033310375.1 Conus canariensis
CAGACAGAGCAAGTGAGCAAGAGAGAGACGGACAGGAAGACAGGCAGATTGATAGACAGACAGACACACTGACTGACAAAGACAGACAGACAAAGAAAGAGAGACAGAGGGAGAAAGGCGTTTGTGGAGATGGCGGGGGGGGGGGGGGGGGGGGGGGGAGCATTCGGGAAAAAAAAAAAAAAATTTCAACCCTTGTCACACGTCCGTGTTGGCACATGTACAAGTATCGAAACTCATCTACTTGTCAAGTGTACAAACTATGTGAATGTGCTCTGAGACGAGCAGAGAGAGAGAGAGAGAGGGAGGGGCGGGGGGGGGGGGGCAGACAGACAGAGTGAGAGAAGACGAAGAGAGTGTGAGTATGAGAAGAAGAAGGTAAGAAGAAGGGGGGGGGGGGGGGGGGCAGAGTGAGAGAGAGAAGAAGCGAGAGAGAGAGCGAGAGAGAAGCGAGAGAGACAGAGACAGAGACAAACACGCGGAGACAGACAGAGCAGTGAGCAAAGAGAGAGACGGACAGGAAGACAGGCAGATTGATAGACAGACAGACACACTGACTGACAAAGACAGACAGACAAAGAAAGAGAGACGAGGGAGAAAGGCGTTTGTGGAGATGGCGGGGGGGGGGGGGGGGGGGGAGCATTCGGCTTTCCTCTGATCTTTCTCTCTCTAAAACAAAACCACTAAAACAACAGCAACAACAACAGAATCACACTCCAACCCATCACGTCATCAGAACCTACATAACAACGTTTCCATCACTCTTAATTTAAGACCACGTTTACCACCCCACAAAGCACGAGGGGAAGAAGAACGAACTGGGACCCCCCCCCCCCCCCACCCCCCCCCCCCCCCCCCCCCCCCCCCCCCCCCCCCCCCCCCCCACCACACACACACACACACTCCCCGTGGTACATTTGTGTCACAGTAACAGTTATCGGCAAAGTCAACGGACTATTGCCGCATGGACGTTGTAACCCCCCTGAGGAGGTCGTTTCCCTCATGCTGATTCCACGACTCGGGAAATTACTGTCATCAGTATGGGGGTTAGTCGACTACGGTCCTAGTGTGGTGAATTGTAAGACAGGAAGCACTTGACACTACTAGCCAAGTGACTCGGCGGCGGCACAGCGGCGTTTCCGCTGGTGGGTTGCCTGCCTCATGAGGACCTGGTGTTGAACTGCTCCCTGTGGACTGCCGGTTTTGAGGACGACGGCAGGATCTTCCTGGATGTGGTTGTGTTTTGGGAGCCGGAGTGAACATCGTGGATTTGAGGGAGGGGATGGGGGCAAGATTTGGGGAGAGGGGCATCGAAGACAAAAAGCGAGAAGATTACACACACACACACACACACCACACACACACACACACACTCACACACACACAGGACGCGCGCGCGCGCGCTCCCCCCACCCCCACCCCCTTTCCGCTCGCGCGCGCACACACACACATACACACTCTCTCTCTCTCTCTCTCTCTCTCCTCTCTCTCTCTCTCTCTCACACACACACACACACACACACACACACACACACTCACACACACACGACGCGGCGCGCGCGCGCTCCCCCCACCCCCACCCCCCTTCCGCTCGCGCGCGCACACACACACATACACAGTCTCTCTCTCTCTCTCTCTCTCTCTCTCTCACTCACACACACACACACACACACACACACACACACACACACACACACACACACACACCACACAAACCCACTCTTACCGAACGTCATCCCGAACGATGTCTCCAACGTGTGGTCACTACCAAGAACTCTGGTCGGCAAAGTCCCCCAACCTATCAGTATCAGTAGTGGTCAGTTCTTCAGCGTGCCCGCCCCAGCACATATACGTCGTTCACGTAATTCTGACCATCCGAGACGACCTCGAGACACAACCTGCATAATCCAGATCAGACAGGGTCCCGGAGCTTTGAGCTTCCAGTAATGTCTTACCCGTTTATCGCACGGTAATTAAGGGCCCTGGATGGACGCGCGTGCCCTATCAGCCACATACTCATGATTGATAAGACAAGAGTTGATAAAATGAATCCTGGCACCCCGGCGCGGTATTTCAATTATGCGTTCACCTCGTTTCCCACCTGTCAAGTTCGATTTCAACACCACACGTCTGCCGGGTCCGGGCCTACTTGATGAGATAACGACGACAAGCGGGCCGAGTTACTTTCAGCCAGCGTTGGAGTGTACTTCGTAGTCGTCCACCGTTTAGAAGACACAGCTTCAGCTGTGTTACAGTCCCAGGCGACAGACCATACTAGGCCATTTCAGGGCTGTCGCTGCGTGAATGAGGAGGAGAGAGAGAGAGAGAGAGAGAGAGAGAGAGAGGAGAGAGAGAGAGAGAGAGAGAGAGAGAGAGAGTGAGTGAGAGAACGAGAGACAGACAGACAGACAGACATACAGAAAGACAGAATGACAGAGAAAGAGAGACAGAAGAGAGAGAGAGAGAGAGAGTGAGAGAGAGGAGAGAGAGAGAGAGAGAGAGAGAGGGAGAGAGAGAGAGAGAGGAGAAACAGAGACAGAGACAGAGAGACAGAGAGACACAGAGAGAGAGTTTGTGTGTACAATTTCACAACACGTTAACTTCAATACCTTTAAGGTGGACAAAATAAGCCAAGTACCAGTCATTCCGATTATTTTTCCGCAGTTTTTTTTTCTGAAGTAAAAATTAAAAAAATCGTTTAATCGGAACTGAAAGCAAGTATCTAAAAAGCGATCAAAGCAAATAGCGCTACAGAACGGACAAGTAGTGCCTGTTCTCCCCATCCAGCTCCCGGACTGCACTATCCTGGAAACAAGTATGTATGAATTCTTTGAAGAGAACAGAAAGCGTAAACACAAAAGCTACAAACAAGTGCCTTGTAGTTTCCTTGAAGAGAACATAAAGCGTAAAAAGAAAAGATGCAGCATAATTACCCTTACAGCAAAACGTGTCGTTTGACACTGTCAAGTGCGTGAAACCTCTCACAAAAGGCATTAAACGCTTAGAGGAAAAAGGGACGTTGTACGTGGTATACAAATAGGTAATAGAACCATTAACAAGTATGCCTTACCCATCGCACACGGTCGAACCGTGTCAAGGAGGACGAAGCGGTCAGGTGACAGATGGCACCTAAGGTAGTAAGGAGTTCGGACCTGCCCGACAGCGAAAGGGGAGAGGGGACGTAACCACTAGGACCTCGGTGCACCAAGTGAGCGCTAAATACTCAGTCAGCTGAGGTTCTTTTGTAAACAGTCAGTGAAGAGCAGGAGTCTTGGACTCGTTCGGATGGTATTGCCGTGGGTCACTGTGTTGGTTCTATTGTCAGGCTGGTTGAACGCGCGTGGATGTTGTTATCGTAGCCCTCTTTAAGATAATTACTGTGTTAAAGTGGCCTCCGAAGTCGGCGGGAATTTTCGATGTCCATCTGGTGCCAAGTGTTTGTTTGCTAATCAATTAGGTAGGGATGTGTGTGTAAATGCAGATGTGTGGAGAATGTAGCGAATGGAGAATTCACAGCACTTGTGAACTAGGGGTTTGAGAAGCAGCATGGACAAAGGCATGGCCCGAAGGGGAATCCTTTGTTTCCATTCCTATATAAAGTGAGGGAGAACAACGAGAAGGGGAAAGAACACCAGGAGAGAGAGAGAGAAGGCAGAGGAGAGAGAGAGAGAAGAGAGAAGGGTGGGCAGGACAGAGAACGGGTCGAGAGAAAACGTGGTCTGGGAGATAGAAAAGACAGCAAAGTCTTAGGGAAAAGACAAGCTGGAAGAGAAGAAAACTAAGTTTGAAGCCCAGAGGTGGGTGAAGACAGACAAACTGAAATTGAACCCAGAGGTGGGTGAAAGAGACGAAGAAGAAGAGTTCTACGTCGAGATCCCAGAGACGACCACGAAGACCCAGTCCTGAAACCTGGAGCCAGTCAAACCAAGGGCCTCACCATCAAGCAGTGCTGAGAAGACGTGAAGAGACTTTTCAAGAACTGTGGTGTGGTGTGAAAGCGTGGTTGTGTGTGTGAAAACCTGGCCAGGTAAGAAGTCATTTTTATTATAACCCGGGAATAGGAAGTTTTGATCTTTTATGTGTTGATTTGTTCATTTTGTGTAATTGGATTTTTCATGTTTGATTATAAGTAGCATAGAAATTGTATTTCTTGTGCTCAGTCGTGTTAGAAGGGAAACGAATGCGTGACATCCCATTCCCAGAGAGAGGTGAATGTTTGGTGGGCGCATGAGTGTGCATATGCGTGTACGAGTGCAAAGATAACCTTGGTGTGTTAAACCTGACTAATAATACATCAACTTAGTGCACTTAAGCAATACCATCACGATTTCCCCCGTCCTGGACAGACACTCTCCGAAAAGGATCAGAACCACTTCAAGCTTCATCACGTTCAACCTACACTGTACGCTTAACCCAGCTGCTTATTAAAAACCGCCCAAATATGAAGTGAATCGCTCCCATACACTACGGGTTACCCATACCTAAAACAAAAAGTTTCTGTGTTCATAGTATCGTGTGTGCTCGATCTTTGCGTCCACCTCATTCTGATTCCGATGTCATGTTCCAAGTCACGTGGCTACAGCCGAAACCTCAGAACCGGTTTTCTTTTTCTTTTTCTTTTTTTTTTTTCCTTCTTCTTTTCTTTCCTTTTCTTTTTTCTTTTTTTTTTTCTTTTTTTTATTTTGAAGAGGGAATCTTTTATAAGAAGATAAATCTAGACTGGACAAAGATACAAGCTCACAGTGAAAAAGGGAGGGTACCCAGGAACAAGAAGTCTTCAAGGGGGGCGGAATCTTCCTTCGGAGCGTCTTCAGTGGACCGTTACAACACTTTGTACGCTTCGCAACACATACGTCATTTGTTTCCCTGTTGCCCCTACCTCTCCACACCCCTCTGCTCCCCGTGGCACTGACTGCTCTATCGCTGCTGGCTCCAGCGGATCCCCTCCCCCACAGCCACAACCAGAACAGACCTGTCACAATGCCGTCGACCTGAGGTCACGG
>CM065715.1:80678427-80708427 GCA_033310375.1 Conus canariensis
AATGAGTAAGGGTGGAGGAACGGGATGGTGAATGAAGGCGAATGCAGTGTGGGGTTAGGGAAGTGTTGTAGCCTTTACACTTGTTTCCACACCTGAACGCCATTTCCTCCACCGCGCCCGCGCCTCTCCCCACTATGTCCCCCCCCCCCCCCCCCTTTCTCTGTTATTGTACTGGCGACAAAAGAACACACAGCAGTCCACATTTTGTGATCCAGCTGCGCTCACACACGATCCATCCTACAGCATCCCTCCTGCGCTTCCATCCTACAGCATCCCTCCTTACACCCCCCAGCCATCCCCCTCACCCCCCCCCCCCCCCCCACCCCCCCCCCCCCCCCCCCCCCCCCCCCCCCTTAAAGATAATCTTCGAAATTTGAACATGCATCCGTTTCCATCCAGTTGAGGTAAGAAGAAAACCCGACATTTGAATGATGAGCGTCTAAGGCAAAGTTTACCCAGTCAACCCGACATTCCCGTGCAATGCCATAGGCGCCAAGGCAAGCCATCCCAAATCGCAGAAGAAGATGTCACCTTGGAAAGATAGGCGTATGCGCGTGCTCATGTACGCGCACGCGCGCAAACACACACACACACACACACACACACACACACACACACACACACACACACACTGCCGCGAGGTGCAAGCTGGTATACAGAAAGGGTCATGTCTGATTTAAAATCAATGAAAGAGAAGGGGGAGACGAAAAAGACTGGAATAATAACCAAAAAGAGGAGGAGGGGAAGGAGGAGAGGAGGAAGACGAAAAAGGAGAAGGAAACGAAGGAGAAGAGGAGGAGAAGGAGGAGGAGGAGGAGGAGCAGGAGGAGGAGGAGGAGGAAGAAGAAGAAGAAGAAGATGATGAAGATGATGATGATGATGATGATGATGATGATCATGAAGATGATGATGATGACGATGATGATGATGATGAAGAACGGGAGGAAGAACGCGAGAAGAACCCGAAAGAGAGAGAGGAGGAGGTGGGGGGGGGGGGGGGGGGAAGGAGGAGGAGGAGAAAGGTGGGAAGAAGATGAAGATAAAAACAAAAAATAGGCAACGGACTAGCAGGAAGAAAAAGAGAAGGAAAGGAGGAGGCGGATGAGCAGGAGAAAGAGGATGGGCGAGGAGGAGGAGGAGCAGGAGGAGAGTGGGAGTTTGAAATGAAGAAATGGCCGGGGGATGGGGGGTGGGGGGGGGGGGGGTAATTTCAAAGGGGGTATCACTTTCCAACATTGACGTCAAAAGAAAAGACAGTCTTCCACGCTGCCAGACCAAAAAAAAAAAAGAAAAAAAAAAGTATCACACGAATGCTTTTCAAGGATCCCAAAATTATTGCCGACAAGAACAAAACAAAAAAAACAAACAAAAAAAAAATCCGGGGTTGATATATCTGGGTTCCTGACATTAGCACACTCAGTGGTGGTGTAACTGTTCTGGATCAGTTTATGATTTCGCTTTCTCAAACCGATGTCTCTGTAGATATGAGACGACTGTTACCGCATAAAATGTCACCACTGCACAAAATGTCACAATTGTGACATTTTGTGCCAGTAGTGACATTTTGTGCTGTGCAGTGAAGGACTGCACAAAATGTCACAACTCGCAGTTGTGACAGTTTGTGCACCTATGCCCCATTTTCGAATTCACTCTTGCACAAAATGTCACAACCTCTGTGAGTCCGCCGCTTTCAAGAAAGCGAGCAGACTATTAAGTTCGTTCGTGTCTGTTTTTTTTTTGGGTTTTTTTTGGTTTTTTTTTTTTTGGTGCGTGCGTGCGTGCGTGCGTGCGTGTGTGTGTGTGTGTGTGTGTGTGTGTGTGTGTTGTCTGTCTGTGTGTCTGTCTGTCTGTGTGTCTGTCTGTCCCACGTCGGCCAAAACGGACATTTTTGGCAATGTCTCTCCAACCACTTAAGACAGCCTTCTCAAATTTCTTTGTTGATTAGATAAGGTATGCTAATACTGCTCGCAAGAAATCAAGGTCAAAGGTCAAGGTCAAGGTCACGCTGATCGTTGAACACCCATTTCCTTTTTCCTGCATTATTTTCTAAAGTATGTATTATTTATCAAATTGAAAATTATAAATTGCAAGCCAAATTGAAAAACGCAAAAAAATACGTTGACATCATAGAGTATTTCCACCCATCCATCCACCCACCCATACACTCACACCCACACAGATAAGAGAGAGAGTTGTGACACTTTGTGCTGCAGTGATTTCAAAAAAGGCATACAGATGCACAAATTGTCACAATTGTGACATTTTGTGCAAATTTGTGCAAACTGTGACTATCTGTGCAGTGAACAACTGCACAAAATGTCATTGTGACATTATGTGCAGTGGTGACATTTTGTGCGGTAACAGACGACTCTGAGAATGTCTGTGGTAACACAAGAGATCCAAAAACGTGTGGTAAATGGTTATGCAGCGGAAATTAAAGATTGATGACATAAAAAGGTACAGGAAAGATCGAGAGCTAGATAACATTTCCGTCGAATAGAAAGGTCATTTGTTGAATCTACGCGCGCAAGCGCGCGGTGTGTGTGTCTGTGTGCGCTCGCGGATGTGTGTGTGTGTGTGTCGGGGGGGGGGGGGGGGGGGTGCGCGCGCACCTGTGTGCATGCGCGCGCGCATATATATATATATATATATTTATATATATATATATATTGTGTGTGTGTGTGTGCGAGAGAGAGAGAGAGAGAGAGAGAGAGAGAGAGAGAGTGTGTGTGTGTGTGTGTGTGTGTGTGTGTGTGTGTGTGTGTGTGTGTGTGTGTGTGTGTGTGAAAGACAGATACAAAGACAAAGGTGTCTGTGTGATTGTCTTTTGATGCTGATTAATCTATTTATATGTGATGACTTCATCTGTTGTGATGGAAACAAATCTGACGAAGTGTTAATCATGGCCAGAAAAAAAAAAAAAAAAAAAAAAATCTATCTGTTCCTGTTTTCGTCGACGTGACGTCTGTCAACAATCATTCCTACCTTAACTTGGCATGAGTTTAGCATCATCTGCGATTTTTTCCATCTGGAATCAAGAATACATACATCTTCCCAAATGAAAAAAAAAAAAGGCGCAAATATGCACCGAGAAGAATCGCAGTTGACCAGGGCCCCGCCTAACAAACCGGTACAGGCCGATTTTCAGACGCAAGATTACAAACCTGGGGATGTCCTCTGAGCTTCCTTCCCTGAAGTGGACTGGCAAGTGAAGATTTCACACACACACACACACACACACACACACACACATCTCATGGGCTCTTAGCAACATCTACACTTTATCACGATAAGCCCCTAGATAAAAGCAAATGGCGGCCTGGTTTAAGGTAAAGACGTCAAGTCCTGTCAGCGCAGAGGGCTTGCCAAAGCCTTTTACTGACAACTGGAAGAACAAGGAGGATCTGGCTGAAGAAAGCCAAGGGCCACCTGCTGGGTCCTGGGAGATCATGGAATGACAAAATAATAAGGAAATGCAAGCCAACGTACGCTTTGTCAAAGCGCGCGTGCTATTTTTCAATAATGTCATCGTTTGCGTAGAGGTGACTTCACCTTGAAAAAGTAAACAAATACATTTCGTGCGAAGCAAGCACAATCTCTCCCCTACCCTTTCCCCCTGCCCCCCCCCCCCCAGCCCCCCCCCCAGCCCCCCCCCCCCCCCCCCCCCCCCACCTCTTCCATTTCAACTTTTCACTCTCCATGTGCGACGAAAATCCTTTTCACCACCCCTTATGATATAGCAGTCACCTTCAGGGTGTGTGTTGGGTCACCGAAGCCGTTTAAAGTCCACATCACTGACGTAGCAGAAAAAGCACGGCGGTTGGTACACAGGAATACCGCATGGCTGCTATTCAGATCCCACTAGACATCCCTGCACCGCTGTGCCATTCAATTACTTTCAGATCGAGTTAGCTGAAATACAGGCAAAATGAATGTGACACGTTTAGACCATTCTTGCCTTTGCCATGCTAAATCTATCCTAATTTTTGACAAGAATGAACAAAAATATGTTTTGAGGGCCAGTGGCAATAGACACAATTTGAGGCGAGTGAGGGGAGAGGTGCAGAAGGGGGCTGGGAAGGGAAAGCTAAGGGGGGGGGGGGGGGGGGGTTCGTTTTTTTCTTCTTCTTTTTTTTTTTTTTTTTTTTTTTTTTGTTGAGAACTGTTCTTTGCTGTTTGCGTTCCCCATGGAGAGAAGATGGTGTGTGCGTTCTTCATGACTGTTCTCCAAAGAAGGTGGCCCTGTTGTGTCATCAGAGGATTTCTTTGTATGCTAGGAGTGTAACACGACCTAGGGCAACCGGAGTACGATGGTAACTGCTGCGCATAATAACAATTTGTCCTCAGGGTTAAGGCTGTGTCAAAAACTGGCCAAGGGCAAAAAGGAGGGCTTTTACCGGTGTGGGGGGTAAAGGGTTGAGGAGGAGAAAAGGGGAGGGAGGAGTGGGGATACCCCCACACGGATACCGTAAGAATAACACATGAGTTAGGACCAGCGACGTCTGTGAGCAGGTAGAGGTTCCATTGCTGGATCACAGCAAAGAGGATTCCTGCCGCTATTAAGAATCGAACCCGCTGTGTTCATCAGGATATCAGGAGTCGACCCTTCTTTTTTTTTTTTTTCTTTCTTCCTCCCCCTCCCCGTCCCCTTCACTGAAGGTTTTTTTTTTTTTCAGTAACGAAATAGTTAACAAATCTTCACTGCTTACGCACAGAATTCACAGCCATCCATAGAAATGCAGGAACAAACATTGTAAACTTACAACACACACACACACACACACACACACACACACACACACACACACACACACACATAATAATTATCATCATCACATCATCATCACAACAATAACAAATAACACACACACAAAAAAACAAACAAACAAACAAACATGTATACAGCAACAAGACAACACCAGCAAACTAGTAGTGCAAGAACGATAACAATACAATAATTCTAATAATTTACACCCGAAAATCACCTGTATAAGGGCACAGAACAAAAACTGACTGAAGTAAGTTACAGAATATGTGCACATTATCATTATCTCCAGCATTTTACCGTCCACTTCACTCAGGCAGCACAAAGTACGGCTGTTGGTAAACCTGGAGTATCACATGACTGCCATTCAAATCCTACCAAACAGCACAAATAATAACTGTCCTAAGGGTACAGGTGGTGCCAAACAGAACAGGAACAAAAAGAAAGACTTCCTCCGTTGAGGGGTGGAGGGCTGAGGAGGGGGAAAAGAGCCGAGGGGAGGGGGGGGGGGAGGATAGTCAACCGTACACAGACACGCCTAAGAACGAGAGTGAGGACAGGCGACGTCAATGAGCAGGCAGAGATTCCTGTTGCTGAATTACAACAAAGAGAAGATCCAGCTACCACCATTCAGGATCGAACCATCCGCATTAATCAGGATATCAGGAGTCCACTTTTCTTTCCCTTTCTTCTGCACACACCCTTCGCCTTCCCCCTCCCCCTCCCCCCCCCCCCCACACACACACACATCCCACCTCTCTCTGTCCACTCCACCTTGCCTTAAAGGGTTTTTTTTTTTTTTTTTTTTTCAGTGAGGAAATGGTTTACAAGTTTTCATTGCTTACGCACTGAATTTGCATGCAATCGGACATCGTTTAAGTACAGACGCACAGGAAGATCCACTGTGCACTTACAATGCAATCGCATTAATAATGATCAGTGCAAACGGACAGACCTGCCTTGAAGAAGCTCTTAAGACCGAAAATTTGGCAAATAAAGAGGCAAGAGATGAACAACAAAGATTCTATTGACTTTTTATTATACACAATCGTGTTTCATCTTTATGTGGCTCGGAATGGACTGGGGGACCAGAGGTTTTTCAAACATTCTACACATGTGTATGTATATACATAGAGAGAGAGAGAAACAGACACAGACAGACACACACACACATACACACAGACAGTGAGAGAGAGAGGGAGAGAGATAGAGACAGAGACAGAGAGACAAAAGACAGACAGACAGACAGCGTGAGAGACAAACAGAGACAGAGCCACAGAGAGAGAGAGAGAGAGAGAGAGAGAGAGAGAGAGAGAGAGGAGGTGTGTACAATTTTGCCAGTAAAATAACCAGATCAACAGTTTCATCTGTTCTACATTGACTGAATTACATGAGCTTCAAAGAAGGTGAAGTGCTGGTCGTAGTCAGTTATTCCAGACCTCAAACCAGCCTCAAATGTTTGTACAAATGTGCATTTCCAGTAAAGATGTACTACTGCTTCGTCTTCAAAGGGGCCCTCGTTTCTAATTGAACAAATAGTAGAGCGTCTCTGTTTGGATCATTACTGACTCTCCCTTCCATTGGTCGATTTCAAACTGTAGGCCTGCGTGTGAAAAAAGAGTAACCTAGATAACAAGACTCATGGTACAACCAAGATTATTTTGTATGAGGGAAGAGGGGGGGGGGGGGTGTTTGTTTGTTTGTTTGTTTGTGCGTGCGTGCGTGTGTGTGTGTGTGTGTGTGTGTGTGTGTGTGTGTGTGTGTGTGTGTGTGTGGTGTGTGTGTGTGTGTGTGCGTGTGTGTGTGAAGAAAAAACGAACCCTTCAGCTATCAGATACGATCGAGATGAAAAAGCAAAGATTGTAACACACTTCGACACGCTATCATTTTGATCTAGCACGCTCTTAGCAATCAATGTTTGCGAAGACCACTTCGGGATGGAAAACACACGAGTAATGTTCTTTAGCATGAGCACCTCTGATGGCAAGTGCGTGTGTGCGTGCAGGGGATTCGGGATGTGGATGGAAGGGAGAAGAGGCAGGTGATGACTGGGGAGGCGGCGGGACGGCCAGGAGAGAGGCGAGGGTAGGCGAGGAGAGTAGGCGTGTGTTTCAGAGTGGGGACGCAAATATTAAAAAAAAAAAAAAAACAAATGAATGAAAGGAGGAACATCAGTCATGATTGCCAAGCGTGTGCAAGTGTAGTGCTCTGACGCGTTTACCATTATCGGTGGTGTTTGGGAACGAGAACCAGTCTAGTTATCATGAAGTCATGCTCGGATTCCACTTGTCCTGAAGTGTGTTTATTTTACAGTGTACTCATCTACCTTTACGTAGATCGATCTTCTGTTTGAGAATACATTATACCTATTAGACTGCTGACAGCGGACCAGCTCTTGTCGAGATGACAAATGGACTAACCCAGAGGTGAGGAGGAAAGTGTTCAAAGAACATATTGTTCTTGAGAATCTAGTTCTTCCTCAATCTCCAGTAGATATGGTTTTCCCTTCAGACACTCCAGTTATCACTCAGTCTCCTTAAGATAACCCAGTTATCATTGAAATTATCTCGGTTTCATTCGAGTGTTTATTATGTCTCCTTTAGATAATCTGGTTCTGATTCTGTTTCTTAATGATTGTCTAGTTTTCATTCAGTCTCCTTCATCATTTAGATAATCTACATTTCAGAGTCCGTTCGGATTATCTTTTAACTCGGCCTCCTTCTGACAACCTAGTTTTCATTCACATAATTCAGTTTTCACTCAGTCTCAAATGATATAATGGTCATTCAGTCTCCTTGAGATAATCTAGTTTCCCTTCATATCACCTCCATTTCTTTAAGATGATACTATTTTCCTTCAAACAATCCAGTTTTCATTCGGTCTCCACCGAACAGTCTAGCAGTCGATCACTCTCCTTCGAATATTCCAGTATTCATTTAGTCTCTTTATAATTTAGGCTTCCATTACACACCTTCAGATAAATCTTGCTTTCCTTCAGATAGCGTGATTTCCCTTTAACCTGCTTTCCTCGCATACTCTAAGTTTCCTTTAGTTTCTTTCAAATAAACTAGGTTTCACAGAATCTCCCTCGGACCGTTTGATTTTTATTCAATCTACATGTTGTCTAGTTTTCATATAATCTCCTTCAGACACGGTAGGTTTCACGCAATTTCCTTAAGATAATCGAGGTATTCAGTATCCTCAAAATAATCTAGCTTTTATTCAAGTCTCTTTCAGACAGTGTAGGTTCATTCAGTCTCCTTCGGTATTCCAGGTTTCATTGACTCTTTCACATAACATAGTTTTCATCCAGTCTCCACTAACGAATAAGAGTATGAAAAAGGAACATTCGCCACTGTAAGCTGGGAATAAAGAAACGTCGTACACAATAACACGTTCGGTTTTTCTTTCGGGGGTGATTTAAGAAAAGTAAGAACACTCCGACCATTCGATGATTCCTATGACAACACACGTGTGCAACAAGCGCTTAATCAACAACAACAAATTCGATGATTCCTATGACAACACACGTGTGCAACAAGCGCTTAATCAACAACAACAAATTCGATGATTCCTATGACAACACACGTGTGCAACAAGCGCTTAATCAACAACAACAAATTCGATGATTCCTATGACAACACACGTGTGCAACAAGCGCAAAATCAACAACAAATTCGATGATTCCTATGACAACACACGTGTGCAACAAGCGCAAAATCAACAACAACAAATTCGATGATTCCCATGACAACACATGTATGCAACAAGCGCAAAATCAACAACAACAAAGACGCTGAAAAAAAAGAGCGAATAAGAAAAAAGCACAGCAGCAGTGTAAGCTGATTTACTGCCTCCATCACTGAACCCATCTTTTGACGGGCGTCAGTTGGGTTGATGGTTTGCTTGTCAGGCTGTCAGCAAGATCTCTCTCTCTCTCTCTCTCTCTCTCTCTCTCTCTCTCTCTCTCTCTCTCAGTCTTCACCTGGCCGTCGAAGGGAGAGGTTGTACGACCTGAATTCTCATTCACTGCATTATGACTGACACAGCTTTCGCTCTCCGTGAACTGTTGCCTGTCAACCAGCAGCAGTTTGAAACCAGGTGTTCACAGATTTTACACAGCCTCCATGCTCAAGGTGTTAGTCTTAGTCGACAAATTTATGATCTTTTTTCAAATCTTCAAAATTCCTTCAAGATTTTCGAAGCTGATCTTCAAGGCGCAAAAACAGACATCAAAGACAACAGGTGGGACATAAGTGAACTTCAACAAAACAGTGTCTTTCTACATGACAGATTAAACGAAATAGAAGAAAAACTTGAAAAACTAGATGTGGCAAAACGAGAAAAGAATTTGAAATTTTTTGGAGTACATGAATAAGCAGCATGGGAAGAGGCGAATGACACGGACGAAATCGTAGCAGTACTCAGTTACTTCTCCTCCGACAGATGGTGGTCAACCAGAGACACTGAATATACGTATCGTATCGGAAGACACAAAGGTGGAAACTGGCAACGTCCTTTAATCGTATGTTTCAGCCACATGAACGATAAACTCCACATTCTGAAAAACACAGATCTCAGAGCTCGGCTCCGACAAGAGGATATCCGAGTGGCAACAGATCTCACTGTTAGCCAAAGGGAGCAGTGCCAGCAACTGAAGCAAGAAGATAAAATACCTATATTTAGAAACGGAAGACTGTACGTAGATGGTAGGCCACACAACTACATACCCAGGCAATCAAATGATAGCCATCAGCGGTCATTAAAAAGCGATGATGGCCCCACCAGCTACAAGAGACATGGCCCCTGCAACCAAAAAGGAAACGTGGAAGAACGCCTGCATCGTGTCCCCCCTGATCAGCAGCAGGGGAGGGGGCGTTTTCCGTATGTTCCCCCAGACCAACTACGGCAGGAAAGGAAATCATCTCCATTTGTCCCATCAGATCAGCAGCAACAGGTTTTCGAACACTTCCCTTTACTAAACTCAGTGCACTGGCCACCACTTTTGAACCGGCAAAATATGGCGCATCGTGACAACCCCTCGCCTTACAGGTTTGGCTTTTCCCCTCTATCCAATAGTCCTCTGGTCTCTCCACAGGAATTCAATGCCCTTCCCACACCTCACAGGTCACCAAATAGTCAGAGAGCAGAACTGCAACGGAGAGGGGTACAAAAGGGAATCAGGGAAATACATAAAGAAAGACAGCGAGCAGAGGATCAACAACACAACAAACAATGCCTATGGGAAAAACAGCAAAAACAGCTATACCAGCAACGGCAACATCAAGAACACATCCAGCAACAGCAGCATGAACAGCTCCTAGAGAGACAGCAACAGGGGCAAGAAGAACAAAAGATTCAGCAAAGAAACGTTCAACAGCAAGAACAGGAACAGAAAAAGCAAAAGAATCAGCAGCAAGAGAACGAACAGCTGCAAGAAAAACGACAAAAACAGCAACACCAAGAGCAGTTGCAAGGAAAACAACATCAATCAAAACAGATGCAAGATGAGCAACATCAGCAAGATCAGCTGCAAGAAAAGGAGTCGCAACTGCAAATGGAAGAAGAATGGCAGCAAAAAAAGCAGCAGGAGTCGCATCAGCAGCAAGGATCAGGTCAGCAACAGGAAAAGCCAGAACAGCAGCGGCAGTTAGAACAGCGACAACATCAACGTATGCTGGATCAATCTGAAGACAAGCTATCTGTGAAACAGCATGAAAATAATACTAATAACCCAGCCTGCCCTCAACTAGTGCACACAGGTCTAGGGGAAGAGGACAGTACAGACTCTGACCCAAATCCTGTGTCTCGACAGTCACGCCCCAGAACTAGACTGGTGCCAGGAACCAGGACTACCGAGCAGGATGAGGAGGGGGGGGGGGGGGTGCCTTACGCTCTCGGACATGCCGGCAACGCGCCATGAGTCAGACGAACATTATGGATGCCTTCCGCAGTGTGCGAACGAACAGTGTCTGCAGCAGGGACGGGAGTATGCCGAGACAGCCTTCACCTCGAGGAGAAGCAGCAGCAAACACTGGTGAGAAATAGGATAGAGGCAGGGCACAAATCACAAGTGATTGTGGGTGCAGGATTCCTGACATTGACCATTCCCCACGTCAGTTTCTACAAAATATACATTTTAAAAAATCCATTTTCCAGTCAGTATTCTTAATTATAATGTCTGCGGGCTGCAATCAAAATTAACTGATAACGAGTTTGTCGATTTTATTCAAAAGTACGATTTTGTTTGTCTGACAGAAACATTTATGGACAGTGAAATTAACCAGAGTATTTTTCAAGATTTTCATATTTACTCATCAAAAGCTAAGAAATTATCAAGACATGGAAGATGTTCTGGGGGTGTAGTGGTCTTGGTTAAAAAAATGTTTTTCTGATTTTGTACAAAGAATAGACATTGATATCAATGTTCTAACTTTGAAAATATCAAAAGAATTTTTAAGAACAGATAAGGATGTTTTCTTTATTGCAGCCTATATTCCACCTTACGATTCCCCCTTTTGGAAATCAGAACCTAACGGATATGGCATCAAGGTATTAGAAAAATGTATGCTTGATCTCCACGAATCCTATGACGACTTTCATGCATTGATTTTTGGCGATTTAAATTCTCGCACAGCCAACAAAAATCTCGATTTCAGTTTGTCTGATGATGGTGAATATTTGGAGGAAATAAGGAAATTGGTCAAAAGGAATTCACAGGATGTTGAAGTGAACCAGTTCGGTGAACAGCTTGATTTTTGCAATATTTTTGACTGTTGCATTTTGAACGGACTTGTTGAACATGGTTTTAATGACAGTTGTAGTTTCTTATCCGATTTTGGGTCCAGCCTGGTGGATTATTTTGTTGCATCTTTTGAGCTGCTTCATCAATTTGAATGGAGATATTTAACGGTGAAAGATAGGGTGGATTCGGACCACTTTCCAGTTACCTTGTCAATTTTGTTGGAATCTGATAAAAGGGTTATTAGCAATACAACTGACAGTAGTAAGACGAATAATGTGAATAAAGTTTTGTGGGATAAAGCGAAAGAATCCGACTTTAGAACAAATTTTAACAGTGCAAACAGCATAATTAAATTAGAAAATGCTGCTCAAGAATTGGAACTGGATGTTGATCACGCCTTGGAAGTGTTTAATGATTGTCTGAAGTGTGCCGCACATTGTATGGTTAAAAATGCTATGTCTCGCCCAAGAAGAAAAAGAGTGCATGGTATGACCAAGAATGTCAAGATGCTAAAGTTAAATGTAAAAAGATGTTAAGAATTTTTAAGAAAAGCAAGAGGAATAAGAAAAAAACGCTTGAAAAGGATAGACTTGAGTACACTAAAAGTAGAAAGGAATATAAAAAAAAACTGCTTAGAAAAAAAAGGCAGGAATTTCGCAGAAACACAGCTGAATCCTTGGCAGCTAATGCGCACAAGTCAGCTGAGTTTTGGAAAGAATTAAAGACGCTAGGTGGTGTGAGTGCACGAAAGGATTTGAGTGACAGAATTGGATTGGATGACTGGTTTAATCGTTTTCAAGGAGATTTTAATGAGGGTAGTAACGATTTAGAAGGAAACGGAAGTAATGTTACTTACTATCTGGGCAATGCAAGTGATGATAGTTTAAACAAAGAAATCACAGAAGAAGAAGTAAAAGAGGCAATAAGGAAATTAAATAATGGGAAAGCAGGGGGCTTAGACGGTGTTGTTCCGGAGATGTTGAAAGCAGGAGGAGAGATGGTCGTTAAGTTCCTAACAAAGCTTTTCAATAAAGTGTTTGACTCTGGGATCTACCCTCGGGAATGGCGTAAAGCTATAGTTGTTCCAATTTTCAAAAAAGGTGATGCCGACCAGCCAGACAACTATAGAGGGATATCATTGATTAATGTTTCTTGTAAATGCTATACATCCATTCTGAACACAAGATTAATTTCTTGGCTAGAAGATAATGATATAATGTTGAAAACCAGGCTGGGTTTCGAAAAAGATTATTCAACAGTAGACCAGATATTTAATCTCTATGCTATTGTTCAGAAATACTTACATAAGAAAAGACAGAAAAATTATGTTGCTTTTATTGATTTCAAAAAGGCATTTGACTCTGTTAACCATGCAAAGCTATTGAAGGTAGTTTATAATGAGGGTATAAGAGGGAAATTTTTTGGTGCCTTGAAAAACATGTATGATTCTTTGATCTCTTGTGTGCGTGTGAACAGTGAATTTTCAGATTTCTTTACATGTCCATCAGGTGTACGACAAGGCTGTGTCATGAGTCCCACATTGTTTTCTCTATTTATTAATCAACTGGCAAATCACATTAATAACACTGGTGTCCATGGTGTTCAACTATTACCTACTCTGATTGAAGTGTTCATTTTGCTATTCGCAGATGATGTAGCTTTGTTATCAACGTCACCGGGAGGCTTACAAGCCCAATTAGATTCTTTAAAAAAGCTGTTGTGATAAATTGAAATTATCTGTTAACAAAGATAAGACTAAGATCATGGTATTTAGGAAAGGCGGGCATTTAGGATCAAGAGAAAGGTGGTTTTTTTTTTAGGGTAAAGAACTAGAAATTGTTAATATGTATTGTTATTTGGGTTTTTCTTTCACAACAATGTTGAGTTTAGAACGTGGTACAAATCATTTAGTTGCTAAAGGGAAAAAGGCTGTATATTGGCTTTGTCAGGCTTTTAAAAAATGTAAAGAAATGTCACCAAAGATATACCTAAAAATTTTTGATGCTAAGGTACAGCCAGTATTATTGTATTCGTCAGAAATTTGGGGTTATAAGAGGCTAGAAAGTATAGTGAAAGTGCATTTATTAGCCTGTAAAAGATACTCAGGTTTACTCCTAAAGACCCCAAATAAAATGGTTTATAGTGAGCTTGGTAGATATCCCTTGTTTGTAAACTCACAAATTATATGTATTAAAAACTGGTTTAGATTGTTCCAAATGGAACAAAGCCGATTACCCAAACAGGCATACATAATGATGCTATCGATGGACAACGATAATAAAAGGTGCTGGGCAACCGAGATAAGAGAAATGCTTTCTAAGGCGGGTTTTTATGAAGTGTGGGTAAACCAAGGTGTTCAGAACATTAATGCATTTTTGAAAATATTCAAGCAGCGTTTATTAGATATGTTTTTCCAAGAGTGGTCAGGCACAGTCAGAGATAGAGAAAGATATAGCTTGTATAGATTGGTTAAAGATAATTTGAATATCAGTACATATCTAAATGAAATCAATATCTTTTGTTTTCGGGTGGCATTAACGCAGATTAGATGTGGTGTGCTACCAATAAACAACAACATGAATAGATATGGAAATGATGTTGCACAATCTTACTGCCCATATTGTGAAATACATGTAGAAGATGAAAAAACACCTTTTATATGTTTGCCCGTTGTACTCGGAATTGAGAAATAGATTTTTGGCCAATGGAATTAATGTTTCAGTTGAAAGATTGTTAGCTTGAGAACCCAAACACTTGTCCATTGTGGTCTCAAAGTTTATATTTCACGCTGTTAGACAAAGACAGAAATTTTTAGAAAGTAATTTACAAAACTCAAATATGCAAATATGTGATCTGATTTCTATAGCAACATGTGCATACTATAGGCAGTTAGTCGACAGTGTTTATGTCAAGGTTTAATGGATGTAATGCTGTACTTATTGATGTATGAAAGCTCCTACCCCAGCCCAATCCCATCCCCCCCCCCCTCCCCCGCCTTTCCATTCCTTCATGTTTATGTGCCCATGGCCTAAAAACATTAAACCATTTCATTTCATCTCTCTCTCTCTCTCTCTCTCTCACACACACACACACACACACACACACACACACACACACACACACACACACACATGAGCGCCGGTCAGCGAAACTTGGCGGAACTATGAAATGTAACCCAAGGACGAACCCATACAACTTTGGTTCGCATCTGGATCAAATAGCAAATCCCAGGAACGTTTGCTTCAGTAAAGCATTACACGATCAAATTTTTCCCCCTCCGACATTTCTTCAGGAACAATGCATGGATCACAATGGGGGGAAAGCGGGATCCGTTGATAAAATTGATTTCTACGAACTTGTAACATATGCCACGGATCCGGATTACAACCCGGATCCAATCAACAAAATGACATTCACTGTGGGACAGGCTGGAGGAAGAGGAGGGGGGGGGGGGGGGGGGGGGGGCATATTTATTTTTCACTGCACAGTATTAAATGGAGTTAGAAACCTGCAACTATCACATACTAGCAGCCAAGACAATGAGGATTCGGTTTCGGGAAAACAGTATTTATGCATCGGTTACAATTTTCAAAATGGAGAGATACACACTGAGGATACCACTGAGTTTGACCGGTCAAACTATTCTACGTTAACAGAGGTTTCCGCTCTCCCGCGTGACCTTTCAGTTATCACTGCAATGGCTGACGTAATGTGAAAGCCATCTGAGATGAACACGGAAAGTTTACACGACTTATGGGGGAAAAAAAATGGGGAAAATGATTTGAAGTCTAAAACCTAGTTTTCGTCATAATCCACCATTCTCCTCTTCCTCTCGTTTCATCTGTATATTCCTCCTCCCTTCCCCTACCCACTGTCCTCTCTCTCTCTCTCTCTCTCTCTCTCTCTCTCTCTCCTCTCTCTCTCTCTCTCTCTTCACACACACACACACACACACACACACACACACACACACACACACACCCTGCGCAAGCACGCAAGAACAGACACAGACATTAATATTTGTTTCCCCAACAGATAACAAATCACATAATTCTTTTGACGGGACACGAATAGCTATCATTTTACGAATAGCTATCATTTTACAGTCTTTGCTTTCGCTGAACTGCTGAGACAAGATTACGCAATTTGGCACGGACATTTCCCTGGAAGATCACATCTCTCTCTCACTCACTCTCTCTCTCTCTCCTCTCTCTCTCTCTCTCTCTCTCTCTCTCTCTCTCTCTCTCTCTCACCCCAACCTTTCTTCTGCTGCTGCTCTCCTATCGTGCCCATGTATCCCTTCATAGGCTGGCTATTAAAAGGAACCCCCCAAACTGTCATATCGATCGTCGCCAGGCGGCCAGCAATGTCCACATGCAATTCTTCAGCTTGTCGCGGTCCATACAAGAAAGCTGACGACGGGATTCGCGGGCTATGCCGTTGGAGGGACGAGGTGGAGGATTTCCTTCATAGAGAGACGATTTGGGGGGGGGGGGGGGGGGGGGGGGGGGGGGGACGATGGTCCAACTGCGAGGCTGAAAACATAGAACAGTCGTCATCAATGGAGGGAAGGGTAGGGATGTGGGGGAGAGTGAGTGTGCGTGTGGGGGGCTCACGCCAATAAATCCTGGAGACACTGAGTGACTTCAAGGGCGAATTTTGAATTTTCAATGTCAAGACGGAGACCATCGCCGAACTATAAAAAACACGGAAGAAAAGCAGAGAACCAGAACTTTATTTTCCGTTTCATTTCACTTTTCAGTCTCCTGTCTATAATATCTAGTACCTTCCTCTAATTTTGTATGACACCCCCACCCTCTAATTTTGTATGACATCCCCACCCTCTAATTTTGAATGACACCCCCACCTTTTAATTTTGTATGACACCCCCCACCTTCTAATTTTGTATGATACCCACACCTACTAATTTTGTGACATCCCCCCCCCCCCCCCAATCTAATTTTGTATGACACCCCCACCTTCTAATTTTGTATGATACCCCCACCTTCTAATTTTGTATGACACCCCCACCCTCTAATTTTGTATGACACCCACATCCTCTAATTTTGTATGACATCCCCACCGTCTAATTTTGTATGACACCCCCACCTTTTAATTTTGTATGACACCCCCCCCCCCCCCCCCCCCACACACACACACACCTTCTAATTTTGTATGACACCCACACCTACTAATTTTGTGACCCCTCCCCCAATCTAATTTTGTATGACACCCCCACCTTCTAATTTTGTATGATACCCCCACCCTCTAATTTTGTATGACACCCCCACCCTCTAATTTTGTATGACATCCCCACCCTCTAATTTTGTATGACACCCCCACCCTCTAATTTTGTATGATACCCCCCCTCTAATTTTGATGATACCCCACCCTCTAATTTTGTATGACATCCCCACCCTCTAATTTTGTATGGCATACCCACTTTCTAATTTTGTATGACACTCCCACCCTCTAATTTTGTATGACACCCCTGCCTTCTAATTTTATATGACACCCCCACCCTCTAATTTTGTATGACATCCCCACCCTCTAATTTTGTATGACATCCCCACCCTCTAATTTTGCATGACATCCCCTCCCTCTAATTTTGTATGACATCTCCACCCCCACTCCTCTGCTTTAAAAACTGTCAGCGTTTCATGACTCTCCAAAAAAAAGTGTTTTCCAAGTTGTTGTTGTTGTTGTTTTAATTGAAGTTTTTCCAAAATAATGGGTCGCTTCAGTTTCAAGAGTATCCACAGCTCGAGGAGAACAAAAGGGATTTGCAACACTGAAAGACTCTAAAGACGTTTGCACAGGTAACGCAAACCCTGTAGGTGGTGTGTCGTGCGGACGTTAGACCACAACAGGCGCCACTGAACACTATTAGAGCGACTCAGTATGAGAACAGCTTCTCCTCCGCCAGGTGGCCTTATGGCAAACAACCCATGTGGGCTACTGGTGCTGGTCGGGGCTGCGGTTGTGGCACAAAACGGGCTCAGATGGGATAACAGCTGAAATCAATAAATGAAATGGAACTTAAAAATTTTTTTTTTTTTTAAAGAGCTATGAAATACAAGTTAGTTGCAATGTAGACGACTGCAGGCGGATATGCAAACGAATCTTAAAAAGTGTAAATAAACAACATCCGCCAAACATGAACAAACAACCGTGTTTTGACCTCTTAGGTCTTCTTCAGGCAAGGTAAACAACACTCAGGACAACGAAAATGAAGAATGTGCTATCACTTATCTCGTCAAATTCGGCGCAAGATGGGCGAGAAGGGTGATTCGTTTGTTGTTTGGCAGATGATCGACACTTTCTAAGATACGAAATACAAAATCGGGTTCCTGCGTGCACTGGTGTATTCCATCTTCCTCACAGCGGCTCTTGGAGACGAATCCAAGCCATGGAACTGAAAGGTTGCTGCTAGATACTAAACATCAGATATACTGCTCATATTACTAATCACCAAGTATGTTAAACCAGAGAGCACGTAAGACAACACGAAGATTTACTTGTATGACCATGAAACGAGACCCAATGACCTTGATAAAACAATATTCTATGGATCTGTTGAAGAAGGGAGACAAGACAGAAAGACAGAAAAAAAGGGGAAGACAAATAAAAAAAAAAATCGACAACATTGCAGAATGGACAGGGAAAAGATTTGCAGAGACTTCATCCTTGGCACATCAAAGACAGAACTGGAGGAACCTGGTGAACTGTTCTTCAATGTATTATTGCCCCTGTGACTATCCACAGAGTTCAGAAAAGAAACTTGTCGAGACAGGTCCACAAACTGATTAATGAGGGCTGTTCGCCACTGTCGGAGCCATTCTGGGAGTGGGATGGGAGGGGGGGGGGGGGGGTAAGAACTTGCTTTACCCCTGTCCAAATACAGTCATCGCCAGGTCATCTTCATGTAAGAACCTTCTTTACTCCTAGTCCAAATAAGATCTTCGCTGAGCCGACCAGCTTTTCGTAAGAACCCTCTTTACTCCTGTCCGAATAAAATCTCAGCTTTCATCTGCAAATGGAAACTACACAGATCGGTGCTTTAGGATCTCTCATAAGAATCTCATAAGAATCTGAATCTCTCTCTCTCTCTCTCTCTCTCTCTCTCTCTGAGATGTTTTCGTCCGTTCGATACTTCAAACCAATTTTGAAGTTCTCTCTCTCTCTCTCTCTCTCTCTCTCTCTCTCTCTCTCTCTCTCTCTCTCTCTCTCTTTTATCCAATTCACCTCACTACATTTTGGACAGGAGAGCACTCGCCCCCTCTCAAACGTTTTGAGTGAACTGAATGACGGATTGATTTTTTCGTTTCTGCCTGCTTGGTGCCCCCCCCCCCCCCCAACCCCCCCCCCCCAACCCCCCCCCTTACAATAACGCTTTTACCTAAACCAGTTGTCCGACTACACATCTACATATATTGGATAGAGAGCTCTGCCTCTCATATTTTGGATGAAACTCTAGCTCTCCGTGCTGGCGCGCGCGCACGCGTGCCCACCAACGAGAGTATGTGTGTATGTGCGCTATAGCTCGGAATGCCCATTCCTTCCTTGCCTCTGCCTTCTTTCTACGACTTTAACCCTTCTCTGGCAATGCCTGAAGCGTCTCGTCTCGTCCCATGGTTTGTCGGGTCGGATCCGTATTGATTGACCATTCACTTGCGAGGCCCCGTCTTCCTGTACCCCCCCCCCCCCCCCCCCCCCCCCCCACCCCCAAACGCCGCCGCCTCCATCGAAATGTCGCCGATTGTGTGACGAAGGTGATCGATCAACCCCTCTGCCAAAAGACGGACTGGGCGCGTGCAGTCTCAATGTATCATTGTGTGCGAGCGGTTCAGCCTTTCCTTTTTCTTTTCTTTTTTTTTAAACAAAATTAAATTAACCCATTCGTTCAATGGGCAGTCGAGCTGGTTCCGGTCAGAGCAGCTGCCTTCCATAGCCGCGTGTCGTTTCAATCTCAGATATTGCAGCGCATATGTTGAATCTTCTGGTTCAGATACTGCTATCGCTTTACACGTTTGTTTACCTTTTCCTTTGTTCCCTGCTTTCTTTTTTTGTTTTTCTTTTTTTTTGTATTTTGTTTTTGTTCAAGGCTTTCTCGACTTCTGCACTCCCCTCAGTGGCATTACCACCCCCCCCCCCCCCCCCCCCCGACACACACACACACCACACGTTCCAAACCAGTCCTAATATGGCCCTTTACGGTCGGATGGGCTATTAGCAACATTACCTTCTACAGCAAAAAGAAAACAACAACAAAACAGAATTTCTACATTGATGTAACAAACCACAAAACCCAGGTTTCTGTATTAACACAGTACTTCAGATCCGGAATTTCACATAGGGTTGCACTGCTTCAGACCTGGACTTCAACATACGATAACCCAGCAGAGACACTTGGTGTTTTCACATATCCACAGATCATGCACAGCACCGCAGGGGGAGACTGGGTTTCTACACATGTACGGAGCACACAGCAGACAGAAGACCTGGATTTCTTTACAAGCGTAACAATCAAAAGACCGCACCTAGCGCCCGACCATAGCACAAAGACCAAAAATAAAAATCAATCCATTACTTGAAAAGTTTGCACACTCAATATAAAATTCTTCACAAAGAGAGAATGTGTGTGTGTTTGTGTGTGTGTGTGTGTGTGTGTGTGTGTGTGTGTGTGTGTGTGTGTGTGTGAGGGGGGGGGGGGAGAGACAGAGGCAGTGACAAAGAGACAGACAGACAAATAGGCAGACAGACAGAGTGACATAGCGACAGAGAGTGAGACAGAAACAGAGAGAAACAGAGACAAAGGCAGAGAGAGAGAGAGAGAGGAGAGAGAGAGAGCAAGACAGACAGACAGAACAGACAGACAGACAGAGCAAACAAATATAATCCATTTGATTTTTATTGGATTCAAATAAGTTCATATATACTACGCACAAAAAGTTAAGGATCGGTATGTGAAAACAGGTGCGTAATAAACTCAGTTCGCTACTGTTATTTATTTCTTAGTCCAGCCAAATTGTCATGAATTCTTGTTCAGCTGTAAGTGGGCGATGTTGTGTTAGTGCGAAAATTGCACGGGATTCTCTACTACTGAGCTGGGCCGCAAACGGAAAAGCGGAAACTTGCGAAAAATGACCTTGTTTTGGACCGTTCTGCCTGAACACATTGCACTTGCCAGATGGAAAAACCAGTATGCACGTGCAAGCACTGCTGTTTATGTGTGAGATGCTGTCGCTCGCTTGGCTATATAAGAAGACATTCCACCAGTAGTAGGCCTGATCTGACAATGCCTCCACGACGAAAATTAAGCGAGTTGGATAGGGGACGAGCTGTTGCATGGTTCCAAGATGGTGTTCCCAAGTGAGAAGTGGCCAGGCGACTTCATGTGTCCATCTCGGTCATTGTCCGACTGATTCAACGCTTCACAGCCACTGGGATTGTCCATGAAAGATGCAGATCTTGTCGACCGAAGAAGACAACCCCACGTGACGATCGTCTCATTGAACGACAAGCCCTGCAGACAAGAACAGCCTCTTCCAGCATAATTCAAAGGCAGTTCAGGGAGGCTACTAACATCAACATCAGCCAGCAGACCATACGGAACCGCCTACATGGGTTTAATCTCCGTTCTCGTCGCCCAGCAGTACGGCCACGCTTAACTCCAGCCCATAGGGCAGCACGCCGCGCCTTCTGCGCACGTCACGTGAGGCGGACACGTCAGCAATGGTCCCAGGTCCTGTTCAGTGATGAATCACGCTTCACCCTTCACCACCACGACGGCCGACTGAGGGTCTGGAGGCGCCCAGGGCAACGCTTTACTGACGCCACTGTCCAAGAAAAGGTGGCCTTTGGTGGAGGTTCTGTAATGGTCTGGGGGGCCTACAGCCTTCACCACAGAACACCCTTGTATCATGTACAGGGTAACCTGACTGGCATCCGATACCGGGATGAGATCCTTTGACCGCTGGCTGTGCCTACACTGCAGCAGATGGGACCGAGGGCTGTCTACCAGGATGACAATGCTCGCCCCCACAGGGCAAGGGTGGTCAACGACTTCCTGCAGCAGTCTGGAGTCAACAGAATGGAGTGGCCAGCATGCAGTCCCGATCTCAACCCGATTGAGAACCTCTGGGATAAGCTGGATCACAAAGTGAGGAGCCACCCCCCTCCCAGGGATGCCCAACACCTCTACCAGATGCTGCAGGCTGAGTGGCAGGCGCTTCCACAGAGGATCTTCACCAACCTGGTCAACTCGATGAGGACTCGCTGCGTCGAGTGCCAGAACAGCCATGGTGGTTACACGCATTACTGAGCTTTTGGGAGCATCAGTATGCCCTGTCTTGTGATTTCAATGACTTTGGGAAATCAAATTTGGATACGTACCCACTTTAATCAAATGTACACACCAAACGATTGCTCGAGATTGAAGGCAATTGTGTATCGTTATCACTAAAGAATGGAATTAAATGTTGGCCAAACTTCAACGCATTGACTTTCTTATTTTGACAGTTATGAATGTTTGTGAAAGTGATCCTTAACTTTTTGTGCGTAGCTTAGTACAACATAATGGAAAATAAAAGAAAAAAGAACAAAATCCAAACAAATGGTGGATAAAGAAGAAACCGACATATCAAACATTACGATAATACCATTCTACATTTTGAAAACAAAAGGTGACGAGAGAGAGAGAGAGACAGACACAGACAGAGAGAGAGAGAGAGAGAGAGAGCACATGAGGCAAGCCGAGTGTGTTATGAAATTTTGCATATTTGGGTTTTTTTAAAATCCTGTACAATGTCCAATGGAGCTGTTTTTAGGCGATGTAACAGTTCTAGGTGCTATAATCATACTTATACTAGTATAATGTACAATGTCATAATCATTCATAATTCATTCTGGGCCTGCTAACATCGGCATATATGGGTGCCATTTGGAAAGAAAATCGTTATATGCAAAAATTTTTCGAGCAATATATTCTTCAGTTTTATACCTGTATTTTAGCTTATTAAGAAATACTTGGAGTATGGGTGATTTCTGTTCTGTTCTACACTAATAGGGATAGTGTTTCGCAAATAATACAATAAAATAAAATGCATGATCTATGTGTATGTTTCTATCAAATCCAACTACGGCTAATGGTTCAGTTATCTGCAAATTAAACGCACACATACATATTTCATTCATCAAATGCACCAGCGTTACCAAAAAACGTTGTATGACTGTACAATATCAAAACATATGTGTAATACTGTCCTTAACAGAGGTACAGAAAGTACAAACATCACTGTTTAATATACCCATTTTTTTCAGCACCACATCAGTACCAAGACATCTGTGTGTTATTCGTAACTGTAACCATAATAATAATAATGAATACTTATATAGCGCCTATTCTCGGCTAGAGACCAAGCTCTAAGCGCTTTACAATCAACACTCGTTTACACAATGGGCTGCCTACCTGGGTAGTGCCGACTGAAGAGCTGCCAACTGGCGCTTCATTCAGTCGTTTCCCGTGTCATCCAGTCAGTATCGTTCAATATCGATCACTCATTTTCCTTACTTCCTTCATTCTTTCCATTTCTCACGCAGGGTGCATGCTATGTGTAACGTGTCATCCATACCAACGGCCAAACTGGCCTACTCTTCCGAAAGTTGGTGATGGGATTTTACGTGTGTGCAAGATGTTATGCGTGCGTTCACACACGGAACCTCGGTTTACAGTCTCATTCGACGGACTGTATGGGAAATGGAGTCAGAACCAATGTTAACTCCGAGGGAAAAATCCCCCTGTACCGAAACGCCCCCGGCAGAGGTTCGAACCCGCAACCCCAGGATCACCAAGATTACGAGTCCGGCGCTCTACCAACTGAGCTATTCCGGCTCCCCATTTCATTTTTATGTCGGAAATTTTACACACATAAAGAAAACAGTTTTTCCAGTCATTTTCAACGTTCAGTTTTATATCCCAGTTCGTACAGATTTTCGGGCGTGTATGATTATTTATAAAAATGTCAAACAATAATCTTGACCCTTTACAAACTGACGTCAACTTTTTGTAACATATGTGCATATCTAAACACGTATTAGTATTTTCAACTTTGATTTTTGTTTTGTGTGTATATTCAATTATAGCTGCTTTGAAGCCAGAAAAAGTGACAAAATCAATGTTTACCTCGTAATTTTGTTTAAATTGTTCATAAGAAATAAACTGGCCATTGTCAAGCAAAAAATGAACAATGCAACACATGCCCTTGTGGATCCACGCTTTTCCCAAAATAGTCTTTTTCCCAACTTGTATACAATAAAAGACTGGTTCCGCCAGGAGTTCACAGGAATTTACAGTTAACGTTGTAGAAAAATTGTTTGTACGCCATAAATACCTCCGTCCAAATACATCTGATTTACAGAAGGAAGAAAGTATTTCTGGTCCATATTTCTCAATATCGCTTAAAAGATCCATTTGATTTTTTTTTGTCTGTATGTTTGTTCTTTTTTTTTTCAAATGCTATACCGGGGAGAACAAGGTAAAAAGCCACAATATATGCGGCTCAGCCTGTGTGTCATTTCTACGTCGCCAGGACCGCGGGGAATCGAACACTTCAAGCTGACCTACTCGGGGGGCAGGCCACACAGAAACATTATCTCTGGGACAGTTCCCCGGAGACTGGGCCGCGTGAATCTAGGACAGATCGACACCACCACCACCACCACATTACACAAGCCAAGGTCAATCTGCGACTTTGACATTTTGCTCAGTAAAGCCATCGGGTCCGTGGGTGGAGGGGGTGGGGGTGCAGGGGGAGCGGAGGTTTGGGGGTGGAGAAGGTGGGGGAAAGGGAATGGGGTGGGGTGGGGAGATCATGCCAAGCCCACTGATCGGTTGCGCCGAACATATAAGTAAGTAGTTGCCTTCAAACACGACTGAGCGAGAGAGAGAGAGAGAGAGAGAGAGAGAGAGAGAGAGAGAGAGAGAGAGAGAGAGAGAGAGCGTGCGTGCGTGCGTGCGTGTGTTCGTGGACAATCTGTTGGAAAAGTAAACCCCGTCACATCGCTGAATTTACAGTCTTGAACAGTATGGGAGAATTTAACGACCTGACGATTTTTGCGGATGGGTGGCTCCACATGCCCGCTTCTGGCTGCCTGTCTGTCGGTCAGTCTGCTATGCTGAAATGAACTTCTTGGTCTTGTTTTCATTTCGTCGGGCTAATGATGGCACTAACAATAATGGTCATGATTTGATAGAATATCAAACTGGTGTTTTTACCATGGTATCAAGAAAATTTAGATCTACTATTTGTCTGCCATTCAAAAAAAGTAAGACATAAAACAATACATTGACCCCGCCCATACACCCTCCGTCTTCGACCCTTCCCCCCTCTCTCCCTCACCCCCCCCCCCCCCACCACACACACACACACACGCGCGCGCGCGCGCGCGCGCGCATTCATGTACCACTATACTTCAACTAATGTAAAAAAAAAAATCTCTCTCTCTCTCTCTCTCTCTCTCTAAAACACACACACACACGCGCGCGCGCGTCATTTATGTACCACTGCATTTATTCTACTTCAGCTACAACTAATATTTTTAAAAATTCACACACACACACACACAAGCGCGCGCGCGCGCGCGCCCGCCCGCAACTTCTTGTGGATTCTATGGAACATGCCCTAAGCATGAATTCAAGGTGGGCAGACAAAAGCATTTCATACAAGCACAAAGCTCTTCGGAGCAGGTTTTTGGTGGTAGTGGTGACGGTAGTGGTGGTATACTGACGTCAAAGATACATACACGCGTTGACTATTCAGAAACATGATCTTTCGCAGGCACACAGGCTGAAAAGCTCCAGCCTCGAGTTCTGATCTTGCCTGAGCAGGAACCCTGCGCCTAGACGAAGCAGGGTGTGGTTTTTCAACTCCGTTCCGCGGGGTACGGCTGGCCTAATGAATACAACCGTCTTCTTTTAACTCGTAAAGATCCTGCGTTCAATCTTCCTCTAAGATATCAACTCAAGGTTTTTCTCTGCAGTTTTTGCACAGTGTCCAGCCACTTCAAGTCCTTCCGACGACACTTCCACACCGAGGTCCCTCCACACGTTGGTGAATGCACACATTGAAAGGTAAATGCATGAACTGTGTGCGCATCAAACCCCATTCCTTCCTTCATACATGAGAAACCTATCGTACACAGGTGAGATATCACACACACACACACACACACACACACACACACACACACACACACACACACGCACACACACACACACACACACACTCCCCCTCTCTCTCTCTCTCTCTCTCTCGGTCTGTACCTCCCACATTCCAACGCATTTCATTCAATGTTGTTTACAGCCCAGCCGACAACGAGGGTCCATTTCAGGCCTGTCATCTCACCAAGGTCAAATCCCTAAATGGATCACAGTTACTGACAGCCACACAACGCAACAAACCGAAAATAAAGGAAAAGGCGCTTTATATATAGATAATACTTCTGTTGACCTGAACATATCCTCTCGCAGAACTTCAATCGAAACAAAAACCGCATGCTAAAATGCCTCAAATCGAACGATTAATAGCCCCTTTGCTCTTGATAGACAACTTCAAGTGGTTTCAAAAACCCCAGAAGAGCTTCCAAGCAAATACAGCCCACCACTCCTCGAGCTCCTCTTTTAGACAACCACAAAGCGCGGGCAGAAACTCTCTACATACAAACGATCTTTTTTTTTTAGAACCACAGACAACAAAGTATCCCAGAAAGGCCACTGGTATAATGATACAAAATACAAGATTTCTGAAAAATTAAGAAAAACAATTCACACCGACAACTTACATAACAAAGGCCCACAAAAGAACCCGCTCGGGCTTACCGACTCTCCTTCACTGGAGTCATTCCAAGTGGACCTGGGTCGATGCACCCGCACAATTCTCCACTGCTAATATACAGTTGAACCCACTATACATAGTTTTAAACCTTGTTCTCTGGGCAAAAAGAGACCACCCACTGTTTGTATCCTGTCAAGTTATTTTCCTTACTGCAGGACATCGGCGGTAACGGTGAACTTTGTCCATTACCGAGAGGAAAGAGGGAACCTAAAAATAATAATAATCTGTCAATCAAATGTTACGTATAAGCGCGGCGCTAACCGAGGCAGCAAGAACCAGCTCCTCATCGCCACAGCTTGTGACTGACTTGAGACGTCCGTCCACCCGTAGGAAGCCGACTGATCAAACTAGCAGCAGTACCTTCCCTTACATACTACTATTACAACAGATATCGTCCGTCGCCTCTACAAGACAACTAACTGCCTTGCGACGAACCCGTTTTCTTCTTTATTAATGTATAACGGTGCTTCGATGAAGGTTCCCGCCCTCATGATCCTTGGACATGAATAACTGATAATGGTTTTCTTATGACTTCACTGATAATTTCCTTACTCCAATATTTTACAAGGAACTCTTGCACATACATTCATATACACATTCATACACAAAACTGATTGTGACTGCATGCATGCCACGTTCTCCTCAGTTGAGATTAAAAACAATACAAGTAACTTACTCTTTACACCTCCAGGAAAGGCATCCCTATTGATGATGACGACAACGACGACGCAGACACCTATGACGAGACGACTACCAATCGGGTTCGGTATAAATGATAAATATGTCAACTTGTTAGTTTCTTTGGCATACAGAACACCAACGGTTTTTTTTTTGTTGGTTTGTTTGTCCCCCCCCCCCCCCCCCCCCCCCCTTTTTTTTTTTTTTTTATCCTTGATGGAAAGAAAAACAATGGAGAGAAATCATGTTCGAAGGCGAACGAAAGGTGGTCCTTCCCCTTATACAGTGATTCTGGCAGTTTACAAATACAGACGGACGACAACAAGGAAACGAACCCCGGGCCCATGCTGCACAAGGCGCAGTCAGACAACAGCAGCGTGACGACGGGCACCCATCAACTTCAAGAGAGCTAACCTAGCGGAGATCTAAATGAAAGTTACCTGTTCACGTGTTCCGGGAAGCCTCCTTTACTCCATCTCCAACAAACACGGGTCTGTTCACTCCTTAAACGTTCGTCAATCCCTGGCTAAACGAACATTAAAAAAAAACCGTTCTCTCCTTTGTGTACAAATCAGTTAGCATAGCCTTTCCTCATGCTCTACTGTACCATCGTAACTTATGGAATCGTATCTCTTCCTAACCCACATGTGAAGTGTCGGACAGTTGACTTAAATCAACGTTTATCCACGACAGATCAGAGCACTATGACGTATATACCACGCGCGCAAGCGCACGCACGCACGCACACACACACACGCACGCACGCACGCACGCACACACACACACGCTTTCAACAAAAAGGCATAGTATCGTGCTTACAAATCATGCCCGAAGATGACTTACGGCTACCTACGGATGAGGTGTCGTCCTTCGGAAGGCACGCCTACCGCGCTGGCTCAGCAACAAAGCAATTATTGACATCGGTAAAGAGCTTATTAAACGGCTTACAAGGTCGTGTCCTGCGTACGTTGAATCAGAATAGGCACAACTGAACACGAACGACGTGCCTCGGCAACAGTGCAGTGTTTCCTCTGGTGGGTTTCCTAACGCCGACTATATACAGCGACTGCTCCATGCAGATTGATGGATCGAGGCTGCAATGAGACAAGGATGTGGCTGTGGACGGGGAGCTGAAATGAGCGGCGTGGGGCAATACCACAAAATAGTGACACAGGAGATGAAAAGGCAAACTCCTCCCCTCCTACCCCTATCCTCCCCCCCCCCCTCCCCCCACCCCCGCGCCTAAGAAAAAAAAAAGTGGCTACCTAAAAGTTTGCATTAAAAGCGTCCTCATACGCCAAAGAGTGACCTGTGGTAAACCTCGGAGCTCTTGCTGAAAAACGACGTGCAAGAAAAAAAAAGAGTCTTGTGTGTGCATCCCTTTGCTGAGATGACGTCAGCAGGTCCGACGGCTTTTCAACAAGCTCTAATCGACTACAAGAAGAAAATGGTAAGTACTGCGTCCCAACGGTACAAACCCTGGGACTTGGCTTCACTTGCAGCCGACAGCCGACTTTGAAGCCGTCGTCTTCTCTTAAAGCAAACAAGTGAACGCCGAACTCTCTTCCTTCCGATCCGTAAGGAAGCTAACAGAACTGGACGCATTTCATATCCCGATACATGCAACAATATTTCTTAAAGGGAAAAAAAGGCAGAACTGGAAATAAAAATGTTCGATTCACCTAACCCGACGTGCGACATAATATAACAAGATTTGTATATGAAAGAGGCAGACCTGAGAAGAAGAAGAAGAAAAAAAGACAATTAATAACAGTCTAAAGTCTGCTACTGCTTATTCCCGTTTAAAATCAACATCGTCTTCAATTTGAACACTATAACTGTCTTAAAACGCCAGAAGTCAAATAATTTTTTTCCCGAATTATGTTCAGCCATTATTTTTGTCCCCCATGCACTAAAAATAGTAACATCCTCTGATTGGCAGTAGCAGCCAACGGCATTCCACCTCTCTGAGGAGATGGTGAAACAGTGGGCGTATTCCATCTCTGCTCGTGAGAAGTTGTCTGGCTCTGGTTCTATTTACAACCCGCAATGGGCTCGTGATGAATTCCGGCCCTGGTAGGTGGAGAACTCGCTCTAAACCCGTTGGGCGAATATCCATCCTATTGGCCATGACTATTTTACATGGTGCCCATCAGTGACTACAGTGTCAGATCTCTGGGTTCGAAAGGACCAAACGAGACCGAAAGTTGAGGGTAACACTTGCCGAACGACCACATCAACTTTTCTGAGAGGGGAGATAATTTTCAATGAGAGAGAGAGAGAGAGGACTGCCTCACGCGCGCAGGGAATGCGTTGCCGCCTGGGACGCTGTGTCCATTATGACAAGAGAATGACGGGCTGAACATGGCTTAGGCGAACAAAGACAACAAAGAGCACTGCCAGTGTGCAGTTCAACGTACCCGAGCCACTGACGTCAAGACAACAGAATGCCATCAGCAACGAACTCGAGTTGGGCTATAAATAGTGAATGGCAATCAAGACAAATGCTACTCGCTAATAAATTCTCTCTCTCTCTCCTCTCTCTCTCTCTCTCTCTCTCTCTCTCCTCTCTCTCTCTCTCTCCTCTCTCTCTCTAACACGCCCTTCTCTTGGTGTAATACCGTCCTACTGTAAACACACGTTAATTACAAGATTCATTCATTCGTATGCACGTCTGCTGTGTGAAAGCTACTGGACCGAAATGGCTCTTAGCTCACCGTTTCCGGCCTTCGTCAATCACGTGGAAGAGATGTCGATTTTCGCTTCCTCATCTCTCTCTCTCGTGTGTGTGTGTGTGTGTGTGTGTACGCGCATCCTCGCCTACACTAGTCTCAACATGATCGTCATGACACGAGTCCCAGCCGTGACCCCAACCCTACCAATAAAAAGGTCAAGGCCAACAAGCTCCGAAGTGTTCT
>CM065715.1:80715927-80755927 GCA_033310375.1 Conus canariensis
AGGGGTCGGAAATAGGGACGGAGACAGGGATGGAGGGGATTAGGAGGAGCAAAATGAAAAAGGTGCAAAGTGAAAGAAGGGAGTAGAGGAGCAAAAAAAAAACAAACAAAAAAAAACAACAACAACAACAATCAAAAAGGATAAAACTTTGTCATAATCAAGGATAAACTCACACTGCGACATATTATGAACAGTTTTGCAGGGGGCTAGTGTTTCACAATCATGGAGAACAAAACAAAATAGAACAATCAACGTACACACTTGCCGGGCCTAGCGCTTTTCAATCATGGAGAACAAAACAAAACGAAACAATCAACGTAAACACATTCGAATAAACAATCTCAAAAAAACAAAAACAAAAACAAAACAAAAAATAGTAAAAATGTGCGCTGACACAGACACATAATTCGTAACCAGCAAAACCCATGACTATAATGGTTAACATTTCCCATCTTCGGGGGCCGGAATAGCTCAGTTGGTAGAGCGCCGGACTCGTGATCCTGAGGTTACGGGTTCGAATTTCGATACAGGGTACTCCCTCGGAGTTAACATTGGTTCTGACTCCATTCCCCATACAGTCCTTCGAATGAGACTATAAACTGAGGTTCCGTATGTGAACGCACGCACAACATCTTGTACACACATAAAATCCCATCACCAACTTTCGGAAGAGAAGGCCAGTTTGGCCGTTGGTATGGATGACACGTCACACATAGCATGCACCTTCCCCGAAGAAGGAGTATGGCTGACTTAATGGCGGGATAAAAAACGGCCATACACACAAAAGTGTCAGAATCTTCAACTCGATGAAGGTGGACACTCAAAGAAAGAAGAAGAAGATACATACACTTGCACAGGGCAAATATCTGGCGGTTACATTCGGTATGAAAGTCAAAGCAAGGCAGAAAAGGGTTTCTTTTGGAAAAACAAACAAACAAACAAAAAAAGACATCTAACACAGTATTTCAAGCAAGCAATCAACCGCCATTTCAAAAACGACAAGTAATCACTCAAAACTTCGTAACACTGAACGTTCAACGAATACTAAAATGGTAGGACGGGGGAAGGGGGGGGGGGAGAAGGAGGGGGCGCACTGCAGTAGGGTGGGGGGGGGGGGGGGGGGGGGGGGGGGGGGGGGGGGGGGGGTGAAGAAAAAAACATTCCTCTGAATTTCATCAGAGGTTGAATCGACATTCTCATTTCAGAGCTGGGTTGTATGGGAGGGAGGGAGGGGTGTAAGGGGGGGGGGGGGGGGGGGTCTGAACAGCACATTAGAGAAAAAAAAGGGGAGAAAAAAAAAACAAAAAGAAAAGTACATTGGAGGAGGTGAAACAGTGCCGCAGACCCATACATTTGTGGCTGAAGGGACGCCCCGTCCTGTGAGAGGCTCTCTGATCACTTCATTTCCGGCCGCCTCTTGTTGCTCTCGCCATACACTGCCCTTCAGTCGCCCCGGATAACGTCAGAAAAGAATCGATTCCTGCCTGGATGGATGGATGCAGTCCGGCTTTGAGCATAAAGCTCCCTTCAACCACCCCTACCCCCCCCCCCCCCACCCCATCCACCTCCTCCTCCCTCCCTCCCCCCCCCCCCCCATCCCATACCCTCCTCCACCACCTTCCTCCCGATCCCACCGTTGCCACACAAGCCGCTTAGCAGTAGCACTCGTGAAAAGTGGCGTGTTTATCCAAGTATGTATGTACACAAACAGCTAGAGCAGATCTCGGGTTTTTCCATGTGCACTTGCGACGAACAGCTAGGGCAAATTAAGGGTTTTCCATAGGTGCACAACAACTAGAGCAAAACTCTGATTTTCCACATACAAGTGATCAGCTAGAGCATGTCTCGGGTGTTTTCAAATGTACACAGCTAGAGCGATATTTTGGGTTTTCCGTATTTCCACCAAAAAAAAATTAAAACAAATATTAAGGTTTTCCAGCAGTACACAGTAAGCTAGAGCAAACTTGGGTTTTCATATACATGTTTACAAACAGCTTGAGCAAATCTCAGATTCTCCAAATGTACACAAACAACTACAGCGGATCTTGGGTTTCCCGCATATACACAAACAATTAATGCATATTTCAGGTTTTCCACCACTACACAATGGGGTAGAACATAACTGGGGTTTTACACACGTACAAACGCGGAACGGTCAGAACAAACCGCACGTTTCCACACCTTCACAAACAGCTGGAAGAAGTCTTGTGTTTTCGACATGCACAAAAGTTGCTGGAGTAAATCTCTGGTTTTCCACATGAACACAGCCATAGCAAATCAAGAGCTTTCGACTTGTACGCGTACACACACACAGTTTGACTGCACTTTTCCACGTGTACAAAGCGCAAATCCCCTCTTTATACCGAGCCAGCCGCCAGTTTTCCTCATGTATGCAGAGCAATCTTACGTTTTCCAAATGTATACAGAGCAAATCTCTTGTTCTCCACGTGTATACAGAGTGAATCTTCCAGTTTTCCGCGTCGTCTTACACACTGAGCAAAATCACCGCTTCTCCACAAACACGCAGAGTGAATCTTCAGTATTCCACATATTACTCCATGAACAAACTCCAGTTCTCCACATGTTTACAGAGTGAATCTTTAGTTTCTTCATGCACACGGAGCGAAATCTCCTGCTTTCCAGATGTATACAGAAAAAATGTCACAATTTTTACCACACGTTCACAAACAGCTAAGAGCAAACCTAGCGCTTTCGAAACACAGTCCGACAACCCGCCAGACAAATCCACCGTTTTCCTAAATACCCCATCTTTAGTTCTTACAAGTATGGGGAGAAAAACGATATAAGCAAGCACGATTTTTTTTTTTTTTTTTTTTTTTTTTTTTTTTTTTTTTTGCGGAGAAAGTAGTGGCGCAGGGAAGGAATGGGGTGGGGATGGGTGGGTGGGGGCAGAAATCTCTCTCTCTCTCTCTCTCTCTCTCCCCCCCCCCCCCCCCCCCCCCCTCACATACACACACACGCATGCACGCACGCACGCGCGTACGCTCACACACACACACACACACACACACACACACACACACACACACACACACAATTTTGTGAGTGGTTTGTAAACGTTCGGTTCCATCGATCAACGATGACCCGGACTTGCTGAACCGATGCGCGTTTTGTGTCCAAGGTCCAGCATGTTCGTATCCCCTAAGTCTTGTCTACGCTCTTCCTTACACCGCACGCGGACAAAAATCAACGGAGCAGGGTGTTGTTATCCGCCACCTCTGCTTCTTTGTCTGTCTGTCTGTCTGACTGTTAAGATACAAGTCTGTTTCTGTCCCCCCCCCCCCCCCCCCCCCCCCCCCCCCCCCCCCCCCCCCCCCCCCCCCCCCCCCCCCCCCCCCCCCCCCCCCCCCCCCCCCCCCCCCCCCCCATTAAACAAACGGCTTTTGAGAGAGCGAGAGACAGACAGAGAGACACAAAGAGAGACAGACAAAGAGACAGAGAGACACTGACAGACAGACAGACGGACACAGAGACAGACAGACAGGCAGAGGCATCAGTGAACTAATCGAACGTCCTCGTATACATGTGCGACATTAAGAAAGTGATCGAATTTCTGTACAGATGGTAACATTCAGAGCTTACCAAAGGTACGGAAGACACACACACACCACACACACACACAACACACACACACACACACACACACACACCCTACTAACAAACGAGTTTTCACGAAGCGACGATTCCCCAGGGATGACTTACGTGCGCAGCATTTGCATGCAATTTCTTCTCCTCGTCAGCCAGATTCGAGACGGTGGGGGATCGGCCATGGGAGTTGGGGTGGGTGGGTGAGGGGGTTGGGGGTGGGGGGATGGCAGAGTTGGTGGGCGCTTGACCCGGTCACCGTGGCATGCACTTTTCGAACAGTGTCCTCCTTCTCTGCCCGAATGACGCGTACCTTGTGATTGATCACGTTTCTTGCTCCAGCTAGGGACCGACACCAAAACGCAGGGACAAAAAATAAATAAATAAATAAAATTATACCACACACACACACACTGCCACCACCCGAAGAAAAATCATGATTGTACTTTCACCTTGAAATCACCTTGTTTGTGCGCTTCTCGTCTGTACGGCGCGCGCGCGCACGCGCACACACACACACACACACAACCCCCACACCAATCCACCCCCACTGCGATCTCTGTGTTGTCTTTGCCGTTCAGCTTTCCACAGAGAGAGAGAGAGAGAGAGAGAGGAGAGAGAGGAGAGAGAGAGAGTGTGTGGTGTGTGAGACAGACAGACAGACAGACACAGGGGTGGAAATCACGCAGCATTATGATTGCCGTGCGCGCGCGCGCGCGCGTGTGTGTGTGTGTGTATGTGTGTTGTGTGTGTGTGTGTGTGTGTGTGTGTGTACCCACGCCTGCGCGCGAGCGCGCGTACGTGGGTGTGTGCATGCGAGTGTGTGGTTAGTAAGCCTGCGGACGAGTTGATGGAAAATAGTGCTTTGGAACTATGGCTGAGTTCATTTTACGAGAAACTGTAGCCGGCAAAAATTCTTGCCATGCCACAATGATGAGATCTGTTCTACCTACGTAAAAAAAACTTTTCATCTTGTGTATTCTCATAAAGATTGTATGATGATAACAAATGATGAAATAATTTTGTAACGCTGGTATATTTAAGTATTTCGTGACTTCATTACCTTATTTTACACGCTTTACTCTCTCTCTCTCTCTCTCTCTCCTCTCTCTCTCTCTCTCTCTCTCTGTGTTACACACACACACACTCTCTTCTCTCTCTCTCTCTCTCTCTCTCACACACACACACACGCACTCCCTCTCTCTCCTCTCTCTCTCTCTCTCTCTCTCTCTCTCACACACACACACACACACACACACACACACACACACACACACACACACACACACACCTTCACCCTCACCAGAGAGAGGAAAGACGAAGTCAAGTTTCATGCACAATAAACGTTGATTAAAATCCAAAAGTTCTACCAGTTCTGTTGGTGCTGTTGGCCCGTTACGTTCGCGGCTCCCATCTCCCCACCGCACATCAGACGACACAGAAACTCGCCGGAAAGCGTATATTATAACCAACACCGCCAGTTCCATATGTATAAAACGGGTACTGACACTAGTCACGGGCGGACGGCGGGCAAAATGTCACTGCCCCCAGGTACGTGTCACCAGAGAGTGCTGACATTTAAGTTGAAACTCTTGTTTTTGATTTGACGAGTGTTCCCTTGCTGACGTGTTTCATTATTTTGCTTCTACTTTGCACCTAATGGGTAGATGACATTTGTTGTTTGGCTTGCAGCTGCATACTGTCCGGTGATAGCCTGTCAATAACACAGACACACCCACACGCCCGCTCGCGCGCGCGCGCACAAAACACACACACACACACACAAACACACACACACAGCGCAAAAATCACACACACACACACACACACACACACACACACACACACACACACACACACACACACGCAACGCACGCACACAGAAGAGAGAGAGAGAGAGAGAGAGAGAGAGAGAGAGAGAGAGAGAGAGAGAGAGAGAGAGAGCGAACAATGTCCAGCACGCTCACCGTGCAAAATACAAGAGTTCCAACACATGCTGGCAACACAGATCATCCTAATCGCTGAAAATTTTCATCTTTAAAACGAAGCGTTATCCCGCCAGCATGTGCGCGGTTTGGTTTTAAGATTGGAGGGGGGGGGGGGGGGGGGGGAGGGGGAGAGGGAGAAGGGGGGGGGGGAGATTCGAACAGCAGGGCAAGCTGAAAGGGAAAACAGGGGGAAGGAGGGTGGCGGCTCGATGACGTACATGGGCTATAAATTTCTACGTCAAGCGAGGTTAGGCCGGGGCAGATTTAGACTACCCACCCCCAGAATGGATCCTTCAAGTAAATAGCCAAACGGTAACATTCCAATTCCAGGTGATCGCTCAAGGACAGACACTTTGTGAACGCTTCGTTACATCGCTCACTTCGCTGTGCGCTGTGGCAGACGGTGAACACAGCTAACTGAATGGTGCCAAGATCAGACAGAAATATGGGTGGAGCGTGCGTGCGTGCGTGCGTGCGCGTGAGTGTGTGCGTGCCCGCGCCCGCTCATGTGTCTGTGTCTATGCGTGTGTGTGAATGTGTGTATGTGAGTGTATGTGTGTGGCTGTGTGTTATATTATATATATTATAATATATATATATATATATATTGTGTGTGTGTGTGTGTGTGTGTGTGGAGAGAGAGAGAGAGACAGAGAGAGAGAGAGAGAGAGAGAGTGTGTGTGTGTGTGTGTGTGTGTGTGTGTGTGTGTGTGTGTGTGTGTGTGTGTGTGTGCGTTTATATATGTGGCTCTGTGTGTGTGTGTTTGTGTGGTGTGTGTGTGTGTGTGTGTAGAGAGAGAGAGAGAGAGAGAGAGAGAGAGAAGAGAGAGAGAGACAGACAGACGGAGACAGACAGACAGAGAGCGACCGAGAGACAAGAGAGTGAAAGAGAGACAGAGAGAGCGTTACACTTTCGATGAGACAAGGTTACGTCCTCGATAAATGTAGTGACAAAAAATGTGCAAGATAGACACAGTCTGACAGATGCACACGCACGCCACATACCCAAAGAGAGAGAGAGGAGAGAAATAGGCAGACTGACAGACAGGCAGACTTAACGGACAGAGGAGGGGGAGGAGGGGTGCAAAGAGAGACAGAGTGATACATACAAAAAACACAGCGTCATGTAGACAGCCTGCGCGCACGCGCGCGGCGTGTGTGTGTGTGTGTGTGTTGTGTGTGTGTGTGTGTGAGGCGCGCGCGCGTGTGTGTGTGCGTGCGCGCGCGCGCGCGCGAGCGAGTTGCGTGCGTGTGTGTGTGTGTGTGTGTGCGCGCACGCACCTCTGTGTGCATGTACATGTACGAGTATGAATTGTGTGTGCGCACATACGTGTGTTCTATGTAATAAGTGTGTACACATACGTTTAGGAAGGAAGGGATAAGCCTACATATACGTTTATTGGCGTGAATAGAAGAGAGAAGGTGGGACGCACGATCCTGTGTCTGTGTGTCTGTGTGTGTGCGCGCGCGCGCGCGTGTGTATGTGTGTGCGTGAGTGCGTGCGTGTGTGTGTAGTGTGTGTTGCGTATGTGCGTGTGTATGAGTGTGCGTGCATATGTGTGTGCGCGTGCGCGCGCGCGCGCGCGTGTGTGTGTGTGTGTGTGTGTGGTGTGCGCGCGCGCGCGCGCGCGCGCGCTTGTTTGTGTGTGTGTGTGTGTGTGTGTGTGTGTGTGTGAGAGAGAGAGAGAGAGAGTGAGTAAACGATAGAGAGACGAAGGAGAGGGAGGGAAGGAAGGAGGGAGAATGTGTGTGTTTACGTGCGTGCGTGAGTGCGTGCATGCGTGCGTGCGTGTGAATGTTGACTGGTCCCAACATTCTGGCTTGCTGTCCACCCAGCAAGGAACAGACACCTGATTTATTCCAGGGAAAGTGAATGCAGCGGAACGAGGGGGCTGAACTCCGTCTTCCATCACGCCGCGCCCGGGACACAGTAACCTTCAAGAGTTCACCACTCCTAAGGCCATTAGGTCTTTGGCCTTTCACCTCCCAGAGGTCACTGCCCGTACGGTCATCAGACTCGGGGTCTTTAGCCTTGTATGTCAGAAACGTATGACACCTACAAAATGCAACAACATAAACTGTCGGACGGTGCAAACTCCGAAAAGGCGGCGATCGCATAATCACTGTGGTGATATTATGAGTTTCCTTCGTCTGTCCACGATACCAGGAGACAGGACTCTTGAGAACGGTGTGACATGTATCGACGTCTGCACGTGTATTTTGGCTTTGGGGTTTTATTCAGTGGGTGTGGAACTTCCTGTGGGGTCGCTCAGAATGTTCCAGTGCATTTCGCCTTCGGGTTACCCGGGCCGGGCTGCATCCAGCGACTTGCATCCCACAGGCATTCGTCACCCGGACTGCTACCTTTCCCGTTCGTGGAGCCAAGTGTCTCAGTAGGAAATAATAGGAAAACGTAGGAAACACTACGAAATCGCAGGAAACGATAGAAAAACCGCAGGAAACGTGGGAAGACAGAGAAAAAAAGGATAATGGTAGAGAAGACAGGAAGCAGTTAGAAGGACTAGTGAAACGTTGCTGGACTGGAATGTAGAAAAATGACAAAATGATAGAGAAAACGTGGAACGAGTTCATTCAAAAACGGGGAAAGGTAGAACAAAAACCTATACAAAAAGGTGGGAAAAAGCAAGAAAAAGAACAGGTGTAGCGGAAAGGTTGAGAAAAACAGGCAAAGGCAGGAGATAAAGTAGGACAGGTTCGGAACAGGCAGGGAACGGGAACACTGGATGAACGTACCGCTGTCAGTGGCACCCGCTGACGCAAAGCACATGAATGTCTCCCTTGAAATACTGTACTGTTGGCAGCGACAGCCTGTTTTATGTAACGGGTCGCGCTGAGTTCGCCATTAGCACATGGCTGTACATTTGGAAATGCTTGGTTTACGGTTCCAGTATTTCGCGCGCGTGCTGCGTGCGTGCGTGTGTGTGTGTGTGTGTGTGTGTGTGTGTGTGTGTGTGTGTGTGTGTGTGTGTGTGTGTGTGTGTGTGTGGTGTGTGGCGTGTGTGCGTGTGCACCCTCACATGTGTACAAATGCGCGTAGGCGTTTATGGTCACCTTCACATATATGTGCCAGTGGGTGTATATGAGCCCATATGTCACTTTCCCACACACGTACGTTTATAAGGGGGGTGTGTGTGGGTGGATGGGTGGGGGGGGGAGGGTTGAGGAGATGCGTGCGTGCGTCCGTGTGAATGTACTCGTGTACGAGTCACATTGGTGTGCACGTCAATGCGTGCGTACGTACGTGCGTGCGTACATGTGTGCTCTGTGTGTTGTGTGTGTGTGTGTGTGTGTGTGTGGTGTGTGTGTGTGTGTGCGCGCGCGTGCGCGCGCCCCGTGTTTTGCGTGCTCATGCAAGCATGCATGCACGAAAATACCTGGTGCAGAGTACGTTTGAGCAAAGTACGTCGAAGACTATAACTCTGCAACGTTCGTGCGTTCTGGCTTGTTCACGTGGGTCTTTCGATCCGTCTTCTCAGCATCAATGAAAACGCTGTGTTAATTCTGAATGAAAACGCGTAGGCCTAGGACGTATCTGTGCCACTATGGCAGAATCGATCCCCAAGTCTGCTTGTTGCCTGCACTGTTGTTGCCATGTACGGTTGCTCGGGGTGGCTGGCCGTATTTTTTCTCTCTCTTTTAGTTGTTTAGATGTTGTTCTTTTTCTCCTTCTCCTTCTTGTACGTGTGTGTGTGTGTGTGTGTGGTGTGTGTGTGTGTGTGTGGGTGTGTGGGTGGGTGAGTGAGTGAGTGAGTGAGTGTAGTGAGTGAGTGAGTGAGTGAGTGAGTGAGTGGTGTGTGTGTGTGTGGGGTGTGTGTGTGGTGTGTGTGTGGTTGTGTGTGTGTGTGTGTGTGCGTGCTAGCGTGTGTGTGTGTGTGTGTGTGTGTGTGTGTTGTGTGTGTGTGTGTGTGTGTGTGTGTGTGCAACAAGATGCGTGCACGAGTACGTCCGTGTCAGAGAGGCACGCCGAGAAGACAGGAACAGAATCAGACTAGCGGAATGTCGGTGAAGATAAAAATAGTGACAATGCTGCAATACCAAGATGAGAATGATGAAACATCAAAACGTCCGGGTAAAAAATTTTTAAAAAAAAGAAAAAAAAAAGAAGTAAATATATCACGCCTTACGTGAGTATTTATTGAATACCGATGCACACAGAGGGAGGAAAAAAAAAAAAAAAGCCAGATCTAGACGATCCAGACGAAGAGTTTATGTTACATGATGTCTGCCGACAGTTACAGAAGTGTGTAAGCGTGAACAATAATCGGTTACACCAGTAAACAGTGTGTTTTCTAACGACGTAAAGTGAAGCATTTCAAAGGTCAAAAGCAAAAGACTTTCTTAGCATCTTTCAGTTTTCTGACTTGTTTTAACTGTACTTCCATTCAAAGAACCAAAGTCCTGGCGTCAGCGATTGTGCGTCGTACTCACTGAATTTGCTTACAAAACTACAGCAAAGTTACTTTATTTCTTCACCTGCTGTTAGTGTTTTGTTTGTGGTGTGTGTGTGTGTGTGGTGTGTGTGTGTGTGTGTGTGTGTGTGTGTGTGTGTGTGTGTTGGGGACTACGTGTGTGTGTTGTGTGTGTGTGTGTGTGTGTGTGTGTGTGTGTGTGTGATACGTGTGTGTGTGTGTGTGTGTGTGTGTGTGTGTGTGTGTGTGTGTGTGACTACGTTGTGTGTGTGTGTGTGTGTGTGTGTGTGTGTGTGTGTGTGGTGTGTGTGTGTGTGTAATATGTGTGTGCGTGAGTGCGCGCGCGCGCGCGTGTGTGTATAATGTGTGTGTGTGTGGTGTGTGTGTGTGTGTGTAATAATGTGCTGTGTGGTGTGTGTGTGTGTGTGTGTGTGTGTGTGTGTGTGTGTGCTTGGTGCGCGCGTGCGTGCGTGCGTGCGTGCGTGCGTGCGTGTGTGTGTGTGTGTGTGTGTGTGTGTGTGTGTGTGTGTTGTTGTGTGTGTGTTCTCTGTGTGTTGTTGTTCTTACAGTTGTTGTCTTTGGTGTCGTCGTTGTTGTCGTTGTCATGTTGCCAAACATGAAAACCAAATTCTCTCTAAATGATTCCGGAAATCATGAACAAAGCAGAGGAAAACAACATCCACATAAAACACATACTTGATGTGAGGAAGTGCAGTACTAATCATAATGTCAAAGCCATAATTTATCATACAATCACGTTAGTTCGCTGGAAAGCGGAGTGTTAATGGACGTACCATCAAATCCCATGTGTAAGATCCATCGCTTTTAGCCCTAGTATAGGGAAAACCAACAACAGTTGACAAACTAAAACTTCCTCATACTCTTAGCGGGACATCCGCTGATGATCCTTGTCGGATGCAAGTGGATAAAACCCGGTAGTCTGGGCCCCTCCTTAACAACCGTGTACTGCTGATGGTTTTCCATCTGTTCACTTATGCTAGTGGCAATACTCCACCAACAACAGCAGTAGCTGTAGACACTGACGCGGATTTCTTGGCAAGAAACGCAGCGTACTCATACACATACATCCATGACGAAGGGGAAAAAGGGGGAGGGGGGGGGGGGGGGGGGGGGGGGGGAGGGAGAGGGGGGGGGGGAGGAGGCGCTACTGTTTGAATTCAGTATCAGTGACACCCTCCCATGGAAAATCTCGACTCGCTTCATCACTGAGCCCAAAGCCAATCTAAGAAATGAACCTGCACTCCTACGTTCTGGTATTGTCTACCTAACACCGCATTTTTTCTGAACTCTCTGTCGAACACGTTTCCCCCGAAAGAGAATGTCAAGGGAACGAAGAGGACTTGTTCAATTGCTCAGCAGATAACAATAACATCAAACAGTTTTGTGTCTTAGGTACTCAGATTGTATGGAAATTTTATTCTAAACTATCTCGCTGGTGAGTTATGTAAAGTGAAACGGGGTTATCTTGGGGTATAGAGGAGGGAAAAGTGAGGTGGGTGGGTTCTATTTATTTTTAATCTGATCAGATATAACAAATCTGAACAAAACTTTACACGTTGAATTTCAGCCCCCCCCCCCCCCCCCCCCTAAAACACACACACACACACACACACACACACACACACACACACACACACACACACACAAAACAAAACAAAACTGAACATCAGGCTGAGCAATCTCCAGAGGCAGGTCAAATTTCATTTTAATTTCAAGAAGTAAATTTTCATTTCATTAGGTCTTCTGCTTAACCTTCATACACCTAAATTTTAAAAACAAGATGATAACTGGCTTCTATCAATTCAACTGTAGTATGTGGAAGCAAGAAAGACTAACTGATGAGATGGTTTTTCATTATTAGTATTATCATTATTCAGTGCTAGTTCTATGAATAGTTGTTGTACTGTTCTTGCTGCTGTTCTTGTTTTAGCCTTCAACTTTGGGGAAAATTACAAATCTTCACGGCAACATTCTTTTAAACTTCAAAAGAACATTTTACTGAATGTCAGTTCTTCAGGAATACGTGTCAGCGTATCACCTCTTCGAGGCAACAGCACTATGTGCCACTGTGTGATTCTGCACTCTTCTATCCTTGCTGATTTCACCAGGTGGTGAGACACTGGGAATGCAAAAGACAGATACTGGTGGTGGTCAGGCAAATGGTGCATAATTAACAATATGGTCACCTAGATTATTAACAACATGATCACCTAGATTAGAGTCCAGAGGCTAGATTAGACTACAGATTAGTTTAAACAGGAAAGTTGATCAGACCCACAGACAGACTGATGAAAAAATAATGTAGATGATAGTGACAAATGGAAGAGAGGGAGATTCAAAGACGTGAGCCATGCATAAGGTAACTCATACATACAACACACACACACAGACAACACACACACACAGACACACACACAACAACACACACACATACACACAGACACACACACACACATACACACACACAACACACACACACACACACACACACATACACACACACACACACACAACATACAACCACAGACACACAGCCCACACATACACACAGACACACAGACACACCACATACACACACACACACACACACACCACACATACACACAGACACACACACACACAGACACCAGACACACACACACATGCACACACACACACACACACACATACAAACACACACACACACACCATACACACAGCACACATACATACACATACATACACACACAGACACACACATCATACACACACAGACCACCATACATACACACAGACACAACTACAACACACACAGACACACACACATACATACACACACAGACCACACCTACAACACAACACACACATACATAACACCACACCACAAATCACCACAACACACACATACTACAACACAAACCACATACATACACACACAACACACACATACATCCACACAAACCTCATACACACACAACACACACATTAAACACACCACATACACACAGAATACCGACACAATCATAACACACAGACACAAAAATACACAAGACATAAACGACACAACATAATACACACACAGACACACACATACATACACACACAGACACACACATACATACACACACAACACACACCAACAACACACACAGACACACACATACATACACACACATACAACACAACACATACATACACACAGACACACACATACATACACACACACAGACAACACACACAGACACACACATAACAACACACACAGACACACATACAACACACACAGACACACACATACATACACACACGACACACATCATACACACACAGACACACACATACATACAACACACACGACATACACAGCACACACATACACACACACAGACACACACAACTACACACAGACACACACACACACACATACAACACACACAGACACAAAACACCATACACACACACATCACACACAACACACACAACATCCACAAGCACACACATACATACACACACAGACACACACATACAACACACACAGACCACACATACATACACACACAGCCACACATACATACACACACAGACACACACATCATACACCACGACACACCATACATACACACACAGCACACACGACATACACACACAGACACACAGCATACACACACAGACACACACTACAACACAAGACACACACATAATACTACTAGCACTACCCATATGCAACACACTGCACACATTGCATGCACACGGAACCAGTGACTCAACGCTATGCATGCACGCGCATCACACATTCACACTTACACACACACTATCACAACACACACACACAACACACACACAGCAGAAGAGAGAGAAGAGACATAGTATTGGGATGTACATAGGAAACGTGGGTGTAGCAGCTGAGGGATTAAGTGACTCACTTTACTGAGATCAAAGTATGATTAATTTAAAATCATCGTTGATCAAACTTCATATGACAAAATAGCAAACAAAGAAAGAGACATGAGGATGAAACATGAGGAGACAGAGAAATGTGGGTTGAGGTAAATGAGGGGAGTCATTGCAGGACAGAAACAGATAGGGAAATATGGAATAAGCTAGAAGAGGTGACCAACACATTCATCACAAGATATTACGAACAAACCACACATGAAAAGACCTCTGTATGCTACAATCATATGAGTGAAATGTCCTTATTCAATCATGCTGGGAGTCTTCTAGAGAGAGACAAGCTCTGCCGGTTCTACCACACTTACTCCACAAGACTATTAGCAGGGAGTACCATTGGTTTTTCCTACTCCTCCTGTTGTCGTGGTAGTGTGGTTTCTAGGTTTTGCATGTGCGTATACGTGATGTATTTAAGTGGAGGATGGCAGACAAAACCATCCCCCCCCCCCCTACTCCCAACCCCCAATTTAAAGTAGAGAAAGGGCTTGGGAGCTGATCCCCTCCCCCCCCCCCCCCTTCCACCTCTGTTCCTCACCTCCCTCCCCTGTCTGTTCCAACAACATCGGTTCACTCAAGTACATGCATGTTTTATGTTACACAAGTACGCATGTGGGTAGATGTATCTGATTTATCATGCGCATACACGTATCAGAGGCACAAGAAGTTAGATTAGGAGCGTTCAACTGCTCTGTCCGACAGACTTTATGTCTATATCCGTGTAAAACTTTTTCTTTTTTTTTTAATGAAAATGAATCCTGCAGAGATTATAAGAAAAACTATTTATACTAAAATTCAAGACTTCTCTCTACAAGCTTCCTCTCTACCATCCACCCATCTGTAATCTGCTAGACACAACATCAACCTGTCATTCACAAAAAACACACAAGCAAAAGATGTGAAAGGGGGAAAAAATGAAACTATCTGAAGAGAGGGGTCCGGGGAAATGGGAGGGGACAGAGTGAGAGGGGAAAGCAGACAGAGGGAGCTACAGACTAGAGCACATACAGACAGTGACTCACAGAATCGATAAGCTGGAGGGGGGAGGGGGGGTGTTGAGGGGGGGGGGGGGGGGGTAAAAAAAACACACACACACAAAAAGCCTGACAGATTGAGCATCACATGCATTTTTGCAGAAATTAAAGACACACAAATCCCAGAGGCGTGATAATGAAAGTGACATAATAGGCTTTCTAATTTATCAGGGACTACAGCATATTATCATGATGGATCTACACTACTGAGCTGAACTACAGGGACTACAGCATATTACATGATAGATCTATCACTACCTACTGAGCTGAACTACAGGGACTACAGCAATATTACATGATGGATCTACACTACTGAGCTGAACTACAGGGACTACAGCATATTGCATGATGGATCTACACTACTGAGCTGAACTACATCCATGAGCAGGGAAAATGACCAAAACACCATCACATTTATAACTGAATAAGAAAGTGAGATGTGAAAATGAATGTGAAGTGATGCTTGTATTTGGGGCGAGACTTTATGAGATGAGATTTGGAGACATAAGGTATGAGGAAAGGGGTATGCGGGGGGGGGGAGGGGGGGGGGGGGGGAGAGTATATATCAAATTTTTCAGCATTTCACCTCTTTTGTCTCCCCAGCTCTGGCTGAGCTCAAAACAGAAGACTGATGGCGATTCAAAGGTCAGGTTCAAACTTACACCCACTGTTTCTTCCTTTGCTGCTGTCATCCTTACCCTGGAACACGACACTCTACATGTTCAGTTCAAGCAGAGTTAAACCAAGAAGAAAACTATCGACCAGCTGATCAAAGCTGACACATGATGCGAATTTAAAGAGACATCAATGAGCAAGGCTCACGTGCAAGCCACGTAAATCGATGCGAGCGACCTTTGTGGTTGCTGGATACTCAATATCTGGTCAAGGCCATGCTCTGAAGCTTTCCCTGCTTTCCCTCACTTAGACGCTGTGTGTGGAATATTCAGGATAAAACTCGTGTCATGTGATGAAGAAAAGGTAAAACAATCTGAAAAGCTGAGTAACTAACTAACTAAAATGAATGGGCAAAAAAACAAAATTGTTAAAATATAACGAACTGAAAATTTTCAAGGATGCTAAAGTTTTGGTAAGTGAGTGGTTGAATTCTGCTGAATCAAAGAATTTTGTCTTTTTTTTTTTTTGCCTTTTAGTGTGAAAGGTTTAAGGGATGTAAAGGCAACATCAGAGAAAGATTGAGAGGAAGGGGTCATGGGAAGGAGTGGAAATGACAGAGGAGGTGGGCGTGGGAGAAGGGGGAGGGGGAGATGACTGGCATAGAACCAAGACCAAGAGAGAGGAAAAAGCTCAGACATAAATATTACTTTCCCCTAAAGTCATGATGGGAATTATCATCCCAAATGTTTTCATCCATCATCCCCAAAATCATAAAAGGTGAAATACCATACTGGTACATACATAGTAAATATCTATGCAAGAACATCACTGTAGGAAAACCAAGGAATCTACTGCATTTAATGAAAACCTATCTTCCAACTTGGTAAGAAGTTGTTATCCCCCCCCCCCCCCCCCCCCCCCCCCCCTCCTCCTCACAATATCAACCTCTGACTCACCTAACTCCAACAGCTGCCTGACAGATTCAGCCCCATGGTTGAAGATGGCCAGACACTGACTACAAACCAGCCCCTCAGCTTAGTTCAGGACATGAAGGGATGAGGCTTTTTGGGCCCAAGCCAGCATTTCAATGGCCTAAGTGCCACTTGTTGCCACCACAGGCCAAAGCACTCTGCCAACCTTGCAGGGGCAAAGGGAAATCTCCCGGTATGTGATTACTGGTCTAAATGGCCACTGCTGTGGCAACAATTCCAAGTTGGAAGAAAGAGTGGACAGACAACCTGTCTTCTGCTACCCAGTAGTGTGTCTCAGTCTCCTGTCAATTATCTTGTGCCACAGTATTAATGGCAGTCGTTCAACATAACCCTGTTGGACATGTGTGTGTGTGTGTGTGTGTGTGTGTGTGTGTGTGTGTTGTGTGTGTGTTTGTGTGTGTGTGTGTGTGTGCGCGTGCATGTGTGCGTGCGTGCGTGCATGTGTGCGTGCGTACGTGCGTGCATATTGTGTGTGTGTGTGTGCGTATGTGTGTTTGTGTATGTGTGCACGTGTGCATGTGTGTGTTTGTGCATGTGTGTGTATGTCTGTCTGTCTGTCAACATGCACGAATGCAAGTAAGACAGACAAAGAAAGATTGTGTAAGTGTGTGCCTGTGTTCTCTTCAATTTCAAAATCTATTCATTCACATGTTCTATTTCTTGTTGTTGTTTTTTTGTTTTTCTTCTACTTCTTTGCACCTCCAGATCAGATATGGGTATAGCTTGCACTAACTGTCATCACTCTCAATGTGCATGCTATATCTATAGCATGCTATATCTATATGTTGCAAACCGAAAAACCACCACAAATTCCTTTGTTAATTCATTGGCTAATAAAAAGTCTTTAATCTTAAATGGACAACGTGATGGATTACTACCCATTAACTGGAATAAAAAAGATTACCTTTCTACTTTTCCTTTTTGCATAAAGCTAAAAATGATATGACAAATGTATGCTGTGGCAAGTTTAACTGTCAATCTTTTGATTGAGACTGCTCTGGCACCAAAAAGAATGTTACTTGACCGATTCTAAAAAAAAAAAATATATATATATATATATATGTGAGTAACACCCATGGCAGTGAGACTTTGAAGGAAAAATGTGGAGAACAACAAAGATAAATGTAATAATTATTCATCTTTGGTTTTTCATATCACCTTGTTCTCAAACCAAAGTCTGTGCATTTTTCATCTTATCTAAAGTTAACAAAATTTCTGATACGTTTTAAGTTCTATTTCAAAGGATTGTGTAAATGAATATCTTGATTATTAATTGGAGTCTGGAGAAGTCATTTGAGGTATAACGTTGTTCCCGATAGTGGTACATTTACTGGGCTTTTATTCAACACAGGCAATTCAATGTATATATCACATACCAAGTGACGAAAGATTTTCTTTATCTGACAAATTTTGACTCCAGTTTATGTGCATTTTTGTAATACTAACCTAAACCATAAGCCATTATCCTTTCTGATAAACATTATGGTTATTTTACATGTTCTGAGTACATCTATAGACTCTGTATGAAGGAAAGAAGGTATAAACAAAGGCATGCCACATGACACATCACACACGTGCACTGAATTCTGTGTATAGCATATACTTAGCATACCCTGACAACAGCTGCAAGTAACACAATGTCAATATTCCTACTATGGGATATTTACTTTTGCCAACTCACGTAAAATTAACCTTTTGGTTGGTGATGACAAGTATGCTCGACTGTGAGGAAAAAAGCATCTCTCTGGCTGCACTGAGGACAAACCAGTTCATAAAACAGTCACAATTCATCAGGACCTCATCTGCTAATGTATGGTTATGATAGCTACTTAACCATCAGCCAGCGCACTCCTGAACTCTAAAACAAAGCACAGTTATTGCCCTTGAGATCCATGCTTACTGATCTGCTTTCACCATGGGTCATCACGAAACAATAAACCACACACTGTAGGTAAGACAGAGTACAGCAGGGCATAACTGAACAGTGAAACTGGAAGTGCCAACAATGCTGTCTCACTGAACCTATTGAATCAGCGCACAGCTGCGCTTGACAAATCCGCATGAGCTGGCATGTGTCACTCATCCTTCTACACAACATACAGTCTGCCTCACAACTGAGACAGCCCCTCAAATGAGGTCAGGATGATGTTTTGATTGCTTACACTGCTGTTCATGCCTAAAATAGATATTCAACCCTACTTGAACTCAACATACCATAAATCCCTGAAATCAAACCGGAATCAATCTAACACAGTATAAATGTCATAGGAACACACTCGGATATGATGAGCACAGAACAAAAGTTCACAAACACGAAAGAGTTCAAGCTATCCTGAGCACACAAGGATCATAAGGAAGATGAAGATCTGCAGGGTTTTGAATTAGTGTCTAAATGACAGCTTACCAGAGGAGCTGAATTCCTAAGAAAACTGGATTTACTGACAAAAGGACGGCCTGGCTAGCACACCAGATCATCCATGAATCGGTTTGTGCCTTTCAGTTTCATTTGTGGATTGTGCTGTGTGAGGGAAGTATTGTTTTTGATCTCTTTTCTCTCTTGTCCTGTGTTTATTGAAAAAGGCGCTTTTGCCGAAATATTCAGAAGTTTTGCGGTGTCCTTTGTAAATAAAATAATGTCACTTTACACTTGTTGTGTGCTTGTTTGTTTGTTGTATGTTCCAGTGACGTTGCAGTCTGTTTCATCTTTTAGATATGATACAACAATTTCTTCTGCTACCAATAAACTTTTTCAAACCTGAAGTGGTCAACAAGTCTGATGTGAAATCATTTCCACACTTATTCTTTCTTATAGTCTGATGGCCTTCGCCATTATGTGACGCACAAAAATAAAAGTCTCTGGTTTTGTCCCATAAAACAGTGGTTCAGGAGACACGTGAACACTTGTTGGCCGAGTTGAAACCACTTACACACTGCTGGCTCTGATGTGGATAGAATAAAAGGAAAAGTTCAAACAGGAACAACATGTTAAATATCCCCAAACCGAGCTGAACATTATCACTATGCTCTGCTGGCCGTGTTTGAAGACACATGAACACTTGTTCACGAAACTCAAAAATGGCTTTCATGTCCCCCTGCCTTTACTACAGTTCAAACAAATGTAAATGAAATAATTCAGTATCAAAAAATGTGCTGGACATCTTCACCGAACACTGTTGCTCCTTCTAAATCACTACAATTTTTTGAGTAATTTTGTTTAATTTTCTCATTAGAAGATTGCTCGTTTTTCGTTTTCAGTGTCCTGAATGTTGTTTATCTCGCCTGAAGAAGACCAAAGAGGTAAAACGCGTTTTGTTTTGTCTTGGATTTTTGTTTGTCTCTTTCGTCCGTCGGAACAGTGCTTTTTCTTTCAAGTTTGTTTCAATTTCTGCCTGCAGTCGCCTCACTTTGAACCTCACTTTCTCATTTGTTCTTTTCATTTCTGATCACTGTTACACCACCAAGGTATGAGAGCATGTTGTATGAGTATGTGTAAATGTATGCGTATGTATGGGTATGCGCACTGAGTGTGTGGGTGCTAAGGCCGACGAGAAGCGGCGCATGGCTCCAGAAATTAGCGAATTATCACGGCAAAGTCTGAACAGAACACAATGCACCTGTTCAAATTCAAAAATGGCTCATTCTCAATATTAAATGAAGTTGATTTCTCCATGAGCTATCGTGAATTTTGGTTCATTAGCTCTCATGAAGAAGTCGGTCAATGGCTTGAGTGTTTGATTGTTTGACTGGTTGCCTAGCTGTTTAGATAATGTTTGGTTGGATGGCTGGTTGTGGGCTGCTTTATTCATTAGCAGTTTAGCAGATTGGTGGCCTTTGTTTTGTTTTGTTTTTTCTTCATTTGGTTTTGTTTTGTTCCTTTTTTCATGGGTGTGTGTGTGTGTGTGTGTGTGTGTGTGTGTGTGTGTGTGTGTGTGTGTGTGTGTGTGTGTGTGTGTGTATGTGTGTGTGACAGACAGACAGACAGACAGGGGATTCTGGAAGATGGAGAGCTGCAGTGTTGGGAGAGAGCTTGCTCTCTCAGCTAATTTACTGAGGTTATAAGAGAACATGTTTTCTTATCTGTTTTCTACAAAAAAACATGACGTCAGTTTGTTATGGGACTCACTCTTTTCATCCAAGAAAACCATAAATTTATGAAAATTCATGCATAGTTACTGCTAGAACAATGAACGTAATGAATTGATTGTGCAAATGATCATGTTTCTTTCACGTGGCTGCAGTCAGATCAGTTGGAGCACATTACTGTATTCAGGACCGTGTCTCGCATTCTCTATCAAGTCTGATCATGCTACAGCCACACACAGTGTTTACAGAGCATGCAAACAATGAAAATTGATGAATTCAATGTCACATGCACCACTGTCAAATCTGGAGTTGAATTCCAATAAACTTAAACTACACAATCACATCTGTGACATCTACACTATTCTTTCTCATCTATAGCTAATGCAAACCACACACAGAGACATTCTCACAGACATATACTAAAGTTCTGAGAATGTATTCGAGTTTTTTCTTGTTACAATTTTTCTGAAACAGTCTGCCCTTCACTTTAAAGAAAATTACCAACAAACATCAATTTTTCTGTTAATAGCAATGTTCCTTTAAAAAATACCTATCCCCATGAAATGACACTATTTAGTATACAATGTATTTTCAAGAGTAGCCTTTCAATAATGACCAAAATGAATACTTTCAGCAAAAAAAAAAAAAAAGGTATGCTTGCTCTAAGGCTGTGTGCATAGTGAACCCGGACCTGTCCGTGTTATGCATGGCCGTGCCCCGCCTGTCCGGCAGAAAAAAACTGCTTCAGTTAATCTCTTTTTCAACTTAGTGGCGACGGCCAAAGTCGTGCATAGTGCACCTGGCCCGGCCCATGTGATTAGAGCCATGATTTTGCCTGTCGTGCAACCGGGTGGGACACGGCTGTGCAAACGGGTCCGGGTCCACTATGCACGTAGCCTAACAGGAGAAAACGATGCGAGTCAGTAAACATGCTTTTTTTTTTTTTTTTTTCATGGCAAGCCACCTCCTGAACAAAAACTAAACATTTCTGCCCACCAGGGACGTACGAGTAAGTGTGGACTGAAGAAACTGATTCCCACTGGTTTTAATGGATGTATTGGAAAGCAATTGAAACTATCAAAATGTTCATATCACTGCAATGCTTTAATATTTCCAGGAAAATATATGACGACCAAAGCTCCACCTTTTCACATCCTAAAAGTGTCTGCAGGTATCCTATCTCCTGTCTCAAAATGAAAAGGTATTCACATTTTCATTGGGGAAGGGGGGGGGGGGGGGAGGGAAGCATAATGAAGCATGGTCTGTAATTTATGTCAGCAGAAACAACTACGTGAGCTGAAACAACTGTGTAAGCTGAAACAAAAATGAGAAGAACGATAAACTCCAAGCCTATACAGAATAAACGTCTCTGTAATGTCGAGCAAATGAGAAATGTGCAAGCCATGCAAATGCCTGTTTTCTGATCCTCTCATTGATTATGTGTACCTTGAGGAGACGCTTGACTATCAATGGCAGAAAAAAACTTCTGTTCTCATGTCTTCTGAATGTAAATGCCATCAAGGGTTCATACCTTAGGAATCAAACTGGTTTGTGAGTACACTTATTTTTCTGAATGTTCATTTCAGGATTTCCAGCAGTATAAGCACTACAACTCTGATTATACACAATGTAGAACTATGACTTTGTAGATAATCATTGATTCATACACAGCACTTTGACAGTGTACAAGTTCAGAGAGAAATCTGCAGTTTTTTTCACTGGGTACAATACTTAATTTGTGTGTAATCAGTGAGTGCAGTGAGTGATACATGGAGTTTTTACTAGTCTGCTAGTTGCAGAAGATTCAAGAAAAATTGTTTTGGGAGGCTATGGACACCTAGGTTGGTCTTGATCTGATCATGGCAAACAATTTTGGGGGGCCTTATAATTAAATCATAAAAGGGAAGCAGTCTGACTCAAAATTGCTGAGAAAATACTCCATAAAATACATATTTTCCACCACGGAGGAAGTCTGAATAATTTCTGTCATTCATTACGAGGGCTTCTGACGGGAGCCAACAGGGGTTTCCATGTACTTGGTCAACAAAATCAATCAAGTCTGCACAGCCACTCAAGTGCAGAGCGTAAGTGGTCTATTCAACCACTTGCCTAAGCAAGTATTTCCTTTTAAAAATATCCATTCTAACAGGGGGGTGCATGAACAGGTGATCCATTATTCAGACACAAACAGGTTTCATTGCATGATAAGGCATGAAGTATCTTTTTAAAAAACACACAAAGTTGCCTTTCTGTTGTTGTTGTTTTTTTAAAGCGTTTTAGTTTTACCAGTTTTCTCTTTAAATCTTCTCTCCTGCTTTAAGTATAAAGGAAAATTACACACACTTGCAGTGCAGATGGTGTACCTCCACAACCTGTAATGTGATAGTGATAAATGCTTGGATTAGTGTCACCGCCTGAGCTCTGGAGACAGCTGACTGTATCAATCCCACCTAACAGCTCTCACTGTGTCCTCACAGCCCAGGTCCTACCAGGAGTATCCCACCGACTTCAAAGGGAAGACTGCGCCACTTCATCATGTTTCATCCACCAGAAAAATCCACAGACCTCTCATTCTTTGAAACCATTGGAAAAATCCAAACACTGCAAATGTTTTGGGGCCTCTCTAGCACCATCCAATCATTCAGTTGTTGTGAAGAAAGCATGCAAACAATATTCAGTTGGCGAAAATACAATTCCCCTGGCCAAAGAGGCCGGTGCACAGCAACGATAGAAATAATTCATACCATTCATGACAGCACTCTCTGACTGGCTCAGTCCTCCAGAGGGCGATGCTCACAGTCTGACTCTGTAACTAGGTGATCACTGTCGTCATCTTTTACAAACAGTGTCCATTGTATGTTAAATCTAATAAAAACACTACTACAAAAGCATGGGTATGCTTGTGTGTGTGTGTGCGCATGTGTGTGTGTGTGTGTGTGTGTGTGTGTGTATGTGCGCTTGCGTATATGTGCATGTGTGTGTGTGTGTGTGTGTGTGTGTGTGTGTGTGTGTGTGTGTGTGTGTGTGCACATTTGTGTGTGTGTATGTGACTTGTGTAAGAAAGAGAGAGGGGAGGTGAATGGGTGGAAGTAAATCAGGTAAATTGTTAACATCACGAACTAAAAAGCAGCTGACGCAGGCTCCATCTACTGGCAAACAAAAAAAATTATCAACTTTATATCCATGGTACGACTAAAACCACAGCAAGGGTAACGAAGTGAGCAGCTCAGCTGCAATGGCAGATTTCCTGACTGCACACCTGGACACTTCACTCTTTTGTGAGGGGGACAACATCTTCAAATTTTGACTCCAAATTTACTGGATCAGGGGTCATGGCTTTAATGGCTGCCTGGCAGCCCATGGTCAGTGATCATTAATATTGGGCACATGGTCAATACAGTGATTTGCCCTTTAGGCAACTGCAATATTCTTCAAACATCCGTTGCAGAGAAACTGAAGTTGAGTGTCATTTCACCAGTATCTGATAATCGTCTTTAAACCTATTTTAAGTCACTACTTCTGACAACCACATCATAATGTATCATGCAAAATGATTGGCTGAGTCAGAAGGTGTTGCTCAATCCATGCACAGCACACATGTTGTCTAGATTTGGCCACCTGCTGACAAATTGGTATACAACAGATGGGGGTGTGTGTGAGAGAGGCAGAATTTGCAATGCCTGTGTTTGCATCTATAGCCTAGTATGTACTAAGAAAGTCTGCATTGCGTTTTCTTGTTTTCTTCGTTATTTAGGACTTTCACAGAATTTAAAACTGCCTCCTATTGATGGGTTGGCAGCTTACCTATGAGTACATAAAAAATTTATCTACCTGCCCCCTGGACAGCTCAGAGGGAAGAAAAGAAGCCATCCAATCCTGATGTTATCATTAAATAAACAGTAAATAATTCCGTCCAGATTCCTTACTTCATTCTTGATTCCTCAGAAATAGACAGAATGATGTATCCCTTTCCCGATGACAGACAGGGCCACGTTGGTTTACAATACAAAGAGCAGAGCTCTGAACTAGTTGACTGACAAAGAAAAACAACTGACGGCCAGGCTCTCTGATTTAAGTCACTGGTCATGATAAACTATGTATCGAGAAGTGACCAGAGAAGTTGCGATACTTATATGTGTATACGTGTGCCTGCATGACTGTCATACGTTTGCCAAAGACTATTTTGTATACGTGTGTGTGTGTGTGTGTGTGTGTGTGTGTGTGTGTGTGTGTGTGTGTGTGTGTGTGTGTAGTGTGCATGCCTGCATGCATGTGTGCATGTGTGTGCGTGTGTGTAGTGTGCATGACTGCATGCGTGTGTACATGTGTGTGTGTGTGTGTGTGTGTGTGTGTGTGTGTGTGTGTGTGTGTGTGTGTGTGTGTGTTGTGTGTGCACAGCAGTCAAAACACCCACCTATGACTGTCTGAGACAACTAACCTTCTGGCGGACATGTGGAAATGTTCTCCTCCTTTGTCCCCTGCCACCCATTTTCAACTGTCAGTGAAAGGGAGACTGACTACCCAGCTTCTGTGCATGCTTAACACCCTTCTTGCCTTTTTCACTTTCATTCATACACTCTACCCCCCCCCCCCCCCCCCCCTCCAAACTCCCTTCCCCACGCCTTTTCCCTGCCCATTCAGTTTTTCCCAGAACACCCTAGCAGAGTGCTGTAACATGGAGTCAAGGCTGTCTCATTTTGAATGCGTCAGCAGTGTCCACATGTTGTGCTTTTGTCAACCCAGACACAGTTGGTCTGCTTCCTTTACTAGCCCTTCTCACTTGCTATGTGCAGAGTGTGTTATAATCAACACTTGACCATTACTTACAACTGTTAACTCAGGAAGGTTAACAAAAAAAATGGTACTACAAGTATTCTTTTTTATCTACTTGTCCCAAGAACAACTTAAAACATACATGGGAATTTCCAATCCTTATCTCTCTCTACATATAGATAGATAGATAGATATGTGTGTGTGTGTGTGTGTGTGTGTGCGCGTGTGTGTGTGTGTGTGTGTGTGTGCGAGAGAGAGAGAGAGAAGAGATGCACATGGATGCATTCATTCTCCCATCCAGCAACCTCCAACCCCCCCCCCCCCCCCCCCCCCCCCCCCTCCTCCCCCCCTAACCCCCTGTCCTCTCCCATTCCCTTACCCTCCATCCCTTCCCCCTATTGTCTCCCCTTGCCCCCTACCCATCCTCTCCACCTCCCTCCTGCCTACAATAAAGACATACAAACACAGACAAAACATACCTCATGTGCATGATTATCTCTGCCAAGTGCATACAGTAGCAGACCCCATTTACGACCCTGAAAATTCAGCAGTTTCAAAAAAAAAAAAAGGTCTAAAAAGGGAGGGATACAAAATGAGGCTGGGGCAGAGGAGGTCATTCATTACACACTTGGAACTGTGCACACTCGTGATGTCCAGGTTCACCACATTTCCATCAAGAGTATTCCTCTGGAATGATTTGTTGTATACTTTCTCACACTGAAGGATTTTGTAAGTTCACTGCAGTTCAAGGTCTTATCTTGATAACTTCTCATATAACCTTCACGCTATCCTCTAAGGTTAGAATGTCTCTTTCCCTCCAAGACTTCCCCAGTATTTTTATTTAACTCTTAAACAAAACTGCTAGCTACGAGCCAGTAAAGTTGTCCAGTCATGCACAATTAGCAGGTTCTGAAAGGGAGGTAACTAGTAGCAGATTATGAAGAGCATTCGCTCTGCATAGAAGTACGGGCTGATATATTCGACCATGCAGTTGATCGATTTTCATCACTTTAATGGATCATTCTGCCTCAAGATTTTTATGTCATGGTCGTAAAACGAGGTAATCATGATATTACTGTTTGTGTAAGAGAGAAGGTATTTGATGGGGAGGTGTTTACAGAATGAATTTGGCAGTTCGCTAACATTTATTTAAGATTAGAATGAAACTGATCGAACATGAAAAGGCTGGTTGGGACTGTGGTGGAAGGATTGCAGTTTGGTGGGGGAGGGGAGGGGGGGGGGGGTAGGAGAGGAGGGGGAGAGGAGGGAGACAGAGCTCATGGAGATCGCTGCCATACAAAATATAACAACCTGAACAACTAAAGGAGTCCTTTTTTTTTTTTTCAGTGCATGAACAGATACAACATTCTTGTCATTTTTGTCTGTTGTTGTTATTTTAGTTTCACCACGCAAACAGTACACCCACAACAAGAACAGGATACAAGAGGGATATGACTGGGATTACTCACAGAGAGAGAGAACGACACCGGCAGCAGTTGCATCTATTTCACCGAACGTCAGGCCCTGTCGTTGAAAATGTCTGGTCTGGTCGGCAGCAGCAGCTACTACAACCTCCCTCCCTGATGAAGTCTGCATTCACAGATAAGACGGTGGTATCTGTACACAAAATACCATAACAATATATAGTCTGCCACTTTGCTTCAAACCCATCATTTGATTAAACATATGAGCATTGTGATGGATATCGAACCAGGCTGAAATCATTCGACCTGTGAGATTAGTCTCTTAATCCTGAATGAACTTTCAAACATTACAATAGATCAGTAAGCACTGACAATTTACTAACATCTTTCTCCAAAGCACACCAGCAGACAGCACCACAATGTAATACCAGAGGAGACACATACAAGAGTGCATCAACTGAGTGAATCCCTAAATTGAATGGGTCAGAATACAACAATGTAAAACTAAAAGTTTTTAAAAAAATCAACCAGATGTAACAAAAGCTGAGATGAGTCCTAAGTTGTGACCACTATAACTTACAAAAATTGTTCCAGTCATTCCAGTTGTTCTTCTTCAGTCCTGATGCATGTTTACTAACAACTTGTTATGATAATTTACTCAGAAAATTTAACAGGCCTCAAAACATGTGCATGAACACACACACACACACACACACACACACACACACACACACACACACTCATACACACACGCGCGCGCGCACACACACACACTGCTATGGTACCTGCACATTGATCAGTTTACTGTACAACAGATATTTAGCACTACTCAATCGATCTTTCCTACTTCACCACAGATGTTGAACACTTCATGATGTTTCTTACAAATATTTCCTTCATGTTAGGTGATAAACATCAGATTAATTTTGATTTGGTCTCGTTCTAAGGTGTTGGATATTTTTCTTTAATTCCATTTACATTATTTGATAACTCGGTATGACAAACCGGTTATAAATATTACCTACAAATTAACCTTTTTTTTTTTTTAAAAACAAACTGAATAAAAACAGATTTACCACTGTTATAACAGTCATACACACGAGCAAGAGATGATCTCTTTTTTTTTCAGATAAACACAATCAAAATCCAGATCATACGAACACCTGGCCATCCATTTTCTGGCAGAGTTTGACCAGTTTACCTGGTTTTAAAAGGAAAAAAATATCATGAAGCAAAAACTGTTGACAACCATGACCTTCCTATTCACAATAAAAACAAAATCTTTAAGATTTTTGTTTGTTTGTTTTACAGAGCTAATGTAATGAATGGATTTTATTCTAATGTGATAAATGCATTTCATTCTTCTGTGCATTTGTTGAGAACACCTGTTTCTCCCTTCACTCCCCTACCTGTCACACTCCTCCAGTCACTTTTCCCCCTGCTCCCCTCTACTCCGTTATTATGGTAAAACATGCTTTCCTCTATCCATGTAAGAACAGAGCTAGCTGGCATAGTGATACTGCACAGCATCATGTTCATTGTTAATGATATGGTTTAGATTATCAAAAACTCTAATACAACATTAATAATAATATTAATAATAATAATGACAATCATGAAAATGAATATTTACAGCTCTTAATCTATAGCCCCAAGAGCTTACAAAGTACACAGGACAGAGACAGACAGAGAGACACATATTCACACATGCACACACATCACCACACCACATCACACCACACTACACACACACACACACACACACATGCACGAACAAATGCATGCATGCACACACGCCCCCACCCCACCCCCCTCCCCTCCCTGGAATTTGACCTTTCAGACTTGAAACTCAGCAAAAATAGTTTACAATCAAATTGCTTTTCAATCAGAAGCCAGTGAAGAGGATAAAGGGGAGGAGCAGCATGAGTGGATTTAGAAGATCTGAAAATCAGCCTGACTTCATTATTTTGAACTGATGAATAACATGTTTCTGACAACCAGTAAGACTTGAGTTCTTACGAGAAAAAACTGCTGAAAAGAACAAAAAATCAATGCACTGCATTTCCAGGTAACACACACAACAGACAAAGGAGATGTATTGTTGAAGTGACAGTGTCTCCTCCACTGTAACACCAAGGTTACAAAGGAAGACAGACAGACCAAACAAGCAGTCATCTAGCTGGATAGATGCTGGAACTAAATCAGAGAAAAGAACCTCTTTGCAATGAAAATCATTAATACTTTGTCACTATTCAACTGGAGCCTATCATGTGTCATCCATGCTTTAATATCAGAAATGCAAGCTTGTGTTTTCTGAATGGTAAGTGGTAGCTGGGACAATTTACCAGACTTCTAAAGGATGAACAGACAGTTACCAGACTTCTAAAGGATGCACAGACAGTTACCAGACTTCTAAAGGATGCACAGACAGTTACCAGACTTCTAAAGGATGAACAGTTACCAGACTTCTAAAGGATGCACAGACAGTTACCAGACTTCTAAAGGATGCACAGACAGTTACCAGACTTCTAAAGGATGAACAAACAGTTACCAGACTTCTAAAGGATGAACAAACAGTTACCAGACATCTACAGGATGAACAGACAGTTACCAGACATCTACAGGATGAACAGACAGTTACCAGACTTCTAAAGGATGAACAAACAGTTACCAGACTTCTAAAGGATGAACAAACAGTTACCAGACTTCTAAAGGATGCACAAACAGTTTCCACCCCACATCGAAGAGATAAGTGGCTGTTTGTACATCCTTTGTTTCCATTGTCTTAAATGTTGTTTATCCTGCCTGAAGTAGATCCAATATGTCAAAACCTGTTGCATCTGTTTTACAGATTATTTTTTCATTCATTTAGCTGCTCAGTAATTCTACTTTTACTTCAATGAGATCTGCAGTATTAAATGCAGCAGATAGGTCCAGAAGACAAAGGACAAATATGGCCATCATCAAGGACAAAAAGCACTTCATTGGCTACTTTCATGAGTGCTGTTCCCATGCTCTGACCAGGATGATAGATAGTAAAGAGCAGAGCAAGTTATTTCAGTGAAAACGATCAGAAAGCTCAAGGAATACTTCCCAACAAAAAAACGCCTACTGTTTTGGAAGTTTTCACCATCCAAAGACAATATTTTCAACGGGAGTTTAACAATAGCAGATCTAAAGTCAGATGAAGATAAAATGTAAAAAAAAATCATTCACTATTGCAGTAAAACATGATATCAGATCATCCAGAAATTCAGGGAGCAATTAAGGAGGCTGAGGATCTAGTTCACAAGTTTTCATGACAGATTTTTTTTTTTTTTATCTTTATTAATCACTCACATCATTCAGATACTAAAAAATCTGACAAAAGATTGCCAAAGAAGGAACTATGTTGACTTTTTGGTCATGGCACACACTGAAAATCAAGACTGTTAGAGATGTTGATAATTTTGCCTATAAAGAAATCTCAAAACTTTTGGGGAAGTTCAGACAGAGAAATAGATGGAGGAAGTGGAGCTGATTTTGCTTTGGCCATGACACTGTTTGTAATCTTGAATAGCTGCTTACTTGTACCCTTGTAGTGCATGCCAGAATTTCATGCTAGAACCCCTCTTTCCTAATCTTACATTACCTCTACGGTCAACGGCCAGTTCTATTTTTAGTTTCATCCACATATCACAGCTGACCAAACTGGGCTTTTTCACGTGGGCTAGCACCACACATAATACACTGCAGATGGCGCAGCTAGTGTCTACTCGGAAACCAACCAACCAAACCAGAACACAAACAAACCAACAGTGGGTGACAGAGAACGAAGATAAGGCAAATATAAAGTGAAGACAAAAACTAAAAGAGAATGATAGGAATGAGGAAATAACAGGCACAGAATTTCCGAAAGATAGGGATACAATTTGTTCTAAAACAGCCTTCTGCCCCCCCCCCCCACCCCCCCTCCCACCCACCCCTCCACCCCCATCAAATCAAACAAACTGGAAACAAACTGATTTTTCTGCAATCTACCTAAAGACTGTCATTACATATTATTATTATTATCATTATGAATACTTAGTGCTATCCTCAGCTGGAGACCAAGCTCTATGCGCTTTACGATCCGTACTTCTTCGTACAACGGGCTGCCTACCTGGGTAGTGCCGAATGAAGAGCTGCCAACTGGCGCTTCATTCAGTCATTTCCCGTGTCATCCAGTCAATATTGTTCTCTTCCGAAAGTTAGTGATGGGATTTTACATGTGTGCAAGATGTTATGCATGTATTCACACACGGTTTATAGTCTCATTTGAAGGACTGTATGGGAAATGGAGTCAAAACCAATGTTAACTCTGAGGGAAAAATCTCCCTGTACCGAAACGGCCTGGCAGAGATTCAAACCTGCAACCCCAGGATCATCATGATTACGAGTCCAGCGCTTTACCACTGAGCTATTCTGGCTACATGTGTAAGCAATCTCCTTGCAATGGTAGGATCTTCTCTCCCTTAACTCTTGGAGGGTCACTGGGGCGTCATAGTGGAGAACAGCTCAACAGAGTCCTCCAACTCTGTCGGTTTGTCTGGCAAAGCCTGGGTTGTCAAACCATTACTTTTTACAGGTCTTCCCCCTTGTCTCTCTCCCCTAACAGTTTCCTGGAGGATAAACAATGCCATTGGAACTTGGTATGAGGTCATTTTATGATACTTTCTCTCCTTGACCGATGTATGAAAATGTTCGTATGGCCCAATGCGTTGCTTCATGGTTTGGCAAACTTGTTCACTGGTGATGCACAGCTCAGTGCACCTGACCTTTAGCAGCTTGCTATGGCACCTCATTTCCATGGGTTGGGTTCTTCTTTCCAGATTACTTACAGGCTGTGAGGGTCCATGTCTCGCATCCATACAGTAAATACATCAGTGCACACAGACACTTTATCTGGGGGCCGAAATAGCTCAGTGATAGAACGCCGGACTCATTATCTTGGTGATCCTGGGGTTGCGGGTTCGACACTCTGCCGGGCTGTTTTGGTACAGGGAGAGTTAGCATTGACTCTGACTCCCATTTCCCATACAGTCCTTTGAATGAGACTATAAACTGAGGTTCTGTGTGTGAACACACATAACATCTTGCACACACATAAAATCCCATCACCAACTTTCGGAAGAGAAGGCCAGTTTGGCCGTTGGTATATGGTATGGATGACACGTTATACATAGCATGCACCTTCCCTGAAGTTGGAATGTGGCTGCGTTAATGGCAGGATAAAAAGAAAAAAAAGAACGGTCATACACACAAACTCCACTGTGTTGGGTAGATGGGATTAATTCTTGAACACAAACTCCACTGTGTTGGGTAGATGGGATTAATTCTTGACTGTCTATACAGGGAGTGTCCACTGGGGTATTAACCTGCGTACGCAGGAGAGAAGGAAAAAAAAGCCTTATCTTGCGTTTCATCCCATGGAGATGTTAACTGTCCTTCCCTATCAGTCAGGACTGTGCTGATGTTGTCTTTGCGGCCCCTGAGAGGATTTCTGCTTTTTGTCTCTCACTGCTTATGATGGATCCCAGGTCAGTGAATGGTTGAACAGCTCCTACCCTCCTGTCCATGGACAGTTACATCGGTACTGATGCTGGTGTAGTGGCTGACCATCAACTTAGTCTTCTCACAACTGATTTCCATGCCTTACCTTTTTGTCAATATTTCATCCAGTCTTTCATCAGGAATACTTGGTTCTTTCCCACTGCCTGGTTAGATAAGATAACTGACCTCACAGGACATTGCCGAAGCTTCCAATTTACTTTCTCTCTTTTGTGTTAAAAACAAACCAAAAAAATTCTTAAAATTTCCTTTGACTTCAAATTTGCATTTTTTTTTTTTCAGGAAGCATTTTAATTTGATTCAGCCACTAGGTTGGGGTCTTACATATAATCTGTTCCTTTTTTTCAGAATCATATATAATTTGTGATTGCAGATCTAGACGTTTAGGTCTACACGTCCAATACAAACCACCATCATCCATGTCCTCTTTGGCAGGTCAAAACTATTGTATGTGGACTCCAGAATAAAAATTGTATTTATTCACAAATGATTAGTGAATGAATTTGCCAGTGTCTGTAAGCACGTGTGTGTGTGTGACTCTGTGTGTGTGTGTGTGTGTGTGTGTGTGTGTGTGTGTGTGTGTGTCTGCATCCATATGTGTGTGTACTTGTGTGCGTGTGTGAGAGAGCTCATAAATGTGTGTGCGGGTGTGCATGTGTGTGCGTGTTGTGCGCATTGTTGTGTAACTTGTTTGTTTGTGTATGAAGTCACCACCAGTTATTAGAAAGAGACAGTGTGTGTGTGTGTGTGTGTGTGTGTGTGTGTGTGTGTGTGTGTGTGTGTGTGTGTGTGTGTGTGTGTGTGCGTGTGTGTGGTGTGTGTGAGCATGTGTATGCGCTGTGTGTATTTGTGTGTGTATTTTGCATTGACTTGTGTTGTGAGGGCACATTTGCATATTACTATTTTATATAACAACAGCTATGTGCATGCTTTGCACATTGTTAATGGTTTCCATAAAAGATGAAAGATGTCAAGCTATGAACCAGACCTGGACAAGGAGTAACATGATGCCAACATGCAACAGTATCATTTACAGTGCTCCTGAAGCTACGCATTCCTTTATCTTTTCATTCTTAATTGTTACTTTAATGAGTTAAAAAGAAGTGTGAAAAAAATGACCAAACCAAGAAATCGCGAATACCATTAATAACAGGTAGATATGCATTCTAACTCTGACTCAGATCTACAACTCTGTAATCACACACACACACACACACACACACACACACACACACACACACACACACACGTACGTATACACACACACACACTGGCAACAACAGTGAGAGACATCTACCTGTTAACATTTGACTTGCTCCTTTAACACCATGTACACAATGGTGCAACCCCAGGCACACACAGTTCAACCGCTAGTGTTTTGATACATTTCTGTGCACACATTCTTCTCCACTCAGAGTCCCCCTCCCTTTCACCTGTTATGAATGGTGATCTTACAATTCTCTCAGGCTGAATATGCTGACTACTCATGTGAGAAGCTCGTATGTTTACTCTCTCTTTCTCGCTGTGTGTGTCTCTAAATGTTGATCTAAATTGTGTGTGTGTGTGTGTGTGTGTGTGTGTGTGTGTGTGTGTGTGTGTGTGTGTGTGTGTGTGTGTCCGTGTGTATGTGCGTGCGTGTGTGCGTCCGTGCATGCATGCCTGCATGCATGTGTCCATACGTGTGTCTTCATGCACAGGCACACGTGTATGCACATGCATGCATGCATGTGTGCATGTATGTGGAATGTTTACTGACTACACCTTTAATTAAAAAATAAATGAATAAATACATAAAACCACACTGTACTTTGTCGATGGTATAAAAAGATAATCATGAATTTGCTTCAAACTATACAAAAGAAATCCATGGCTTTGACTGACAATGTCCTGTTTAGTTCTTTTATATCAAACTGTCGTTGAACACAACAGAAATCTTACAATGAAGATTAACGATGATAATGTATCAAAAACATGAATCTTTTATTATAATCAATGGAGCTACACATCAGATGCACTTTCTGCGATTTATATTCAGCCCACATCGTCAATGTTCAATTGTCATTTGCACTGATAGAAGTGTTGCTTAATATTTGTCTGTATGACTCTGAGTGTACCTGTTTACCTTTTACAAACTGAATAACTGCCAAGAACTGATGAAGAGTTAACATCATGTACCCCACCAGCCTCATTTCACATGAACCCAGCTCAGGTTTGAGAAACAGCATTACCTGAGATAAAGAGAAACCTGAAATACTAAAGAAAAACATGGTAGATAAAATAACATCAATACTAATATCACTGACCTTGCCCTTGCAGTTTGCTGTAAGTATTACTAATGATGGTTGGAACTATTGTTACATGCACTGATTCCAAACAAAACAGGAAAAGGTCTTTTTAATGTTAATCCTTTACCTAAAAGATGTAGAATAAACTGATAAGGGAAAAAATGTCCACAGTATGTTAATAATCAGTCTACCTCAGAAAGACCAATTCACTGACTCGGTTTGAATGTGATGGATATAAAAACTGGTATCATTTTCCCCAGAAATAAAAACAAATATTTAAGCCTCTTTGTGACCAACCCCTGCCTGTAACTACATTGAAAGGTGAGGGCAGGGGGGTGGGAAGGGGAGGTAGAATCACTCTTTTCAATAATGAAAAAAAACCATTGGGGAAAAAGCCAAAGGAGGAAAAATGTCCACTGACAAACATTTCTCCACATCTAAGGGAAAGTGCATGCAATAACAGAGCTCCACTAACTTCCTTCACAACTTCACTCTACCTTAAAAAGGCAACAGGCACAAAGTACTATCAGTATCACATTAAACAAAACAAAAACAAAAAAATCTAGACAGAGACACATTTATTTTTCTTTATTCTGAGTATGTAATGCAGTCGTTAACATCACTTGCAATGCAGATAGGACATGTGAAAACCAAAAGACCTGTATGCAGCTTACTGCAAGTCACTATCCATCTATTACTATAGGTCTTCTATTGTACAGCTTGCACTTTTAAATCTTTTGTGATGTTCACTAACAGAGACTTTACCATCACTGAAATGAAACCAATGTAATAAATCTGAATTTCATTCATCTCTCATTGATCATACATTTCTTGACCAGAAACTGTGTACTGTACCTGTTGATGAACTTGCATACTTATTCAACAGAGAATCCCTTGGCCCCTTGACCAAAAGATCAGCTACTGAGCTAGGGTTTGTGCCCTTTTCTCTCGAGACAATATCCCTGAAAGTTAAAGTGTGACCTTTAACTGTGCTGCCAAAACCCTTATTTGATTTTTACCTAATAATTCATATGCATTCTCTTTCTGCATTCTTTGTCACCTAACTTCGACCTCTGAATCTTGCTGAAAAAGCTTCACTTACCTTGTCACTGGAATCCAGAATTACGTATTATACGATTAAGTTTTGTTGTTATTGTTTGTTTTGTATTGCTTTTGTGTCTACTCATTCTATATTGTTAAACAACAGCACAATTTCACCCAATTTAGACTACAGTGTTGGTACACAAAGTCTTTGAGAATTGGAATATCATCAAGAACAACAAAAACGGGTTCTACTTTTATTCTTCATTTTGAGATGAAGAAACAGGTACGCGTGCCAGCGTTGTGATGACTCGGTCAAGTGTGAAAGGGTTAACTCTGCAGACAACCTTGGCATTGAAGAAGGTTGCGAGAAAGCCCTTGGGCTGTCTTACCATTCCAGACTGAACTCGATTTATCTTACGTGAATCTGCCACTGTTCGCCTACGTAAAACATGCCCATTTTAGTAGGCCTTAATTCACATTTTCAGACAATGAACAGCTATGCGACTAAGACGAATCATGGTAAACTCCGTGTGATTTTTTTTTTTTCATCACATTGAATACCGGGCTGAAATATGTGGCAGATGAAAATCAGGATCGTCCTTCTTCAGAGAGCTTTTCAAAAACCAAAACAGCCGAAGGAATTCCAGTCGGAAGAGGCATCGATACACCAGAGTGACGTCAACAAAACCTTCATGAATGATTACTCTGCCATTATTAACAAAACAAACACAGACTTACAGAGGAATCGTTGTCGTCTGCTGTCGAGACGATTACAAATCCAAAGGGCATAGCGGCTCACCACATTTTCGTCTTCCGCGATGATAGTAATTGCGCATGCGCTGAGCTGCACGCGCAGTGTGATGTTTCCAAGAGCACAGTCGTTCACACACACCTGACACTGACGCACGCACAGGCCACGTGTGCTTCGTTGGTCGAAGGCTGCTCGATGGTTCACGTGAAAGTAATTACCCTGCCTGGTGTTGTCATATCAGTCATTTGACCGAAAGACAGTTAACAAGAGAATAACACATAGCCTGAACTTTGTATACTCAACATTCTAATCCGGAGCCGGTTTTTCGGGATTTTCCGTTTTACCTGGTACCTTAACATCACGAACAATCTTACCAAGAAGTGTGTGTGTGTGTGTGTGTGTGTGTGTGTGTGTGTGTGTGTGTGTGTGTGTGTGCGTTCGTGCGTGCGTCTGCGCATGCGTGCGTGTGTGTGTGTGTGTGTGTGTGTGTGTGTGTGTGTGTGTGTGTGTGTGTGCGCGCGCGTGCGTGCTGCGTGCGTCTGCGCATGCGTATGTGCGTGCGTGTGTGTGTGTGAGAAGAGAGAGAGAGAGAGAGAGAGAGAGAGAGGAGGGGGGGTCCGGATCTGTTTCATGAAAGGGGGGAGGGGGGGTCAAAGGGGAGTCTTGGGGTCCTGCCCCACTATGGGTAGGGTGGCCAAAAACATGCCAAAAATGCCTTTTGACATCAGGCTAGGAGGAAAGAGGGGAGGGGCTTGGGAAGGTCCAAATGAGCCGGAATCACCTCCCAACACCCCCACTTCCAGCTTGTGTGTGTGTGTGTGTGTGTGTGTGTGTGTGTGCGCGCGCGCGCGCGCGTGTGTCTGTCTGAGTTTACGTGTGTGTGTGTGTGTGTGTGTGTGTGTGTGTGTGTGTGTGTGTGTGTGTGTGTCTGTGTCTGTGTCTGTGTCTGTGTGTCTGTGTGTGTCTGTGTGTAATGTGTGGACCGACATTCATGATTAACTTTTTACTGCTAGGAAGTTACTAGTTATATATAGCCCCCACCCCACTCCACTCCCATCCCACCTCCGTTGGCATCTCTGAGAGGTGATATATGGCAGACTGACAGGTATCATTGTCCCAAGAGAGTGGACGAAGGTGCCAGTACCTTTCTTACCCTTCACTTTACCACCAGAACGCCAGCACCTTCAAACAGGCAGCAAAAATGGTCATTTTTACGGAGGGCACCTGTTGCGGATTCGAACTCACAGCATCTGACTCTGAACTCTGTGCTTTACCACCGCGTCCACGGGCCATTGTCATACAACAGGAGCCAGGGGCCATTCTAATTGCGTAGTTGGAGGGCATCGCTATTGTAGACACTGCTATCAAACCCAGCCGTGTCAGTGCGACAGCCAGTTTTGGCAGTGCTGACCAACATTTTTCTTCCAAGTGCACTGTGTTTCCTGTACATATATTACTTCTGTTTATTTTTTTACCGCCATTTTTAATCACGCACGTACACACACACACACACACACACACACACACACACACACACACACACACACACACCACACACATAAGAAAATTACGAAGTTAAGAAGATCCGCATCCATTATGACAATTTGCTCTCTCTCTCTCTCTCTCTCTCTCTCTCTCTCTCTCTCTCTCTCTCTCTCTCTCTCTCTCTTCTCTCTCATATACGCACGACACACCCCGGCACTAACAACATAAAAGCCCGCATGACTGACGAGTTCCTTCGATTTACGCACGTGCATCTGATTATGTGGCATTATTAACTGTCACCAGTCATCAGACTGACGGTTGTAATTAAGGGCAATATTGGCTGATGTGGTCACTGCATTGCTTACGGCACAGTGAACAGGCCTCCTTTAATAAACACTCAGTGAGCGAACGGAACAGCACGTGAGTCTTCCCCTTTGAACTGCTTATCTGCGATTTAATGCCGTAATGCTTGCGACTCTAGATAAAATTTACTGGTGAATTTTATCTGAGGGCGAAAGTGTATGTAGGCCTACAAGCAGTCCTCCAATTCAACGGTCTGCTTTGTCATGGCTTTTTTTTTTTTTTTTCTTTTTCCTTAAGGGTCCTATCGCTTCATGTTGGTGTTTTAAACAGGTGACATTTCACTGAACGCTGTATTCACTGAACGCTATAAGTGGAAGCATGCAGAGGTAGGTAAGCGTAGGGTCTGTATGCTCAATTCAGTCGCACACAACGGACACCATGCTTCTGATGTGTTTATTATGAGCCTGTAAGTGAACTATCCCTTGAATAAATTGGTATTGAACTGAATTGAATCAACCATAGTGCCTTATACACGTCTTAAGTTTACTAAAAGAGAGAGAGAGAGAGAGAGAGAGAGAGAGAGAGAGAATCGTTGTTACCAAAACTAACCGACTTCACAGTCTTTGACTGCAACATGTGTAAACATATGGTAGTGGTCACAAGTTGTTGATCCTTCTTGTTTGTTTGGCCAGAGGGTTTCAGTTGCATGCAGTCCTTAGAGGCCCAGCAGGGCTAGGTCATACACGGTACTGACCTCTCACGGCCCTTCCCGATTGCAAGTGGTGTGAAACTGGGATGCGTCTTCACCCCCACTCTGTTCTTCAGTCTTTACCCTACCCCCACTCTGTTCTTCAGTATGATGTTGCAATAGGCTACTGTAGACCTGGGTGACGAGAACTGTATATATCAGCTGCTGCATTACAGTCTATGGCAACTTATTCACCCAGGACAGACTATGCATCCGCATCTGTACAGAGTATGGCAACTTATTCAACCAGGACGGAGTATATATTTTGCTTCCTTACAGACTATGGCTACTTATTTAAGCAGGGAAGTTTATACATCCGCTTCCTTACACACAATGGCAATTTATTCAATCAGGACAGGGTATTAATCCGTTTCCATACAGAGTATGGCAACTTATTCATCCAGGACAGAGTATGCATCCGCATCTGTACAGAGTATGGCAACTTATTCATCCAGGACAAAGTATGCATCCGCTTCTGAACAGAATATGGCAACTTATTCAACTAGCACGGCGTATACATCTGCTTCCGTACAGACGGCGGCTACTTATTCTATCTACAACAGCCGCAGACCCTATGGAAGACAACTGAACGAATCAGGAAGCTGCGACTTGCTAATGCTGCTGCCTTTGTTGCCCTCACTGAATCTGCCCTGCAGGGCATCACAGTCTGCTTTACTGGCAGTGGCAGCGGTCTGGAAGTCAGCAGCAAGAAGACTGAGAGCCTCCACCAAACCGGCGTACCCTTTCGTCATTTCCATCGATCAGAAAGAGCTGAAATCAATCCAATACCTCACCTACCTGGGCTAGCTAAGGCAAACAATGCATTTGACAGACTCGATCAAACGCGTCTGGAACAACAACAGCCCGAAGAAAAACCACTAAAGTTCAAGTCTACAAAGCAG
>CM065715.1:80760927-80770927 GCA_033310375.1 Conus canariensis
GGCACTGCACCCACGCCGCTCATTCCGACCTCCCCGTCCACAGACACGGCCCGGCCCGACCCGCCGCAGCCGGGCACCGGCAATCCACAGGGAACAATCAGTGTCAAGTCGTCAAGGGGCAACCCACCGGAGAAGACACTGCACTGCTGCTAGGTCACTTCGGTGGTGTTCAGTGGTGCCTGTTCTGATCCAACACATGCAGGACACCACCTCATAAGCCCCTTACTGACGACAATAATTGCTTAGTCGCGGAGCCGGCGTGAGTGAGCCGGAAGGCGCTTCCGCGTCCGTCCAACGACAGCCCCATGAATTTGCCATACCGGTGACTCCGACGGAATCACACCAAGGCCATAGAATTTTTAAAAAGAATTGTTAGCGAGTCATCCAAACTATGGGGACAAACAAATTTGTCCTCGCCTTGTCTTGCGTTGTCTTTGTCTTTGTCTCGTGTTTTGTCTTGTAATTGTTTGTCCCTGTTGCTTGGTGGATTCACTAACAATTCTTTTTAAAATTTGTTTCATATTCCGCCTGCAATCACCGCACTTTGAAACAAAAGGTAATAGTTTCACCCTTGGGCACATTCCATTTTCGCTAGAATCAGTTCAGAACTTCTTGACTAATTTCGATGAACGGATCCTCTAATGTGGATCTGCGTCACGGATCTGTACCAAAATTATGGATATATATTTGTCCTTGGGCCATGGTCCATATTTCCACCAAGGTTCGTTAAAATCGGTCAAGTTGTTTTAGCGTAACGTTGCTAACAGACAGACAGACAGACAAACTAACCTACAGACGCCGGTTAAAACATAAGCTTTTCAGCGGAGCTAACAATAAACATGAAAGTTTTGCCAGCAAACAGCGCCGACTTCACTAGGCCATTTAAAGATCTGAAGAGCATGTCAAACTGTGTTAACTTTGACGAGAACAGGAAAGGGAAGGGGGTCAGTGGTTGAGGGGTTGGAGGAAGGGGGAGGGGGGGGGGGAGATGGCAGGGAGGATGGAAGAGGGGTTGTGTCAACACTAGCTGTGCTGAATAGTATAGTTCAAGCACATCTGTACATGTGTGTGTGTGTGTGTGTGTGTGTGTGTGTGTGTGTGTGTGGTGTGTGTGTGTGTGTGTGTGGGGTTGAAAGAGAAAGACAGACACGGAGAAAGGGGGTAGGGAGGGCGGGAGGTGGAGGTGGGACGCAAATAACGCACATCAAGGGAGAGTCAAGCAACAGACAAGCAACGCTGGGTGTTAACCCACCAAATATTTGCTTCTTTTTTCACTTGAACTTAGCCAGTACTCCCGTTGAACAGAAATGCACACATCATTATTTCCAATCAAAGAGTGGCTTTTTGGAGTCGCTTCTTTCGTTCTTCTTCTTCTTCTTCTTCTTGACGTTAATTCTTCTCTTCTTCTTCTACTTCGTCTTCTACTTCTTCTTCTTCTTTTCATTCTTTCTTTCTTTTTTTTCCCCTTTGTTTTAGAAATGATAAAAAAGTGATGTGGGTTGATAAAAAAAAAAAAAGCTCTTCAAAGGACAGATGACTGGCTGCGGAACTGGCCACCAACAAGACATTTTTTTTTTCTTTTTCGAAATGAAGGAATGAAAGGAATCGCAGGCAGCAAGGAAGTACAAGGGGGAGGGGGTAGGGGGGGGGGGGTAAAACGCATGCTTTCTCTCCTGCCTGCACTCCGGTTCAGGGTCGACCAGTTAACATATCGGTGCGTCGCAGAAGCCATAGTTCCTCTCATGCCACTTCCTAGCCTAAGTCTCTCACAGAACTGCTTCACCTCAGAAAACGCATTGTCTGATTATGCCCCTTTTACAAAGGCCCTCTTTTGACCTTGGCGTGATTTATGTTGAATAAAACTTTCGTTGGGAGGAATTGTGTTGTGCACCTTTTTAGGCAGAACGATGTTGTTCGGAGATTTAAGTGCTTTACCTCCTTTATGTTCCCATGTCTGGTTCATGTTTGTTCTGGTAGGCTCAAAAGAGATGTACTAGCGAGGTTTCGTGGCCTGTGACAGTTACACCCAACTGCTAAGTTATAAGCTGTTTGAAGACGCGCAGCTGTCGTTTAGTGCACCCAACCGACTTCGACATTTATGTTCCCTGAAAGAGAGTAATGACCATGGCCACAGAGTGTGGAGTCCGACAGGTGAACTACGATCTGATCAGCCACGAATCGCAACTAAGTTTACAGCATGCAGTATGGTCGTCCGATATATGTATTAACTTTGATTAATTATTTCACATTAATAAAAAAGACAGAAAAAGGGGGGGGGGGGGGGGGGGGGCTTAAACAATCTATAGTCTCTGATGCAGCTTCCTTCCTTTTAAAATCTACTTCATTTTAAATGAAACAAGATGCGAAGCATATAAACGTACTCCCAGTTTTCCAAACCGCTTATAAATCGGCCAAGTGCTTTGTGTGATAAGAAATAAAGGCAAAATAACGGTTTTAACGGTTATTTAACCGATGTACACTTTTGAAACTGGTATTTTAGTCCTCACTGGGCTAAAGCCTGTATACATACCAAATTTCATCCAAATCGGACAATATGTCAAGAATGACGGTTTTTAACGGTCATATTTTGAAACACTTCATGGAAGTGCCATTTGTGTGTGATAACCTTTCTATATACCAAATTTCATTAAAACCCAACAATATATAAAAAAAATAACGGCAAAATAACGGTTTAACGGTTATATAACCGATATACACTTTTGAAACCGGTATTTTAGTCCTCACTGGGCTAAAGCCTGTGTACATATCAAATTTCATCCAAATCGGACAATATGTCAAGAATAACGGTTTTTAACGGTCAAATTTTGAAACGCTATATAGAAGTGCCATTTGTGTGTGATAACTGTTCTATATACCACATTTCATTAAAATCCACCTATATATAAGAAATAACGGCAGAATAACGGTTTTTTAACGGTTGTTTAATCCATTTTCAGCATTACATCACTTACATATGGACAGAGGCTCCGATTTGTCACAAGATCATCTAAACCGCTTATAAATTGGCCAAGTACTTTCTGAGATATTCCATAAAGAAGAAAAACCGTTACAGGCCGTTACAGCCGTTAGTAACGGCTATAGTGGTAAACTAAAACATCGGGCATCATCCGTGGCCCATGATGAACATACCTACAAATTTTCAGAAAGATCGGCCCAGTAGTTTTGTCTGGAGCGAGTGGAACACATTTTGACCACGGACACACAGACAGACAGACAGACAGACAGACACACAGACAGCATTTCTTCGTTCCCATTCTAAAGTACTCCCTGTTCTATAAGAACTGGGAGTACCAAAAAAAAAAAAAAAAAAGATTAACGTTGCCTTTAAGGTGTAAACGTTGAATAGGAAATTCTAATTGTTTCAGCCATTATCCCTATCTCCCTCTCACTTCTCTTCCCCCAACTCTACTTCGTTGCGTCATAAGCCGAAGTCTAAGGAGCAGTGCAAGAAAAATGACAACAACTTTAAGGCCGAGTCCAGAGATAAACAAAACGTCAGTGACTTAAAGGTGAAGTCCAAACACAAACAAAACGCCAATGACTTAAAGGTCAAGTCCAGAGACAAACCAAGTCCAACTTTAGAGGGCCTTCCCAACATTTTATATGTGAATGACCCTGTCATAAAGAAAGTGAACACAAACAGACTAGGGAAGTCTTACGGATTTAAGGTGCATCAGAGTAATGCAAGAACAATAAAGGACATTAAACCAGCGGTGGCCAAAGCAAGTGCATCTGTCAAGACACCTCCTGATGCTTTACTCTTACATGTTGGATCGAAGGACCTAGAAACAGAATCAGCAGCAACATGTTCCGGAAGAATGGCAAAGTGCGTGAGGAGTATCAAAGAAGAAAACCCTGATCTGGCCATCATAATCAGTAAGATGGCTCCTACATCAGACCCCGAAATCAATATCAAAGGGGACTTGTACAACGCACAAACACATCACCTTCATCACTCACTCCAACCTACAAGCCGCCCGCTTCAACCTCCGTGATGGGCTACATCCCACTGCTAGAGGAGCCAGCATCCTAGCGGGCAATATTGGCCGGCATCTGAGGAACCTCTTTTGGGAACGGCCCCGGAAGACAGCGCGACGTCCCCGGTACCTGCGCCCCACACCCTTCCATGAGGATTCCTTCTACCGCTCTGCCTGGTCCAACAAGTTCAATGTCTTGTACAACTGGTGACTTTTTTGTTGTTTTTGTTCGGAACGAATGTAGCATACCAGCCTACGTCTGTGTGTAGCTAAGCTCCAATTGTGTTAAAGCGACATATTTTTTATTTGTCTAGTTACCTATTTTGTCAAACATGAAATTTAACAAAAATATAAGAATACTGCAGTGGAACTGCCGCTCTCTCTATTCTAATACTGACTGCTTACGTCAATTTTTGGTGTCATCTGACTGCCACGTTCTCTTATTCCAGTCTGTTAATATCAGCAAGAACAAACTACCAAGACTGGAACAATACTACTATCCACCAGTAGTAGATACAGATAAAAATGGTGATAGAGTAAATTGTGCTATCTATATTCACACTGGACTACAGTATTGTGACAAACAATCACCTGTGCCAAGTGGATTACATGGGATTTGTTCATGTGCTGTAACTGTCAAGTTTTCGGACTCCTTAAAAGTAAACTGTGTTTCTGTATATTTAGCTAAGGGTCCAGATGAAGCTAATACTGAATGGATGAAAAATATAAAAAATGATAATGGTAAATGGTTAGTACGAGGGGATTTTAATGCTCATTCTCCTTTCTGGGAAAAAGAGTACACACAGGTCAGTAGTAATAGGTTTGTCGAAAATGTTGTAGACTCAACATTATGTTTACTCAATGATGGTTCTTATACCAGAGTTCCTGATGTATCTACACATAGACCTACTGCTATTGATCTAACTTTGGTTTCACCTAAAATGGCTTTGTCGTGTGCTTGGGAAACTTATAGTGAAACTCTTGGGAGTGATCACATACCAATCATCATTACAATTAATCAGTCCCCTTATTTTGAAGACACAAAACCAGATGATACAATCCCAAGATTTGATTATAAAAATGCCAAATGGTCTCAATTTTACAATACACTTAAAGATCTAGACATAGGCTTGTCCCCAGATGATGATATTGATACAATGTATGACACGTTTTGTACTTCTGTTCTAAAAGTGTCTGGTTTATGTATTCCTAAATTGAAGAATCGGGGATCTAATGGGGGTAAACATCTCGGTAATGTCTGGTGGACTGAAGATTGCGATAAGGCAGTCAATGCGAAAAAACGGTTATTCAAGGAATACGTGCACACTAAGAAAAGTCAAGATAAGAAAACGGTAGATGAAAAATTTAAGGAAATGAAACATTCAAATATACATAGTAATAGAGTTATGGAACAAGGCAAAAAGGATTATTGGGATAATTTTTGCAAAAGAAACACACTTGATCATAAAGATAGTAGAATGGTATAGAAAGAGATAAAAACGATAAAAAATGGAATCAAACTCCCAGAATATCCTATCATTCTTGACAATAACAAGTTACCATCATCCAGAGACAAAGCAGAAGCGTTTGTCGACCAGTTTGCTAAAGTGAGCAGGTTAGATGGGTTGTCTGAAAACCAAAGAAAATTCAGAGAGGATAAAGAATCTACCCATGTCTTTAATGATGTGTCTGATAATGACACAAGCGACATCAACGCCCCAATTATATTACAAGAGGTGAAAGATGCCATAGATTCTCTCCCAAACAAAAAAACAGCTGTTGGGATTGACGCCATTTCTAATGAAATGATTAAACACTTTCCAGACAAATGGATAAGCATATTAATTAGAATATTTGAAAAATGCTGGAGCTCAGGTCATTTGCCACAAATATGGAAAGAATCAGTAGTAGCACCGATTCACAAGGAAGGTAAACTGAAAGAAAGTATAGATAGTTACAGACCTATTTCATTAACTTCTCATGTCTGTAAACTTTATGAAACAATTATTTTAAATAGACTGAACTACTTTTGTGAAAAGAACAAAGTTATCCCAACAAACCAAGCAGGTTTTCGAAAGGGTAGAAGTGCTGTTGAACATTTGGTCAAACTTACCACTCAAATTAAACATCAGTTTTCCAGGAGCAAATGCTTACTAGCAACCTTTTTTGATATCACTAAAGCTTATGATCAAGTATGGCACTCTCGTTTGCTTTATAAACTTAAAGAGATCGGATTATCAGGAAACATTTATGATTTTCTTAAAGACTTCTTAGAAAATAGATATATTAGAACAAAGGTAGGGAACTCTTACTCTACAAGAAGAAAATTACACATGGGCATTCCTCAGGGGTCTGTTATTGCCCCTGTACTTTGTAATATTCTGATGTACGATTTACCCACAAAAATTACTAAGAACATAGAACTAGTCCAATATGCAGATGACATATGCATATGGATGAAAGTGACATTAAAAAAATGTACACCTGTCAGATCACAAAACTATATCAAAAAGTTATATCAAAAAGAATTAAATACCCTTTCTGCTTACATGACTGAAAATGGTTTGCAAATATCAACTGAAAAAACACACATGATGTTATTTAATACTGGATCTGATCCAGTTAATATGCCTTTATTTCAAGTCAACGGCATACCCATTAAATATACAAAAATGGTGAAATTCCTTGGAGTAAATTTAACATCAAAGTTGTCATGGAATTTTCATATGGAGCATATTCTAACAAAAGCACGAAAAACTTTAAATCTATTAAAGATTATTAGCAAGCATATTTGGGCTCAGGACACAATTACTCTTTTGCACCTTTCTACCGCACTGGTTAGATCAAAATTAACGTATGCACAAGAGGTGTTCTTCAGTGCACCCAAATACTTACTGAAAAAACTTCAAAGTATTGATTCCAAAGCATATAAGTTAGCCATGGGACTACCAGCCCATGCCTCTTGTACAAAAGCATACAGTGCTGCTGGGATATTACCACTGGAAGAATATAGGAATCTTGCATGCACCAAATTTGTTATAAGAAGTTCTTCTATAGACAATAATTTAGGCCCTGAAATAAATATTAAATCGGACACTGATTTTCCCAAAAGGGCTAAAAACATATCATCTCAAACGACTCTTAGAACATATACTTCCTCGATTTTAGAATCCTCAGATATCAAATTAACATCTATTGCAAACAGATCTATTGTGTCTCCTGTCCCTCCCTGGAAACTAATACGAGCACATTTTGATATTGAGCATACAGATTTAACAAAGGCTGAAAATACTAATTTATTGTTATCCAATATCAAAATGCATTTGCATGATCACTATTCCAACCATTTGAAGATATACACTGATGGATCATTAATCAATGAACATGCAGGTGCAGCATACATTATCCCAGGCCTTAACAAAGAAAAGTCTTATTATCTCGGAAAAAACAAATCTATATTCACGGCTGAGTTATTTGCTATAATTATGGCTTTAAAGTTTGTTGTTGATTACCCTCAAAATTTATTTAAAGTTGTTTTATGTGTAGATTCCAAGTCAGTTCTTACTGCAATGAAGAATTTTAATTAAAAGTTCGACCTGAGATGATCACTGAAATAAATAATTTAGTACATTTCCTCTCAGTCAGAGACACCGAAATAACATTTCTTTGGGTGCCCTCCCACTGTGGATTATATTATAATGAAAAGGTTGATGTTCTAGCAAAGAAAGGAGCAAAACGATCATCAGATTCGCATTTTTTTAACTTCTCTATGTCAGTGCAAGAGTGCTACACTTTGGCAGAAAAAGTACAATTTTCTCATTTTCATTTGATAGAAAGAGAAAGTGGGTGTTTTGGTTTACACAATGAAATGAAAAATATGCATGAAAAGTTAAGTAAGTACGATCAAAACATTTATCGTAGACGTCAGATAAGTTCCTTGATCTGTAGATGGAAATTGGATTGTTTAAAAACAAAGTATGTCAAAAATATACACTGTGTATGTGGTCATAGCATTTCAATTGATCACATTCTTGTGTGTAACTTAATGAAAAAATTCATTCCAAATACGTCTGTACAGCCTATTCAAAATGTTTTCCTGTTAGCAAGTGAAACATATCTTTTCTTTTTACACTTACCTAAAAGTCCAATTGGCAAATACTTATAATCGATAACAGTCAGTGGTGAGACAGAACAGAAGAGTTATACGTTTGATTTTTCTTTTTGTTTGTTTGTTTGTTTGTTTTTTTATCTTTGATTAAGTGGATACTCTATTTTTGTGTTTATATTTGTAGATAAGTTAATTTTTTTGACTCGTTGTGTTAACCTTTTTTCCCAGCCCCGATTATGTTGGGGGGGGGGGGGGGGGGGGGGGGGGGTTAAGAGTTCTTCAGTGGAGGAAGGGGTAAAACATGCCCAGGGACGAAACTACTGCAAAGCAAAAACCGCGGGAATTTTCTAATAGCGGAGGGAGGAGGAAGAGGGGGAGCGGGCGGAGCGTTGTCCTCTTCCGAATTTTAAAAACCAATAGGATGTTGTAGACAGTGGGAGTGAAGATGGCGTGTGTGTGTCGGGGGTGGGGTGGGGGGGGGGGGGGGGGACTCCATTTTTTTCTTTAAATGTTTTGAGAAGGAAGTGGATGTCTCCTTCTTCAAAAGAAACCCATCCCATGGATCAGTGATATGAGAAAAAGGGAGGGGGGGGGGGGGGGGGGTCCAAAAGGAATCTGGGGACTCCTTCCACGAAGGAGGGAAGGCAACTTGGTAAAAATGCAACGAGGGAATCTCCCTACCCCCCACCCCACCCCCACCCCCACCGCCTCCTCTTTCGCCCGGCCCTGCCCTATGCATGAGAAAAATGTCTTCTTGATTGGAAGATAGACAAAGCGGTCTGAATTCGTATCATCGCAGACCTACGTGGCACTCACGACACACAATGTGTGCTCCCACCTGTAGACTGCAGGTTTCTGCAGGTTTCAGTGCCACAAGTAAAAAAATGTCAACTGGTTACTCTTGGTCCTCTATCAACAATGTTATGCGCGCGCAAGAAGAACGTTCTCTTAGCCTACTTGTTGTTGTTAGTTGTTCCCTTCTTCTTCTTCTTCTTCTTCTTCTTCTTCTTCTTCTTCTTCTTCTTCTTCTTCTCCTCCTCCTCCTTCTTCTTCTTCTTGACGTTAATTCTTCTTCTTCTTCTTCTCCTCCTTCTTTTTCTTCTTGACGTTAATTCTTCTTCTTCTTCTTCTTCTTCTTCTTCTTCTTCTTCTTCTTCTTCTTCTTCTTCTTCGTCTTCTCCTCCTCCTTCTTCTTCTTCTTAACGTTAATTTTTCTTCTTCTTCTTCTTCTTCTTCTTCTTCTTCTTCTTCTTCTTCTTCTTTTTTCTTCTTCCTTCTCCTCCTCCTCCTCCTCTTCTTCTTGTCCCCCTCCTCCTCCTCCCCTTCCTTCCCGTCTTCTTCTTCTTCTTCTTCTTCTTAATAATTGACCCCCTGTGTTTTCGACGGGTCGATTTTCCTGTAGAACAATCCTCCTTGCTTGAGAAACTCGAAGAGCTGAGGTAGCGTGACCGGCGCTCAATTCAGTGTAAATGTTTGATGCAAACTCACCGAGAGAGATTCTTTCCTCACTCGCAAAATCTTTCCCTGTGTACATTTAGAATGGAGCTCCCCGCCGCGACCTCGCAGGTCCAGCTTCGGTCGCTTCGCAAAAATATTGATTCAAACAGGTTTGTGGATGTTTGAACATGGATCCATTCAAATCAGTACTGCAAAAACACTAGTTGTTGCCTCTGTACTTCTACTTTGTTTTGAATGAAGCAAAAAGATCGCGAAAGAAAATATCTTTCGCTCATCAGAGAGACTGGCTTGGATTTTTCTTTTACTTAGCATGTAAGCATACAAAGGCTAATCTTTACATTGTCACAAATAAACTCTTCACAGTATTCACCATACACATGCTGACCTTTACATTGGCACGGTAAATACTTCACTTCATTCATCATACACATGCTGA
>CM065715.1:80780927-80783427 GCA_033310375.1 Conus canariensis
GGACAACTGTGCTTTGCTGTTTTCACATACTCTGGGCTGAAGTCATTAACACGTCTATCTGTCTGTATGTCTGTATGCGAGCATGCATGCAGGCTTATATGTATGTATGTTTCTGTGTATGTGTGTATGTGTGTGTATGTATGTATATGTGTGTACATAAGTATGTATGTATTTGTGTATGTATGTATGTATGTATGTATGTATGTATGTATGTATGTATGTGCGTGTGTGTGTATATGTATGAATGTGTATGTATGTGTGCACGGATGGACTGATAGAAATAATGTTTGTTTGGATGGATGGATGGATAGATGGATAGATGGAACAAAGGAAGGAGGGAGTGACAGATAGATATAGATAGATACATGAAAATGCCGGTGGATGTAAGACTATGTACAGCCATCGACAGAGAGTGTGATAACTGACTTACTACCACTGCCATGAAAGTAAGGCAAGCGTTATAACCAGACAACAAGAAGATCATCATCATCATCATCATCATCATCATCATCATCATCATCATCATCGTCATCACATCATCATCATCATCATCATCGCCATCATCATCGTCATCACTATTTTCATTATTATTACTCTAGTTATCATTAGTAGTAGTAGTAGTAGTAGTAGTAGTAGTAGTAGTAGCAGTAGCAGTAGCAGTAGCAGTAGTAGTAGTAGTAGCAGCAGCAGCATTGCTCTTATTATTATTATTACCATTGTTATTGTTATTGCTGTCATTATCATCATCATTACTACTACTACTACTACTACTACTACTACTACTACTACTACTACTGTCGTCATCATCATCGTTATCATCATTATCATCAGTATCATCATCATTATCACCACAGATGTTGTCATTGTATAGGGAGTAATCATTGTACCGCTGGACATAAATCGTGTCTGAGGGGCACGAATAATGACGTGTACATGTTGATTATATAAGGAACTCTGCAACGACGCTGCCAAGGTAAGAGTCGGATCCTGAAAGCAATGCCAGACACTTCCAACGTCAGCCGTGTGGCCGGTGGTGCTGATGTGTTGTCTGCTACCAACGAACAGTAAAGGACTGGCGTCGATTTTGAGCAATAGACCACTTCCGGAAAACCTTGGTAAGGGGAACAAACAAACGGCTGTTTCTGATCTGGAATGCGAGAGAACGTAACTCAAGCACGTGTACAGTGCCTCTTTCCTGCTGTGTGGGTTCTGGCTGTTTACAGCCTTCTCATGCCCACTGCGTTAAGGGAGAGAACTTTTTTTGATTAGAATCAGAGAGAGAGGAAAGTGACGTCATTGAACCCAAGCTAGTGCTTCTCCACACTCGCTACTCCCGTCAAGATTTGTCTATCCTGATGAGACTTTGACAGACGTTCCATAAACGGGATTAGTTTTCACTTAGGCTGTTCGTTTTTGTTCGTGCAGTGCTTAAGAGTAAAGTATTTCTGAACATCGTCTATTCCGAATATGTCAACATCCGTGGAAAAAAAGCAAGCCTATGCGTTTCAATACCTAAAACTTACCATGGTGACAACTTGGACCTCTTGGACCTTTGGTTGTGCACGTGAATCATCATTCTCCTGTTAATCAGGCCACTGTCCACGCCTAGGATAAGATCTAGCAAAATCACGTTGACCCATTTTTAAACTAGTCTAGCTCACAGTCGTAATAGCTACAGTGGCAGTACATAAAGCACGTGCAGGTTTGTCCGGTCCGGGGTTAACACTGTTCACCCTGTGTTCTGTAAGACCCAGCAGTAAGCGATGAAGTAGGTATGCCACCACGAAGACAAGCAGAACACTCTTCGTGAATCTGGACTTTCATCAGACTTTTATTCAGTGAAATGTTATCGTTGTCCCTTTCATTCCTGTAATATAATATATATATATATATATATATAATAGAGAGAGAGAGAGAGAGAGAGAGAGAGAGAGAGAGAGAGAGAGAGAAACGTGATCGCTGTTCAAATAGATTTGTGTTATTCGCCGGTAGGAAAGCATTCGGACAAACCCATTTGCTGCACATCACTTTTTTTTTCTCTTTAAAGATTGTTTTAAAATGTTTTGTTGGTGATGTTGACGGTGCATAGCTAGGGCAATGAGGGAAGGAAGCTGGAAGAGGGAGGGGGAACTGCCTAAACAATCCTTCATGCTTTACTGATTTGTTGAAATCCCGCCTATACAAAGCTATCTATTCGCCTTTCAACCACCTGACAAAGAAGGCCCAGCTCCCTGCAGCTACTGGCCCACTCTGAAGGGTCTGTGTAATATGATGTATGCAACGTCTTGATACCCTGGTCAAGAGAGGGACGCATAATTCGTCAAAACGTATTGATGAATTTTTGAACATGCCGATCTCCCAGAGAAGTGGTCAAGCGGATGATGTTCAGTTCAGTTCAGTGGTTTATTTAATGTCTTTTCATCGCCAGATGATATTAGATTCTAATTTTAAAAAAAGCACCTTCAGACTTAACTTATCATCCCCGTTAGTACTTTTAAAC
>CM065715.1:80788427-80790927 GCA_033310375.1 Conus canariensis
AAGACAAGGACCATAGGGCCTGTGTAACACGCCAGAAGATAAGAACCAAAGGGCCTGTGTAATACGCCAGAAGATAAGAACCAAAGGGCCTGTGTAATACGCCAGAAGATAAGAACCAAAGGGCCTGTGTAACACGCCAGAAGATGGGGACGAAAGGGCCAGTGTAACACACCAGAAGACAGGGACCAAAGGGCCAGTGTAACACGCCAGAAGACAGGGACCAAAGGGCCTGTGTAACACGCCAGAAGACAGGGACCAAAAGGCCTGTGTAACACGCCAGAAGACAGGGACAAAAGGGCCAGTGTAACACGCCAGAAGACAGAGACCAAAGGGCCTTGTAACACGCGAAAAGACAAGGACCAAAGGGCCTGTGTAACACGCCAAAAGACAAGGACCAAAAGGCCTGTGTAACACGCCAGAAGACAGGGACCTATGGACCAGTGTAACACACCAGAAGATGGGAACCAAAGGGCCGGGTGAAACATACCAGAAGACAAGGACCTATGGGCCACTGTAACAGGCCAGAAGACAGGGACCCATGGACCAGTGGAACACACCAGAAGACAGGGACCCATGGAGCAGTGTAACACACCAGAAGACAGGGACCCATGGACCAGTGTAACACCAGAAGACAGGGACGCATGGAGCAGTGTAACACACTAGAAGACAGGGACCCATGGAGCAGTGTAACACACTAGAAGACAGGGACCCATGGAACAGTGTAACACACCTGAAGACAGGGACCCATTGAGCAGTGTAACACACCAGATGACAGGGACCCATTTACCAGTGTAACACACCAGAAGACAGGGACCCATGGGCAAGTGTAACACGCCAGAAGATAGGGACCCATGGGCAAGTGTAACACGCCAGAAGACAGGAACCCATGGGCAAGTGTAACACATCAGAAGACAGGGACCCATAGGCAAGTGTAACATGCCAGAAAACAGGGGCCAATAATCCGATGTAACACACCAGAAGCCAGCGAACAGTAAACCAGTGTAACACATCAAAAGACAGGGACCAAAGTGCCGGTGTAACACGCCAGAAGACAGGGACCCGTGGGCAAATGAAACACGTTGGAATCACTTTAAGGAGGAAGAACTACTGCTCTCTTGCCTTCAGACATGATTATCCCCTCGTTTTATTCTCTTTCCGTCAGGGATCAATGTGAATTTAATTAGAAAACACCTTCATGTTCTGTTTCAATGCACTATGTACATGCAGTGACACTTGTATAAGGGCATCCGACCCTAGTATTTGTTAGCAAGAAGCTGTATTTCAAAGGGAGTTCCTTTTGCGGAGTTTTGGATAGGGGACTTCCATCCAAAACCCCATTATATTACAACCTCCCTTACCGGCAATCCACAGGGAGCAGTCAATGTCAAGTCGTCACGAGGCAACCCACCGAAAGGGGCACTGCACCGCTGCCAAGTCATTTCGATGCTGTGCGGTAGTACCTGTTCTGAGCCAGTTTACGCAGGACACCACAAATTAAGCCCCCTTGTCACAACAATAATTTCTTAGTCCCAAAGCCGGCGTGAGTTAGCGTCCTTTCCTGAAGACGCCACCATGTCCGTCCAGCGACAGTCACCATGAACTCGCCGCTTTCCGGAATACGCCACCATGTCCGTCCAGCGACAGTCACCATGAACTCGCCGATACTGGCGACGTCGATACGAACTCGTCAAAGCGTAGACGGGGAGAGGAAATTGAAAGTGAGGTCACCGTGAGAACGGGGCAACGTTAAGACTTTTTGTTTATGTTGATCGAGGAGGGTGGAGATGAAGAAGATGATGCTGTTCAGTTCCATTTCGGTCTGAGACTGCATGACACGGCTGTATACTCTGCGCTTACTTTCAGTAGAAAGAAACTCGTGGAGAGCGTGGCAGCAGAGAGTCCTCAGAAGAGAAGCCCCCTTCAAGCAAGTGTTTCGGCCCTTATCTCCTGACACTCTAGGGGGGTTGGGCCACACCCGGTTCATGACTCCGGATGTCCCTCTGGTGCCCCCCCCCCCCCCCCTTTTTTTTTTCCCCCATCTTGGGACGAGCCATGGCTGGGATTCGAACCCATGACCCTCTGGACATGCTCATTTTCCATTTAATGACTCGCGCTTTAACCACTGAGCCACAGGGACACCTGATATTTGTAGGGAAATTAAGCCTTATGAAGTTCACTTTTGTTCCTCCTTGACCAGATCCAGCTTGAACACCTCTCTGCCGCTTCTGCCATTGCTTTCAGGGCTCTGGTTTTTTTCCTCCCTGCAACTGAGAGCTGTTTCATGAGGCTGTATGCAGACGTTCCTACAAACCCCCTAGCTCCAATTTCTGCAGTGAGGACTTTGACCTGATAGCCTTCTCTCCTCAGGCTGTTTGCCAGATCAGCATACTTTTCAGTCTTGTAGATTTGAGCTGCCTCCATTCTGTTCTCATATGGTACCGTGAGCTCGATCATGATCAGCTGCTTGGTTGACTGAGAGTGGACTACTATGTCTGGTCTC
>CM065715.1:80795927-80803427 GCA_033310375.1 Conus canariensis
GATAATCTTCTTCAGATGATAAAGATGCGTTTCCCCCAGATGATGCCACTGACACACAGCTGGAGGAGCATGATTTTTATACGTTGTTCATGTCTGTAGTTTGTGAAATCTTAAAAAAGACATGTTCATCCAAAATCATTTGTTTTATGTATGTTGTGTATCAAATCAGCGTTATTTTGCAGTTTGTGTGTGTGTGTGTGTGTGTGTGTGTGTGTGTGTGTGTGTGTGTGTGTGTGTGTGTGTTGTGTGTGTGTGTGTTCGTTCTTCAATTTAAAATCTATTCACTTCATGTGATTTTAGAATGTAATAAGAGAGAGAGAGAGAAAAAGAGAGAGAGAGAGAGAGAGAGAGAGAGAGAGAGAGAGAGAGAGAGAGAGAGAGAGGAGAATACACAAGCTTACATATTTGTGGGTCTCTCTCTTTCCCTCTCTCTCTCTCTCTCTCTCTCTCTCTCTCTCTCTCTCTCTCTCTCTCTCTCTCTCTCTCTGTGCATTTTAGCCACTGAGTTCAAAGATTTGTTAGCTGACTCAAAAGCTGAACTTCTAGGCTGAAACATACCAGGTAACTTCCTGTTGAGATTATCTCCTCCCTTGGTAAACTCCTGAGGCACTCCTCCCCGAAGGGAGTTAAACCATGCCAAGACACAATATGCTGCCCGCTGGTTAAAGTGATCCAACACGCCCTACACACAAATCGTGTCACCTGGCTGTGAAATGTTCACACCACGCCATTGGCTGGTGAGGACATCAGGTGAACTACTAATCACAAAATGCAGAATTTGACAAGTTACGTAACACCTCCCTCCCCCATTTCTTCACACAGAGTAGTTGGATAGGTGGATATATATATATATATATATATATATATATGTGGTGTGTGTGTGTGTGTGTGTGTGTGTGTGTGTGTGTGTGTGTGTGTGTGTGTGTGTGTCTGCTTTGTCCTTTTCTTAACAAAGACGAAATGCTCATACCACCTAGTCAGACTCAGGTTCTTCCGTTTGAAATCCACGTCATCTTTGCTGCAGTTCAAGATACATGTTATTGTTCGGGGCTAGAGTCTAGAAAGGAAGTCTTTTATAATACACGGTGTTCGGAAATCTGCAAGGGAGGTAATCTGAATCATCGTTCGCGTTCGGCGAAAGTGGCCCCTCCCGTTTTTATGGGATAGATTCGCTGGTAGGCACGTTCAAAGCAATTTTGCCCCCAAAGTCAATATCCTGATCGTTGTTCTGGCGTGTGCTTCAGATCAAATATTTGGCTTACTGGATCTAATGGTGTGACCCATATACTGAGAAAATATAACCCAATTCGTAATGGAAACACAGGCATTATCTCTCTCTCCCCCCCCCCCCCCCCCCTATTTTTGTCTTTTTCTTTTTTCTTTCTTTCTTTCGTTTTCTTTTTTTTTTCCCTCTCTCAGAATAGGTCTATTATGTACCAACATTATTTTCTTCCATGCACCATGAATTGTCACGTTGTCTGATTGGTTCTTGAAATGATTGAAATGATCGTAATTCTCACCATCGATTGGTTCTTGAAATGATCGTAATTCTCACCATTGCCTGGTTCTTGAAATGATCGTAATTCTCACCATTGATTGGTTCTTGAAATGATCGTAATTCTCACCATTGATTGGTTCTTGAAATGATCGGTATTCTCACCATCAATTGGTTCTTGAAATGATCGTAATTCTCACCATTAACTGGTTCTTGAAATAATCGTAATTCTCACCATTGATTGGCTCTTGAAATGATCGTAATTCTCACCATTAATTGGTTCTTGTAATGATCGTAATTCTCACCATTAATTGGTTCTTGAAATGATCGTAATTTTCACCATTGATTGGTTCTTGAAATGATCGTAATTCTCACCATCAATTGGTTCTTGAAATGATCGTAATTCTCACCATTAATTGGTTCTTGAAATGATCGTAATTTTCACCATCAATTGGTTCTTGAAATGATCGTAATTTTCACCATTGATTGGTTCTTGAAATGATCGTAATTCTCACCATCAATTGGTTCCTCACCATTGATTGGTTCTTGAAATGATCCTAATTCTCACCATTGATTGGTTCTTGAAATGATCGTGATCCTCACCATTGATTGGTTCTTGAAATGATCGGTATTCTCACCATTGATTGGTTCCTGAAATGATTGTCATTCTCACCATTGATTGGTTCTTGAAATGATCGTTATTCTCACCACTCAGGATGTCTGTACCTATCTAGATGGCTCCCGGAAGGTCATACCTGGAAACACTAACAAACACACAACAGACATAATGTGAACAGCTTGTATTTTGACGATCTGTCTACAGCTACACTATTGTCAGATTAATATTGAAATACGTACACGCTCTCGCACCCACGCGCTCTCAATATGCATATGCACGTGCATATGCACATGCTCTCACGCTTCAGCTGTGTTTGCTCCCCCCCCCTCCACCTCCCTCCTACCCCCAAATACCTCTCTCTCTATCCCCCTTTTTGTCGTTTGTTTGCCTTTGGTTTTCTCGGTGAAAAATTATTAAACAGAAGAAGGGAACGCATACATACATACACGCACTCCACGCACGCACGCACGCACCTATGCACACACGAGAGCGCGCGCGCTGACACACACACACACACACACACACACACACACACACACACACACACACACACACACACACACGGAAGGCGGGAGAGGGGTGAGTGGTAGAGATAGGAACAGACACGATGACAGAAAAAAGAGTATTATCAGGTAATTCAAAGGGTAGGGCAAAAACCGATTAAATCACATCTTTCGACAGAATCCTGCACGCCCATCAGACACAACCATAAACCAGGCAGAGCACACAGAGAAGAAGGTTCCTGAACAGGGTGCAAAGTTCGCCCATCTCTTAACACCCATAATTTAACATGGTCACTCGTGGCTTCTGGCATGGCGGATACTTTACGGGGAATTTATGCCCGTGATTGTGCCTGATGAGCCAAGAGTTGTTCAGTTTGCAACAATCGCCACAGAGAGTTGAGCAAACAGAGAACGTAGACTGTGACGTGTTAAATCTTACTCCCGTTGTGCGGTTTGGTGGGAGAGAGCACAAAGACCGACAACTCTTCCTACCTATCGGTGGACGGTACTATTTTTGGTGCACGGAAAGGGGGGGGGGGGGGGGGGGGGGGGAGGCGTGGAGGGGGAGGGAGGGGATAATGGCTGAGCATAATACTGAAAGATTTCGTCTTTGACATTTATCCCTTAAAAAGATTTATCTTGTTTCTGTTGCAGATGAATTAGATTTTAAACGCAGAGAACCTGAATTTTAGTTTGGATTGTTAAAATTTCGTCTTTGTTTGTTTGTTCGTTTTAATCCCCTGTGTGTTTTTATTTATAAATGCATATATATGCCGGGCCACGTGAATGGCTGAATTCAGTGACGTTCTTTGTGATTGGTAGGAAGAGCTGTCGGCCTTCACTAGTTGGGGTGAAGACGTGTCTTTGGGTGGGTACCTTGACCCCTCTTTCCACCCCACCAACAGCTAATGGCTCTTGGTTTCCAGGACAAAATCTGGCGTACTATGGTCAGCCTTTTTTAAATATATATATATAAATCACTTTACTGTTGTCTACTATGAGCCTGTGTGTGTGTGTGTGTGTGTGTGTGCGTGTGTGTGTGTGTGTGTGTGTGTGTGTGTGTGTGTGTGTGTGTGTGTGTGTCTCTCTCTCTCTCTCTCTCTCTCTCTCTCTCTCTCTCTCTCTCTCCATCCCTCCCTCCCCCTCTCTCTCTTTGTCTCTTTCTCCTCTCCCTCTCTCTCTCTCTGTTATTGTTTTTCTTTTTTTTCGTTTCTTCATTTCTTATTTTATTTCTTCTTATTTTTTCACTTCGTCCACCTGCCCCCACCCCCGTTATTTTTTTTTCTTTTCATTTTTTAATCTCTTTTTCTTTCTTTCATTGTCTGTTTTGATCAATATACTATGATTTGAAAAATACTTTTTATTTGTTCTCCTTCTCCTCCTCCTCCCTTTCCTCCCCCCTCCTCCTCCTTTCCAACAACAACAACAGTAACAGCCGCAGGAGAAACGACAACAACAAAAACAACACATTAAGATGATGTCCTTTTTCATAGAAAGTTTTTAATCATCTCTTTCCACCCACCGCTAAGATTTGTTTGCTTGGTATGTACCCCCCCCCCCCCCCCCCCCCTCTTCTTTTTGCTGTTTCCTTTTCCCGCAAAGATTCGTTCGCTTGCTGTGCAGTTTCTTCTTAGTTTCTTCTTCTTTTCTTAAATCTTACTTTGACCAGTACGCACATTATCTTACAAACATAATTACTTAGGTGTTGCCTGCATCTCTAGTCGCTCGCCACCACTTTCATCATCGCCACCGTCATCACCCCCTCCATGAGGACCACGAGGGCTAGATAATATTGGAAACGATAGTCCGTAGATTTTCATCAACATTACACACGTGGTGTAATGTGGCCATTGCTTATGTTATTGAGTTTGATGGGCATCTCACAGTATTTAAATCGACCCGTAAGAATTCTGTTTCACGCAGTTTCTGCTTGGACTGCAATATACAACGAAAACCTACATTGGAATTCATGGTTTATGGAAAGTTCTTTTAGTGTTAAAACTGAAATTACATTGTCTGACTTCACGGTCATCAGAGACTACTCTGATTAAATTGAGGCTACTCTCTCCTGGAAGTGCATGTCGCCATAGTACAGCGACAACAAAAGTTTCTTGCTGCTTGCCTCTATTTCTGTTGTCTCGTCGAAGTCTTCATATTTTTTTTTCATAAGAGCTGGAGGGTGGGATGGTGGTGGAAGGGTGGGATGGTGGTGGGAGGGTGCGATGGTGGTGGGAGGGTTGGAGGGTCTGGACTCCTTCTCCCAATCTTCCTACAAGCAAGCAGATGGTGGGGTCGGCATGAGGATACGCCCCAAATATTCAATTTCCCAAACTTTTCAGGGGGGGGGGGGTTCTTTCATCTTCCAAATTCTCGTAAAAAGTAGGGATGGGAGGGGCGGGGGGAGGGAGGGCCATGACTTGCCGTCCATATCTTTCTTTGGCTTTGAACATTGGGGAGAGGGGGGAGGAGAAGGTAGTCCCCCCCCCCCTCTACAATATTTTCAGGCGGAGTAATTAACTGTTTGCATACATTTAAGGCAAACACTAATATGAATTATGTTAATGATGCTCGCAGTCCATGCTCCTGCACGCTTCACGCACTGCACACTTCAAGTTTTCAGTTAGAGTTACTGCTTGCAGACTAGTCCCTATACGCTACACCACATCCGCTAAGTTTTGAGACCACACTGCGCATGATTAAAAGCCGAGGGGTAACTGAATTAATGACTAAGATGAGAGACTTGAAGAAGAGGGTCTTGTGACTACGACTTAGCAGATGTCAGACCTACGCATTAGCCCAGCGCGGTGGTCAGACCTTGAGTACCTACTTAACTACGGTGTGCCATTATTGTCATTGTATGTATGTGTGGTGAGTGTACTCGTGTGTATGTACAGATGTGTGGGCACAGGCCCACTGCGAACTGCACAAAAAAGTGTACTGCACAAAAACTTCGTAACACGAAAACGTAGTAAAGTTGAAACAAACCAGTGTCTGAGTGATCCTTTTTTTGGCTTTCAAAATCCACTTCACCTTCCATTCAAACAAGATCTATATCAATACAATGGATTTTATCTATATCAATACAATGGATTTTAGATGCGTAGAAATGGAATCAGAGACAAGATCGCTTAAACCCTGTCTTGTTCAAGGAGTACATGAACAAAGAATACGCATGGCATTGAAATTAGTATTGCCGAGTAACATTTCCCTCTCTGGCAATCACATTTCATTTATCCAACCTGTCTTCATTCTCACATGTCTGTCACATTTCGCTCCAAATCTGGTGCAGTGAAGTTGAATGCAATCCTTGGTACTCTGTCTGTTTCCCCTAGTCTCTCCTCCTCCTGTGTGTGTGTGTGTGTGTGTGTTGTGTGTGTGTGTGTGTGTGTGTGTGTGTGTGTGTGTGTGTGTGTGTGTGTGTGCACGCGCGTGCGTGCGTGCGTGCGTGCATGCGTGCGTGCGTGCGTGCGTGTGTGTGTGTGTGTGTCTGTGTGTGAAAGAGAGAGAGAGAGAGAGGAGGGGGAATGGAGGGGGGGGGGGGGGGGGGGGGGGGGGGGGCAGACAACGGACACGTTTCTTATCAGCCACTGAGGGATAGAACCGTTTATGTGAACATTGAACTAAGCAGCCACTAAGGGATACAACTGTATATAAGTGAAACGCTGAATTAAGCTGCCAGTGGTAGTGTCCCCTGTAAGTTGTCATGTTATATTGCGTTATACTGTACGATGTTTGTGCTGTCTTGGATCCTTGTTTAATTCACCTTTAGCTTTAGATTTATGGTGTGTTACACACAGTCATAGTTGAACGAGAAATACAATATTGTGTTCTTTCTCCAGTATTACACTCATTGCTCACCAACGCGAAAATGAAAAGAATTATGTTCCCATTAAAAATTTCAAAGGAGTTACTCCATTTCAGAACGCAGCTGGGACGGCCTCACCGCTGAAATTTCGCTGCTCTCCCTGGACAGAACAGGCTGTAATTTGGGGTTGCTGTACCTGTAAAGAATGTGTTGTAATTTGGGCTGTTGTACCTGGGACGGCCTCACCGCTGAAATTTCGCTGCCTCCTGGACAGAATAGGCTGTAATTTGAGGTTGCTGTACCTGTAGAGAACGTGTTGTAATTTGGGCTGCTGTACCTGCAGAGAACGTGTTGTAATTTGGGCTGCTGTACCTGGGACGGCCTCACCGCTGAAATTTCGCGGCCCTCCCTGGACAGAATAGGCTGAAATTTGGGGTTGCTGTACCTGTAGAGAACGTGTGGTAATTTGGGCTGCTGTACCTGCAGAGAACGTGTTGTAATTTGGGCTGCTGTGCCTATAGAGAACGTGTTGTAATTTGGGCTGCTGTACCTGTAGAGAATGTGTTGAAATTTGGGCTGCTGTACCTGTAGAGAACGTGTAATTTGGGCTACTGTACCTGCAGAGAACGTGTTTGTAATTCGGACTGTTGTCCCAGGCGAAAACTCTGAAATTCAGGTTGCTCTCCCGAGGGAGAATGTGTCATCATAATCATGGTGCCATTCTCTAACCCACCCACCACTCCCCAGTCATCCCTCTTTGTTTGTTTGTGAGTTTTACTGTGTTGTTTCATTCCACGGGTTTTTCCCATTCAGACGACAGGGACAACTGTCAAGGGTTCTGCTACATGCCTCAGGTACGCGAAGCACACCAGATGTCAGCTTTGTCACAATCTTGCCCAAAAGACTGCCGCTCAGCCCAACACTCGTGGTCTGCTGGAACGGCGGACTGAGCAACAACAACAGCAACAACAGCAATAACAACAACATCAGCAGCGGCGGCGGCAGCAGCAGCAGCAGCAGCAACAGCAGTAGCAGCAGTAACAGCAGCAGCAGCAGCAACAGCAGCTGCAACAACAAC
>CM065715.1:80808427-80813427 GCA_033310375.1 Conus canariensis
ACACACACACACACACACACACACACACAGCGAGTGTGCGTGCGCATACCCGCGTACAATATTTATAATCACAAGAACCTTCAGACAAAAAAGCATTAGTCTTAGTACATTTCTGTAACAGCCATTTTTGAGATCCATCCATAGGCATTCGAAAGTTTGGGGAGCAAGATGAGTGGGGGAAAGAGGGGTGCCCCCCCCCCCCTTCTTTTTATTTTACTTGTGAAGAAAACTATTACATTTTTTTTTTCAATTTCACAGCGTCATCTGGCTTCGGTCCATAACATAAACATTACATGTGTAAAAGGTGAAAACATGAACAACTAGTATTTCCTCCTCAACGCATGGCCAAAATAATGGCGTTGTTTTCTCTGTGGTCAGATCTTCAGGGAGCTCACCCCGTCTGCTAGGAATATGAAAGCCGATGGCTACCTCGACCAATTCGAGGACAATACTGTCTTTGTTTGCTGGCTTTCTTTTTTGGGGGTGGGGGTGGGGGTGGCGGTTGGTGATGGAGTGGGGGAGGGAAGATAATTTTTGAACACGGACATTATTTTCTTTTTTGACGCCAAGACCTTAAAGACTATACTTATTTTGTTAGTATGGGAGATGAGGTGGATTTTAAACAAGAAAGAAAAAGAAAGAAAGAATTTGGAACTAAACTGTTTAAACTTTGTCTTTGTTTTCTATCTGTCACATTCATCAAAGAACGGTAATATTTTGTCGGCCTAGCTGATTCACCAAATTCGTATCAGCTTCCCACAACTAGTTTTCGGAAGATCTTTTCGGTTTTTATTTCCCCCCACCAAAGTAAAACACTTGAACGGGTGCGAATCAGACCACACTTTCACAACTACACGATTATTGCTGGTGTCGTCACCAATTCAGAGAATAAGGGTGTCGATGGGGAGGGGAGGGGGGGGGGGGGAGGGGGACAGAAGAAATAGGAGGAGGAAGAAGAAAAAACAGAGAAAGAGAGAGAGACAGAGACAGATAGAGGAGGGTGGGATTTCATTTTTTAAAGGCCATAGCCCCATTTGAAGGGGGAAATTCACAAATAGTATACGATAATGAACAAAGCACGACTAAACAAAATCGAAGCAAATAACAGATACCAACATTCTGACATTGAGGACAGAGGCAGAGAGTGAGAGAGAGAGAGAGAGAGAGAGAGAGAGAGAGAGAGAGGAGGAGGGGGGGAGGGAGGAGGAGCAGCAGGTGGAAGTGAAAAGGAGGAAGAAGAGAGAGAGAGAAGAAGGTACGAAAGTAGAAGGTGAGAGAGAGAAGGAGAGAGACGCTTCAGACGCTTCAGATACGTTTTTATTGACAATGGCCTACACGGCCTTTATGTCAAAGGGGTGTACATCAATATTTGCAGCGCCGAAAAACAAGCTTATAATGCAAAGAAACATGAATTGTAACGGATTACATAATTTTTTTTCAAGTAACAACATGATCAAAAACACAAGTGCCTCACCCAGGCACACATATTCACTGTTATAAAACTCTCCTGCATTGTCACATCTATCATCACCGTCCGCCTCATCATTAGCTATACTAGTGAAGAAAACAAAACCATTTCTTAGAAGGAGAGAGAGAGAGAGAGAGAGAGAGAGAGAGAGAGAGAGAGGAGAGAGAGAGAGAGAGAGAGAGAGAGGGACAGACAGAGTTAATGTATGTGGGCATGTATGGGCGAAGCGCGTCCCTAGGTAAGAATGTATCAAAACCAGCTTGTTTTTCTGCACGTACTGGATCCACTAGATACGACCCAAACCACCAAGTCCACTCAGCATCCTTCTGAAGACTTTTGTACCTTTTACTTACTAACTACTCTATTTTTTTCTAAGGAACGTAACTCTCAGTTCTGAATGTAGGCCGTGCTGACGGATGAGGGTCAGACAGTATTCATCAAGGCCTTGTTTTAAACCCGCCTTCAGGATGGCAATGATTGGATAACTGTGTCAAACTGTGGTACAATGAAACATTCCAATCAAGACCTTTCATACGAAGACTCTCCCTCTCTTTCTCCTCCACTCTCTCTCCCTCTCCCCCCTCCCCGGAGCTACATTTAAGTATTCATCTATGTTAGATTTTCTTCCCTACGAAGACTCTCTACCCGTCATAACTTCATTGTTTTAGGGTTTGCTGATCGTTACTTGAAAAATTCCATCGATATATGTGTGGATGCATGTTTGCTGTTTTCTTTCAGTGACATGTCCTGAGTTCATGCTAAGCAGCGCAACCCTAGCGAAGGAAGGCCTCCACATGGAGACTTAACCGAGTGCTTCAGGAGATCGGACATGCAGTCAACACTACCAGAGGAAACGCCACGCCACCAGAAACTCCAGCAACGACATTCTACACGTTAGATGGCCACAAATCATGGTCGGAACAGCTGTGACATCAAAAGCGTGGAGTCAGGAATAGGCTATATGACCGGGAGTAAAAATCGGACATTCCAGAACAGGAGAACCATCCAGAGATCATCAGAAAGAGTGGCATGAGATCGGACGCTGTATATGCCACTCAGATTCATCAAAACAAGTGCTTCGGTTGAACTCATTTTGCCATTTGTCAGAAGAACAGAACAAGCTTCTATCAAGACCGAGAAGTGTGTCAGTCTGGCCAGCAGCTTGAGGGAATCTGGCTTCCGAGCCACAGACCTCGCCACACAGGTTGGAAGCTAAAGGATTAGTTGGTGGGCTGATCAGCCTATGATTTCATGAAACAGCTCACGATCTGGGGAGAGAAGAGAACTAAAACCCTGAAAGGGAGATGCAGCTGTAAAAGGGGCCCCGCTGGTCGAGGAAGAAGAAAAAAAAAAGTCGCCTTCACCAAGCTTAAACTTCCCGACCTAGGACAGGACGTTCCAATGGCGACGTGGGAAAGACATCTGTGTAGACAGGGACACCCTGAGACGTCCACCCATGCAGAAAGCGCAGGTAAAGAATCCGGAAGCGTTGCAGAGGGGAACATTCCGACAGCAGAGGTGCATCTGAGCGTCATGACCTGGATGCAGCCTGGCCTTTGTAACAGCGCGAGGAGTTCAGGGCTGAACACCTGTCAGAGGGGATGGAGGTGTTCTTCTCGGAAGACATCTGCTGACGAGCTCTCTCCCTAGACTTTCACCCTACAAATATTCCGCTGATAAATGTATAGGTGTAGTTTGGCGTTCATCATGATAGGAGCCACCTTTCTTTTGTGTATAGTGACACCCACAGCCCTTAATCAGCAGGTGTACAGCCCTGAATCAGCAGACATAAAGCCCTGAATCAACAGGCATAAAGCCCTGAATCAACAGGTGTACAGCCCTGAATCAACAGGTACAGCCCAGAATCAACAGGTTAAGCCCTGAATCAACAGGTGTACAGCCTTGAATCCAACAGGTGTACACCTGAATCAACAGGTGTAAAGCCCTGAATCAAAAGTGTACAGCCTGAATCAAAGGTAAGCCTGAATCCAGTACAGCATCAACAGGTGTAGAAAATCGGCCCTGAATCAACAGTTAGAACCCTGAATCAGCAGGTGTACAGCCCTGAATCAGAAGTGTACAGCCCTGAATCAACAGGTGTAGAAGACACGCAGCCTGATCAAGCAGGTGTACAGCCCTGAATAACAGTTATTAATACAGGACAGCCCTGAATCAGCAAGTGTACAGCCCTGAATCAGCAGGTGTACAGCCCTGAATCAACAGGTGTAGAGTCTTGAATCAGCAAGCTGATAGAGGTACAGCCTGAATCAGCAAAGTGTACAGCCCTGAATCAACAGGTGTAGAGTCTTGAATCAGCAGGTGTACAGCCCTGAATCAGCAGGTGTACAGCCCTGATCACAGGTGTAAGTCTTGAATCAGCAGGTGTACAGCCCTGAATCACAGGTGTAGAGCTGAATCAGCAAGCTAAAGCCCTGAATCAGCAGGTGTACAGCCTGAATCAACAGGTGTAAGCTTGAATCAGCAGGTGTACAGCCGATACGTGTAAGTCTGATCAGCAGGTGTACAGCCCTGAATCACCAGGTGTACAGCCCTGAATCAGCAAGCATAAAGCCCTGAATCAACAGGCATAAAGCCCTGAATCAGCAGGTGTAAAGCCCTGAATCAACAGGTGTAAAGCGAGCGTTTTGTCGTCGTACGGACTCGCGAGGATCTTCTGTGAATCGCGTGGACCGACAGATGTGCTGATGTCTATAAATAAAAGGAACAGAGAGGAGCGAAATATAGGCAAAGTTGAAACAATGTTGTCACCGCTTAAACTTTCAAATCTACCCTAGTCTCCGATACAAACCAGATGATTGTCTGTAAAAAAAAGCTCAAGGTCGGAAAGGAAAACGTTTCTTATTATGTACCCTTATTATTTCTTTCCCCGTCCCCCCCCCCCCCCCCCCCCCCCCCCACCACCACCACTGCACAATAAGTAGTAACGTCATCCGATAGGTTCACACATTGACTTATTCTCATCTCGTATTGTCGGCTGGGGTTTAACAAAATCGCAGCTGATACACGACAGTGAGGCCTTGTTTGGGTTGCCTGGTTATGTCAGTAAATTCACGCCTTGACCTTTTTCTCTTGTTCGTTTTCTTTTTCTTCCCATTTTTTTTTTTATAATGACAACAGGCACAGGAAGGCAGAAGGTTGAAATGAAGGGTGAAAGTAGACATGAGAGTTTGGGAGAGGAAAGAGAAGACAACATCATCAAAGCGTTTTAAGTAGTTGATACCCCCCCCCCTAACACCCACCCCTTCCCAACACATACACTCCAGCACAGGCACACTTGCATCAGTGACGGCACGCACGTGCACAATTGCTCCTCAGCAAAGATCGGGTCCATCCTCTCACAAACACAAACTTGACCCAGCCCGTTTTTCATTGCTTCCGCCCTTCTTTACCTCATTTTCCAAAAAGAAAAAAAAAGAAAAAAAAAAGAGAAGAAAACGCGATCAGCTAAATACAAATATGCAGTGCCCCCCCCCCCCCCCCCCCCCTCCATCCCCGCCCTACTCTACTCCCA
>CM065715.1:80828427-80830927 GCA_033310375.1 Conus canariensis
TACTAGTGGGGTCCAGTACCAATATGGCCTTGTACTAGTGGGGTCCAGTACCAATATGGCCTTGTACTAGTGAGGTCCAGTACCAATATGGCCTAGTGCTAGTGGCACCCAGTACTAATAATGTCCAGCACTATTCGGGTCCAGTACCAATATGGCCTAGTACTAGTGGGGTCTAGTACCAATATGGCTTAGTACTAGTGGGGTCCAGTACCAATATGGCCTAGTACTAGTGGGGTCCAGTACCAATATGGCCTGGTACTAGTGGGGTCCAGTACCAATATGGCCTAGTAGTAGTGGGGTCTAGTACCAATATGGTCTTGTACTAGTGGGGTTCAGTACCAATATGGCCTTGTACCAGTGGGGTCCATGACCTTGTACTAGTGGGGTCCAGTACCAATATGGCCTTGTACTAGTGGGGTTTAGTACCAATATGGCCTAGTACTAGTGGGGTCTAGTACCAATATGGGCTAGTACTAGTGGGGTCCATGGCCCAGTACTAGTAGGGTCCAGTATCAATATGGCCTAGTACTATTGGGGTCCAGTACCAATATGGCCTAGTACTAGTGATGCCCAGTACTAATAATGTCCAGCACTATTCGGGTCCAGTACCAATATGGCCTAGTACTAGTGGGGTCCAGTACCAATATGGTTTGGTACTAGTGGGGTCTAGTACCAATATAGCTTAGTACTAGTGGGGTCCAGTACCAACATGGCTTAGTACCAGTGGGGTCAGTACCAATATGGCTTGGTACTAGTGGGGTCCAGTACCTATATGGCTTAGTACTAGTGGGGTACAGTACCAACATGGCTTAGTACCAGTGGGGTCAGTACCAATATGGCCTAGTACTAGTGGGGTCCAGTACCAACATGGCTTAGTACCAGTGGGGTCCAGTACCCATATGGCTTAGTACCAGCGGGGTCAGTACCAATATGGCTTAATACCAGTGGGGTCCAGTACCAATATGGCCTAGTACTAGTGGGGTCCAGTACCAACATGGCTTAGTACCAGTGGGGTCAGTACCAATATGGCTTAGTACCAGTGGGGTCAGTACCAATATGGCTTAGTACCAGTGGGGTCCAGTACCAATATGGCCTAGTACCAGTGGGGTCCAGTACCAACATGGCTTAGTACCAGTGGGGTCAGTACCAATATGGCTTAGTACCAGTGGGGTCCAGTACCAACATGGCTTGGTACTAGTGTGGTCCAGTACCTATATGGTTTAGTACTAGTGGGGTCCAGTACCAATATGGCCTAGTACTAGTGGGGTCCGGTACCAACATGGCTTAGTACCAGTGGGGTCTAGTACCAATATGGCTTGGTACTAGTGGGGTTCAGTACCTATATGGCTTAGTACTAGTGGGGTCCAGTACCACCAGTGGGGTCAGTACCAATATGGCCGAGTACTAGTGCGGTCCAGTACCAATATGGCACAATGCCATTGGGTCAAGTACCAATATGGCCCAGTACCATTGGGTCAAGTACCAATATGGCCCAGTACCACTGGGGTCCAGTACCAACATGGCCCAGTACCATTAAGGTTCAGTACCAATATGGCCCAGTACCATTAGGGCCCAGTATTACTGATACGGCTCAATGTTGATAGGTTCCAGTACCAACAGCGCACAGTACCGATAAAACTCATTACCATTTGGGACCAATACCAGTAAGGCCCAGTATGAACACACTCGGTGCCGATCGGGCCCATGAAGGCTCAATATTAACAGGGCCCACTATTACTGGGGCCCAATACCAGCAGGGCCCAGTGCCCACCAGGGTCCAGTATCATTAGGGATCAGTGCCACTATGACCATTAAAGCCAAGTACCAACAAAGTTCATTACCAATTGGGTCCAGTACCAGTAACGCCCAGTACCTACAGTCTCAGTACTGTTCGAGCCTAGTACCACTAAGGCCCATTGACATTGAAGCCCAGTATCAGAAAGACCCTGCACCATTAGGTTCCAGTACCAACAATTACAAGACCAAGGACCTACAGGCTCGGTACCGTTCTGGCCTAGCACCTTCCAGGGATCAGCACCAATATGGACCGTTGTCATCAAAGCCCAGTACCAGCAAAGCCCGGTGCCATCAGGATTTAGCACTAAAACATCCTAATATCGACATGCTCCGCACCATTCGGGCCCAAGACCAATAGGGGTCAGTGCCGATACTGCTCATTATCATTAAAGCCCGGTATCAGCAAGGTCCAGTACCCATTTGGGTCCAGAACCAATACGGCCCAGTACCTAAGGGCTCAGAACCGTTTGGGTCAAGCAAAATTAGAACTCAGTGTCGTATAAGCCCCATTATCATTCAGTCCAGTACTATTATGGTCAAGTGCTAATAGGGCTCAGTGCCATTAGTGCATCGCGTACAGAGGCAGAGACAGACTGACAGAAACAGCAAAATAGATGAACTGAAAAGACAGACTGACAGAAACAGCAAAATAGATGAACTGAAGAGACAGACTGACAGAAACAGCAAAATAGATGAACTGAAA
>CM065715.1:80838427-80845927 GCA_033310375.1 Conus canariensis
TACCAAAGCGCACATCACACACACACACACACACACACACACACACACACACACACACACACACACACACACACTCACCATCGTAAGCGAACGGGCCCTTCAACAAGATAGGGTCATTCTTTACATTGCGAAATCCAGGGGAGGATAACGCAGAAACGGACCGAAGGAGTGGGGGAAAAACAGAGTGGGCAAGGGGTGGGGGGGGGGGGGAGTAGAGGAGTGATGGGTGGGGGAGAGATGACGAAAGAGCAGCATTTGTCAGGAGATCTGTGTTAGCCGAGCCCTCAAACATACACACCGCACTTGACAAGTCATAGTCTGGACACAGCGGAGCCCATATCTCATTCCACTTATACATTGGCTCTTGCCTTTCGACATGACCTGTCTCAACCAGTGAGAGATACACCGGCTCTCGGACACAGGTATGTGCTTCTCGTTCAACTCAAACATTTCACAGGACAGACAGATAGAGAGAGGGCGGGGGGAGATGGACGTGATCCCTCACACACACACACACACACACACACACACACACACACACACAACACACACACACGCACGCACGCACGCACGCACGCACACACACGCACGCACGCACACACACACATATACACGCACGCACGCACGCACGCACGCACGCACGCACACACACACACACACACACACACACACACACACACACACACACACACACACACACACACACACACAAGTCGGGGAAACACCACAGGCAAGATCAAGCGATGAAATTCCACGAACAGGAGCGTGAGCCGTGGAATAACACGGCCTCCACAGTGGACACCTCATAGGGCGTGTTCAGCAAAGAGTGAGGAGGAGACACACAGGTCAATAAAGAACAGGGGAAAGGGACCGTTTCTCGGACACGTTCATTCTCCCAGTCGGGAAAATAAATGACAGTAGCCCCCTTCGTTCCTCCCTTTCTGCCAATGCAACTCCATTGCAGGGAGTTTCAGTTTCGTGGACAGCGTTATGTGAAACTGAACCTAGCCAAAGAAGTGCGTGCGACAGGAAGAGTATCCTCGCCTTTCCTTGCCGGAGTCCCAGTGCTCATAGTAAACGCATTCAGCTCTTCATGTTGATCCCACTAGCTCTGTGTCTGCCTCCTGTTGTCTGGTTGGCTGTCTGTTCACCACACTTCACAGCTGATACTGTCAAATGATCAAGTTTGAAGCGCACACACGGTGGTTCACTTGCAGTCAAAGCCAACGTACAGGCAGCAGGTCGCCCTCACTTAACAGCTGACAACAAGAAGCTGGCGTGTGTTGTTACTTGAGCGGGCAGCTCATCCATCTGAACGGTTCTCCCGCCCCGAAGAGGTTGGTTGCGCCTGCACGAGCGGAAGGGAATCCGACGTAGGCAAATTGTGGTGAGATAAAACGATACACTGTTCCTGTGCCTTCGCCTTCTTTGATGGCAAGGAGGAAGAGCAGGAACCGTGATTAATGTACTGTGACTTTCATGCAGGTGATAGCTGGCCTTGAAGTGATAGTGTATGTTTACAGTGAAATGCTGTCAGTAAAGGAGAGAGAGAGAGAAAGAGAGAGAGAGAGAGAGAGAGAGAGAGAGAGAGAGAGAGAGAGAGAGAGAGAGAGAGCACCTTCCATTCCACACAAAAGACGGCATTGCGCAAGTTAACGGCAACAAGACACTCCTCGTCGACAGCTCCGCTAACATAGTATCTCCGCAATGTACTGTCTCCGAAACAAGAACTGCAGTGCAGCGATTTTTACTTCTTTTTTTTTTCTTCTTCAAGGCCTAACTTCCTGCTTGAGTAGTTTAGAATGTCATCAGTCAAGTGCAACAGGGTAGAGAGGTTGTTGCCGGTCCGGGCAATTTAAGATGTTCATTGAGCACTGCTTGGTCAGCCACTACAAAGTCCTCACCATGCTCCAGTGTAGCGCTGTAATACGCAGCCCATTTTTTATACATAGAAATGAAATGCACAGTCTCATGCAACTTGAGCAAAATCATAACCCAAATACATCTCATCAAAATGTCGTGAAGTTAGACCCAATGTTGTGACTTTATTTGCCTCCTTTATTTCTTTATTATTCGGTGTCTCTTTGGCTTTAAATGTTGAAGAGGAGTGGGGGAGGGGGGGGGGGGGAGAGAAGATAGTCTGGCCTACTGATATTTTCATTGGGGTTGAGGGTGGTAGTGGGGGTGGTCCCAACCCCACTCTCCCCCTCTCCCCTCGATTCCAACGCCACCGTGTTTATATTGGACAGAAAGAAATTAAATTCAAAAGGCAAGTCTTTTAGTTTGTGCCATACAAATCACTTTCTCTTTTGAGAGAGTTTACTGCACAATAAACGGGCCGGCGTTTTTGCCATAGCCTGCTGTTCGCTTCTGTTCACGGCCCAATGATTTTTCTGTGGAACACATTCCTTTCCCCCGTTACGCATGCGCGACTTGTTGACGTAAATTTTGTCCTGTATCTGTGGTCTGCTCCCCCCACCCCCTCCACACCAACTCCCCTCCTGTCCACACACACACACACACACACATGCACCCGGATAGCGCGCGTCTCTCCGGAGTGTGTGTGTCCGCTACCCGGATGTGACAGATCCGGTTTCATTGGAGAGGTGGGGTTACTAGTTATCTGTCACCCTCCCTCCCCCACCCTTTCACTCTCTCTCTGTTTGTGCTTCCGTTTTCGAAAAAAAAAACCTCACCTGTCTCCGCTTATTTGTTATATTATAAAAAAAAAGAAGAAAATATGCAATAACATTTCAGTGTTGTGTGTGTGTGTGTGTGTGTGTGTGTGTGTGTGTTGTGTGTGTGAGAGAGAGAGAGAGAGAGAGAGAGAGAGAGAGAGAGAGAGAGAGAGAATGGTGTGATCTGTTTATGTGTGTGCGCGCGCGCGTGTGTGTTCGTGTGTATATGCGTGTGAGCAGTATGGTGTGTGTGTGTGTGTGTGTGTGTGTGTGTGTGTGTGTGTGTGTGTGGTGTGTCCCAATCCCCACTCTCCCCCTTTCCCCTCGATTCCAACGCCACCGTGTTTATATTGGACCGTGTGTGTGAACAGTACTCTCTCTCGCTGTGTGTGTGTCTCGGTCTCGGTCTCGGTCTCGGTCTCTCTCTCTTAGTGACACATAAGCCACTCGTTTTACACACACTCATATCTTTTAAAACGTGAGACGCTCAATGATATACACCATATGATGACTCATACACTGTGAAACGTGTTCACAGAGTGTTGGGATTTACATATTTGACTTGGACACTTTATGGCGGACACCTTCGATACCTTGTTCAAATATGTTCCACTGATATTTATCTCTTAATTCGTCAAAGAGATGCTCAGTGTTCATTTGGTCGAAGATTGACTTTGTGAAAGAAAAGAGCCAGTTGCTTTTCTTTTCTCAAACAAACATGCGTGAAATCGATGTTACAGCCCTGATTCAACACTTCTCCTCCAAACGTGGTCGTTTGGGCTGTAAGTAACATTGATTGTGTGTGTGTGTGTGTGTGTGTGTGTGTGTGTGTGTGTGTGTGTGTGTGTGTGAAGGGTTAGGGGGTTGGTGTGTGTGTGTGTTGTGTGTTGTGTGTGTGTGTGTGTGTGTGTGTGTGTGTGAAGGGTTAGGGGGTTGGTGTGTGTGTGTGTGTGTATGTGTGTGTGTGTGTGTGTGTGTGTGTGTGTGTGTGTGTGTGTGTTTAGTGTGGTGTTTGTATACGGGGTAGTGAGTGTGAATGTGGTGGTGGTGGAGGCGGTGGTCTGTGTGCGCTTGCGTGCGAGCGCGCGCCGCGCGCGCGCGCGTGTGTGTGTGTGATGTGTGTGTGTGTGGGGGTGTGTGTTGTGTGTGTGTGTGTGTGTGGTGTGTGTGTGTGTGTGTGTATGCTTTTAGTCGTCACGATAATGTGGGGCAGGGGAGGCGACTAAGAGAGGCAACGCGGAAGGGGAAGCACGGAGAAGGCGTGAGGCAGCCAGAGAAGGGGGCTTTCTTTATTCATTGTCTGATAATGTCCTGTTTATCAGCCTATGGCAGCGACCGCCTGGGCAGTCAGAGATCTCTTAAAGCCCCCAGGCCTCTGTCATGCGCGACAAGGCAGAGGTGAAAAACAAGTTCAGTCCTTCACGCTGTCTATCCGGGCTGTGCTGGGTACTTTTCTGTCATGGGATGTCCACCTTTCACTACACCCTGCAGGACTGTCATGGACAGATTGTGTCCGTGGCACACACGCTCACAACTGGGCAGGTGAAAGGAAATGCGTGCATGCGTTGTTTTTGTAGTTAGTTCAAAGTGTCATTGTTGCGGTTTCGCGTCATTCTGTCGAACCGTTCACTTTGGATCCTCCACTGACAAACGTGACACTTTCATCTGACATGAATCATGTTTGTTGTTCTTATTCTTGTTGTTGTTGTGTTGTTTTTGTCAATGGTTCCTTTCCTCTGGGTCAGAACTTTCCTGGAGTTTCGATGTCAGGAAAATGTGATTTTTTTTACTTCATGTATGCTCGAGAAATGCCGGATTACGAATCGAAGCGCTGGTTAAAGGCAAATCTTCCCTCAAACAAAACTCGTGACACATGCTTGAATTAAGATTGTAGACCGACTCCCACTTTATAAAAGCTGCTTTCACACAGACACCCTTAGTTCTGCCCCATTACTGCACGAACCCGGACCTGTGACCGCTTTGGCTGGGACCGCAGCACACACACCAACACACTCATTCACAAACACACACATACTCATACACACACCCTCATACACAACACACACACACTCACACACTCATACATACACACACCACAACACACACACACACACACACTTGGTTCTGCCCCATTACTACATGACCCCGGGGGTCTGACCGCTTTGGCTGGGACCTCAGTCTTGCGACCCTTCTCTGATAAGCTTTGAACGGTCAAGGCAAGTCGGCTATCTCTTCAAATTGACTGGCAGACTTCTACTGTCACCCCCCCCCCAAGCCCCCTACCCCAATCCACACCCCACACCCCCACACACGCACATTCCCTCTCTCTTTTGAGACTGAAGTCTCTCACTACCACTCCATACCTTATCGTTGTACGCACCTGACTCCTATATGTGTATACTGGGCCTGTGGGGAGGGGGGGGGGGAGGGGGGGGAGACAGAGAGACAGAGAGAGAGAGATTTTGGAAGGGAGAGAGAGAGAGTTTTCGGAAGGAGAGAGAAAGAGAGTTTGCGGAAGAGAGAGAGAGAGAGAGAGAGGAGAGAGAGAGAGAGAGAGAGAGAGAGAGAGAGAGAGAGAGAGAGTTTGTGGAAGGAATTTGAAAGTGTTTGTGAAAGCGTGCAGCGAAGGTGGCAGGTTGCACTCTCCTCCACCCGAAGACCATCGACAGAGGACGCAATATCTTTGTTGTTAGAGGCCAAAGCTTGCGTCCAAAAGGCGCTTCCGTTCATCAACCATCAGGCAATTTATTTTCTTAGCATGTTCAAAGTCTGACCGGTGCTTTGAGCTAATGCACAAGTCTGGCATTCACAATCGTACCCACGAGTCCCTCGTCTTCACACCTTTCATCCTAGTTGTTTATTTATCCAATCAGCTGTAAATCCTGCACAGATTAGTCTGGTAACTTAGCACATGTTGCGTAGAGTACACGGACAAATCCGCTGAGAGCGACACCGCCGTGTTGAAAGTGAATTGGAAGCTCGCAGCATCATGGAAGACACCTCCCTCGGTCTCTGTTTCAAAACTGATATTTTGTACAGGTGCGGACAGGTGAGTGGGGGATGGGAATGGGGCAAGGTAAAAGAAAAAGAAAAATCGTTTCTGGTGCCTGTGGCCGATCGGACACTCTACGGAAACCTCTTCTCTCTCGCCGGTTGTTCGGCTATGTGGTTGTTGATAAACACAGTTGCACGGCAGGACTGCATCGCAAACAGTTGCGTTCATTCAGCTCCTGAAGACCTAAGCAGACTGGCAAGCTGATAACGTTCTCGATAACATAATTCACACGCTAGTTACAAACCTGTGATTTCACATAGGGATCTCAAGGCAAAAGGTTTGAGCGCACAGCTGCGGAACTGATGGTCGTTCATTCGAATCACTCGTCGGGTCAATTTTTTCTTATACCGTTTGAAAACCGTCTCTGTCCATCCAGCAGTAAATGGATATCCGATTCAGTGTATGAAACGTGAAGGCAGTGGAAGAAGAGGGATGGGCTGCGCCTTCCGTCATGCCGTGCCTCAGACACGGTGGATCTCAAACGGTTTACTGCCACAACGGCCATTGTTAGGCTACGGAATCTTTTGTCTAATTCTGTAGATTTTGGTGTTGACCACTCCTTCAGTATGTGACAAAATGTACATTCATTGAAGAGTACGACGTCGAAGACAGAATAAACGCTGAAAGGGAGATCTGTTGCGACGAGTGAGTGAAAAAAAAAAAAAAAACACGTCAGAACTTTGCATACAAAATAACATACCAAACACACCAGAAAGCATTAGAAGTATTTTATTGAATTAAAAAAAAACGTAAGTACTCAGCCAAGTTATAAAGGTGTTAGCGATTTTCATGACATTTTATGTGAGCGTTTCTGCCTCAGAAGACTGCCTAAAAATACAAAAATAGAAGAGAGAGAGAGAGAGAGAGAGAGAGAGAGAGAGAGAGAGAGAGAGATTTCACGTGAGTGTTTCCGCCTTTGAAGAGAGCCTCAAAACAGAGAGAGAGAGAGAGAGAGGAGAGAGCAGAGAGAGAGAGAGAGAGAGAGAGAGAGAGAGAGAGAGAGAGAGAGAATCAATACCAGATCCTTCCATTACACACAGCCAAACTAAAACCAGCTGTCACCTACACAAAGAAATGGACACACACACACACACACCAATCCTAAGACCAATCGGGAGAGCCCCAAACAAAAGTCGGGAAAAGAACACGTACTCCTATCACTTACGTTTCCAAGTTTGCCACGCCAGACCTTCACCATCACAACTACATCGATTATACTACTTGAACGTCACACACTACACACGCACGTAAAAATCATACAGAAATCAATAAAGCGAGAAGTAAAGCTGAATTACAAAAGCTCCACCCATCCACTCATCCCTCCCCACTCATTTCCTCAAATCAAAAAAAGAAAAAAAAAAGACAAAAAAAGACGATGGACCGTCTCACTATAGTTCTGGATCTTCGTGAGGTCTACATTGTTCGGGGTGCCATTTCTCGTAGAAACTGCACTCATTTCCTCAGAGACTCCTTACAACATATGCGATAAAAAAAAGGACAACTTGAACGATATATCAGGCTCTTGAAGTACAGGGCGCCAAAAAAAAAAAAAAAAAAAAAAAAAAAAGAAGGATGGACCGTCTCACTGTAGTTCTGGATCTTCGTGAAGTCTACATTGTCCGGGGAGCCATTTCTCGTAGAAACTGCACAGCAGCACTGAAAATTTGAAAAAGAAAGAAAAACAAACTGAGACGATGCAAAATGAAACAATGCAATGAAACACGATAAAGTCAAATGAGCATATTGCTGATGACGGACTGAACTGGG
>CM065715.1:80848427-80850927 GCA_033310375.1 Conus canariensis
CCAGGAGCATATGGACAGTGATAAAAGCATTAACACTAACAGACCAGCCTGTTCATCGATGTAAATCTACTGAGCTCTACCAGGGATATGGACAGCTGATGAAGCATTAAACACTACACAGACCAGCCTGTTCATCGATGTAAATCTACTGAGAGCTCTACAGGAGATATGGACGCTGATGAAAGCATTCAACACTAAAGACCAGCCTGTTCATCGATGGAAATCTATGATAGGGTGGGTGAGTGCGGGAGGTGAGATGTGATGGGTGAATGTGGATGGGTAAGGATAACGGTTGGTGCACGTACGTGCGTGCGTGTGTGTATGTGTGTGCGCAAGGTGTGTGTCGTATGTATGCCCGCGCGCGCGTGTGTGTGTGTGTGCGACTGCGCGTATGTGTGTCAGCAGGAGAATTCCGACTGCTCTTCCAACCAATCGCAACGAAGTTTACCTGATTCAGCAAACCACACAACCTGACACGTGTATTAATATTCATCAATGAGAGAGAGAGAGAGAGAGAGAGAGAGAGAGAGAGGAGAGAGGCGAAGTTTAAACAGTTCAGTTTCCAGCTGAACTTCTCCCTATTTCCAGCCATTTGATCTTCGATACAAGAACACCGACTGTTTTTTCAGGACTGGAGATCAAAGAAGGAAATCTTTTCTGGTTCTTCCATCGTCCCTACCCCTCCCCATGCACCCAAAATAGTAACACCGTCTGATTGGTAGGAAGAGCCCTCGGCTTTTTCCGTTGTTGAACAAGCGGTGATTGGGAATGGGGGAAGAGCGGGAGGTATGCAGCAGCGTGCAGGAGGGGGGGGGGGGGGGGGAAGATGCGGATGGCCAGAATGTGAAGAGAACAACGCCTTCACATGCATGACGCAGAAATCCACTCACAAACATCATGGCTGTTCCCGTGTGAGCCCCCATGGTGTGAATCTGCAAAGGAGAAAGACGTGTACCGAGGAGGTATTACACTCACCTCCTTCATGAATCGAAGAAGACCACTCGGCCATCTTGTAACAGACTGGCTCTGGGGGCCTCAGACCACTTTAGGATGCAAGGTAGGAACTTGTGTTGTTATTGCACCATCTTTTACTGAATAGTCGAGCACTTTCATGCGCGTGCGCGCGCCACAACTCTCTCTCTCTGTCTGTGTGTGTATGTATACAAACATATATATGTACGTGTGCGACAGAGAGAGAGAGAGAGAGAGAGAGATGTGTGTGTGTGTGTGTGTGTGTGTGTGTGTGTGTGTGTGTGTGTGTGTGTGTGTGTGCGTGCGTTGTGTGTTGTGTATAAACGCACAAACACGTATGCATAGGTACACACGCACGCACATATGAACACAGGAGAAAATGCGCTTGACTGTGGCAACAATCTAAAAAAAAAAAAAATCGACGTACAGTGGAACGCAATACGCTGTGAAACGATGCAGTACAACTCAATGTAACACAAACACATTGGAATACAACGAAATGCAATCCAAAAGCACAATAAAGTACTTTACAAAGCAGTATAATGAACAGCAATACAATACAGCGCAATATTCTGAAATACACACAAAGGAATATCATGCTCTATAACAGAACGCAAGACAGAACAATGTCATACAACAAAATAAACGCTGTGCAGTGCAGTACAATGCAATGTGACGAAACGCAATGCAATATAACAAATTGCACACAATAAAACAAAACGCAGTACAATGCCATGCAATATGTACAATGTGAAGTAATGTAATATGATAACAATACAGTACAGCACGCCACTGTGGAGTGCAAATTAACGAAACACGTGACGATGCAATGCAATGCATTGCGATACAACTACACGCAACGCAGTATCATACAACATACAGCAGCAATACAAAGGAACACAGCCACTACACAATACGATAAAACAGAATACAAAAACAAAACAAAACAAAAAAAGTCAACCATTTCTCAATACAATGCACAACAATAAAACACAGCTATCATACAACACAATGTTGAATAAAACGCAACCACTATGTAATATAACACAATGAAATGGATTAGAGCTGAAAGCAGCACAATGCAATACAATACAACTGAATACAATGCAGTATACACGACTCAGCCTTATATATACTACCATCATTAGTACAATTACTGACCCCCCCCCCCCCCCCCTCAAAAAAAAAAAAAAGAAAGAAAGAAAAAAAAAAAAGAAAAAGTGTTCAAACCAATCAATACTTTAAGTTTTGTTTATGATCGAAATTTATTATGAAAAAGGTAACGTCCTAGTAAACGCATAATATCAAAACTCATGAGTTTCTCTATCCCTCTTGTTACTTTTATTATCATTACCTGGAAATCCGGGCTTGGTTTCAAGTAAAATCCCTGGTGTCCAAAGTTTCGGGCCTAGAACACACACACACACACACACACACACACACCACACACACACACACACACACACACACACACACACAAACTGTACATAATACACAATATATTTACTTCACACTATTAGGAATTTAC
>CM065715.1:80855927-80870927 GCA_033310375.1 Conus canariensis
CCCGTCTTTCTATTGATTTCTCAACATAATTTATGTTGTAATTTTGTGAGTGTACATAATTTTGTTTAGCCTACCTCCGCCGGTTGAGCTGTCTACATAAACTGTATTTTAAACTTTTGTGTGTCCTCCCTCCCTCTTTCTCGTTAACTCTATCTCAGCCTGTCGATCTGTTGTTACACGCACCAAGTTGATACTTTTTCACTTTTCTGTTTACCCTGCTCCAGTCTGTAGATCTATTTACATATTCAATGCAGTCATCATTTGAATGCTTTGTTTGTTTGTTGTATTGCATTTAAAAACAAACAAACAAAAAACTCTACCTCTTTATCGGAAATGTTGGCGACAAGCCCGGCTTCTGCCCGTGTGATGACGTCATGGAAAGCGATGATTGGTGGATTCCGCCTGAGAACCTCCATTTTGGCGAAGGATATGCGGGACATAGGCCAAGTAGGCACCAGTCGGCATTTCAGGCGGCTGACCTGCAACGACAGGCAGATCCATTGACAAGTGGATTAAAACGTTGGATTTTTTCTGTGGTGTGGCGTGTATGTGCGGTGAGACAGACAGACAGATAGACAGACAGACACAGACACACATAGACAGACAGACAGACAGACAGACAGACAGACAGACAGACACACACACACACACACACACACACACACACACACACACACAAAGGAGACAAGTGGGGTTTGGTGGTTTAGGTGGGACCAGAGTATAGAGAAAAGGAATGGTTAAGGGGTGAACTGAGGGGATCGAGGAGGGAGGCGGGGCAGGAGCACAGTAATACGAAAGCAGACGGGCGGATCTTCAACAGTATAGCAGGGTTGTTCGTAGGGCTAATGCAGACACGTCACTCAATTACGGGGGTCATGAGCACGAAGCTGACAAAACTGACGTTGAAAAAAATGTTATCAAGAAACGAGCAAGAACTTCCAAACGGGGGACGCAACTTTCGATTGTAATAATAATGTGCAGACTTCTATAGCGCGGTTTCCCGGTCTACGACCGCGCTCACCGCGCTTTACATGAAAACATAAAAAAAAGAACAACATACACGAAATATATAAGCTTATGTCACCATGAACAATAACGTAAAGCATTTAAAATGAACAAGCAAATTAGAACAACAAAATTCACACATATAAGATTTATAGCTCATTTGTAAAACGATATACCCGTTCAACACACACGCAACACACACACACACACACAGAGCAATATGACAAGATATAAAATGATTGATTACCTAATGTTTTGTTTTAAAAACAAGGACATTAAGAAAGATGGGTGTTTATTTGGAATCATAATGCAATTTAAATAAATATGTCTTTAATGCCTTTTAAAAAGATGATTTTGGCTGAACATAGCGGATAGATCTGGGCAGTGAATTCCATTGTCTTGGGGCAGCAAATGAAAAAGAACGTTCGCCAAAAGTCCTAGTGCGAGTCCTCGGAATGCACCAAGTCAGATGATCTGCAGACGACCGGAGTGGTCAGGATGGTGAGTAAATGGACAACAGATGGGAAAAATGAGCTGGAGAAGACTTTGAGAAGAAATCGTGGCAAAGGAGGGAAAGCTTATACTGAATGCGTGCTTCAATTGGCAACCAGTGCAGGGTTTGTAACAAAGGTGTAACATGATCTCTGTTTTTTTAGCCTTAAATACTAGTCTTGCAGCTGAATTTTGCACCTTTTGTAGCTTATCTATAGATCTTTTAGGGCATCCCGCTAAAAGGGCGTTGCAATAATCAAGTCTAGAGAGGACAAAGGCACAGACTAATGCTGCTATTGTGAGGTAGTGACGAATAGAACTAATCTGGCGTAGAGCTGCATAAGCTGATTTGCCAATGTGCGATGTGTGCTTATCAAGTGGTAAGTCATCAGATATAATAAATCCTAGATTGCGTGCAAAAGGGGAGAGCGCAATATCAAAGTTTCCAATATGAATATTGGATGGTTTAGGACAGAGTAAGGATTTCTTCGAGTGAATGAGAAGTGCCTCAGTTTTATCATCATTTAACTTCAATTTATGTTCAGTCATCCAAGATTTTACCTGACTAATACAATTTTGCATATTCTGTATATATATATATATATATGTTTTTTTTTTTAAATCTATTTCCACTGGCTGACAAGAGCTGTAAAGTTGGGTGTCATCTGCATATGACAAGTTAGAGATGGACTGTCGTTCGATAAGAGCATGGAGAGGTTTTGCATACATAATGAATAGGACAGGACCCAGTACTGAGCCCTGAGGTACGCCAAAAGATAATGGTTCTGCCTTAGATAAGGAGTCATTTATGATGACAGACTGTGCGGTTTGTTAAAACGTTGTGCAACGTTGGCGTCAATTTTTTTTTAATCCGTTTTATTTCTTTTCGGTGGGTTTGCACGATACCTGCGTACATGGACACACACACACACACACACACACACACACACACACACACACACCACACACACACTGACTGACTGACTGATGATAAGTCAGTGTGTGTGTGTGCGTGTGCTGTGTGTGTGTGTGTGTGTGTGTGTGTGTGTGTGCGTGTGCGCAAGCGTGTGCATGTGCGCGCGCGTGTGTGCGTGCGTGCGTGCGTGTGTGTGTGTGTGTGTGTGTGTGTGTGTGTGTGTGTGTGTGTGTGTGTGTGTGTGTGAAAACTATAATCTGACCTAAAGTGTTTGCGCGTAGATTAACGTATATTATATTATATGCTGGAATCGCTTACACAGCTTAAATGGTCTCTAAATCAAAACATGGAGTGTGTCTTATTCTGTCTGATTCCCTTTCTGCTTGCGAGGCCATTGGTGGCCGTAACAGCAATCCTCAGCTCCTGAATTTTTCAGTACACCTCTCCGCAATGCAGCCAAAGTTGGACTGAAGCTGAATGCCAAGAAGTGCAAAGCCATGAAAGCCAACAGCAGGAGTGACGATAAGCTGAAGGTTGGAGGAAGTGAAGTAGAGCAGGTGGAGAGCTTCACATATCTGGGTGCAAATGTGACAAAGGACGGTGGAGGCACAGCTGATGTCACGAAGAGAGTAGCCTTGGCCAGCGCACAGATGAAGCGGCTATCAAACATCTGGCAAGCCAGCGACATAGGCAGAAAGACTAAAGCTTCCCTTTTCAAGAGCCTTGTCTTGTCCGTCCTACTCTACAGATGCGAGACTTGGAAACTGACTAAAGGAGAGGAAGAAAAGCTTGACACCTTCCAGACCAAGTGTCTAAGGAGGATTTTCAAGATCTGATGGCAACAACATGTCTCCAATAAGACAGTTCTTGAGATAGCAGAAGCAGGAAAGACCAGCGAGGAGGTGAGGAGACGGAGATGGAACTGGATTGGGCACATAATGAGGAAGGAGAGGAACGACGACTGTGCTGTGGCCCTTGGTTGGACACCAGAGGGAAGAAGGAAAAGAGGCCGACCGAAAACAACATGGCGGCGAATGGTGGAGACGGAGAGAAACGGCGCAGGCTGGAAAACATGGAGTGTTGTATGCCATGCAGCTGCAGACCGAACATAGTGGAGGAGAGACGTCCAAGCCTTATGTGCCTCCTGGCACAGAGAGATTTAAAGTTAAGGTAAGGTTCTCCGAAATTGATGGTTGCAGCATAGTCTGGCTTTGGTTCCCAGTCACTTTGGCGTTCTAGCCAATGAGGTGACCTATAAATTTGCCAAGAATGCCAGAAATAAAGAACTGTGCAGGGTCTCTATCCCTCACATCAATAGGAAACGCAAAGTTATACCTCTGGCAAAAGGACTGGGGCACGCAGACGAACAACAAACTCTTTAAAAAATTTGCCAAGAATGCCAGAAATAAAGAACTGTGCAGGGTCTCTATCCCTCACATCAATAGGAAACGCAAAGTTATACCTCTGGCAAAAGGACTGGGGCACGCAGACGAACAACAAACTCTTTCAAATCCATCAAAACCTCACACAAGCTTTGCCGTCTGACACTGAATGGGCCGTAAAAAAGAAATAGTTTTGTGCCGGCTACTCACTCGCCACTCATTTCCCACCTCCTCGCATCCAAAGCTGAAGATGGACCGCAGTTTTCCGATAATATGTGTCGACAGAAAGAATATTGTGGTTAGCTTTTTTGTCCGTCTTCTTGTACTTCTTGGGGTAATATGGTATGCTCTGACACAAGAAACCCGTTATCACACTTTCGGAATGAAAATATATTTGAAAGTTCACACACACACACACACACACACACACACACACACACACACACACACACACACACACACACTGCTAAAGGTAACAGAGAAAATCAGAAGGAAAACCCCACAATGACTTGCAAATATATGCAGAGAGTAACCAATAAACAAACTTAAAACAATCGCACATTAAATTACCATATCAGACCACACCATCAATACCACACTACGCCCTGAGCCCCATATGCGTTCCATTCATGATCATCCTCACCTGTATGCTGGTACCACGGCAGAGGCTTTCGTAGTTCCTCCTGTACTCGTCCTCTTTTCCGTAACGCACCGGCCGCCCCTCGGCGGGCACATTCTCTCTCTTGAGGCGCTCCTTGAAGAAGGCTTGGTTGGTGCGGGCCACCATGTTGTCTGGGTCTGCACAAGGCGGCGAGAAGAATGACGTTTTTCTTTTTTAATTTGCTTTGGAAATACGTCTTGTAACGATTCTATTCCAAACAGGTATGCAAAGGGGAAGAGCTAGAGGAGAAGGAGGAGGAGAAGACGAAAAGGTTGCAGAGGATGACTGCCATGATGACGGCTGTAATGACAATGCTAATCTAAGCGCAGGAAAAAAAAAGAAGGGCAAGGAGAAACAGAGATGGAGAAGGGAGAGAAACGTGCAGTGATAAAGGTTCTCATTGTGATACTGTTCAAAGCTCAAAGCTCAAGGTTGTGAGGAACAGCAAAAGGAGGAAGAAGAAAAGAAGCAGAAAAACAAAGAAAGAAAGGAAAGACAGACGGAAGGGCGCACGGAAGGAAAGAAGGAAGAAAAAAGAAAGAAAGAAAGACAGAAAGAAGAAGAAGCTAAAGATGACTATGACTACAAAGACGTTAATGGTGATAATGATGATAGTCAAAGATAAATCACCGACCATGTCCACCGTATTATAATCCTATGGACGCGAGAAGCGAACACTAAGAACAGACCTGAAGAGAAAAGCCAAGCGTTGGAGAGTACATGCTTCCGTCGGCTTGTCCGCATCTCATACAGGGTGCATATCAAGACCAATGACTATGTCCGGCAGCACGTCAACACATGCACTGACAGACAGTAACCTTCCCCTCGCAGTCACCAGACTCCGTCGGCTTGCATGGTGGGCATGTGTCCCACCTGTCTTACCGGGTATACGTCGGCCAGACCGACAAAATGCTGCATGAAGAAGGACTGGTTTTGTTACAACACCTCCGTCCTGTTGCATATGACTGACAACAGCCAGCTGTGGAGGTCACCGACCGTAGGTAACTTGGACTGAATGGATGTTTGGAAGCCTGCATGCAAGGTAGGTAATCTGTATTGAGAGTGGCGCTTCCATTTTCGTAGGACAGATGCTGCCGGAGGCCACGCCCAAAGCAATCTTGCCCCTTTGGTCAGCCCAACAGTTCAACCAGAGAGACAGAATGCTTAACACATGGGTGTGAAACGGTGCGCCGGTAACGCAGATGGTTTGCAATCCTGGCGCGCGCTTCCAACCAAATATTTGACTCTCTAGATCTATTTGCTTGACCCATGAATTGAAAACAGCTAACTTTATCTGCAATGGAGAGATAGTGTAATCTTCCCCAGATCATTTTTTCCGGAACAGATCCACTGAAGGGCGAATGTCCATCACGGCACCCTTCCGACCTGAAGTCAAGAGAACACGAGCCATGAAGACCAGAGGCTTAATGTTCCCACGCACATTTCACCAAACAATGCTTTTGAAATGCTGCTGGTTTATAAGGTAGCTTTGTACATGTGGTAATCCTGTCTAAATGTCCCCATGCACATTTTACCAAACATTGTTTTTGAAAAGCTGCAGCGTTATAAGGACACCCTGTACATGTGGTAATCTTTCTGATAAAACAATGGTAAACAATATCAGTGACTTCTATCGGGGGCCGGGATAGCTCAGTGGTAGAACGCCGGACTCGTAATCCTAGGGTTGCGGGTTCGAATCTCCGCCGAGCCGTTTCGGTACAGGGGGATTTTTTCCCTCTGAGTTAACATTGCTTCTGACTCCATTTCCCATACAGTCCTTCGAATGAGACTATAAACCGAGGTTCCGTGTGTGAACGCACGTTTAACATCTTGCACGCACGTAAAATCCCATCACCAACTTTCGGAAGAGAAGGCCAGTTTGGCCGTTGGTATGGATGACACGTTACACATAGCATGCACCTTCCCCGAAGTTGGAGTATGGCTGCCTTAATTGCGGGATAAAAAAAACGGTCATACACACAAAACTCCACTCCCTTTGTTGGACAGATGGGCTTGATACTTGCCTGTCATTACAGGGAGTGTCCGAAGGACAGAAGAAGAAGAGAAGTGACTTGTACCTACCAGTGAAACACCCTTGAATCATGCTGCGCGGGAAGAACGACCGCTCACTTGCATTCAAAAATGATTTATCTCCCCTTTTTTCAACATTCCGTCATGATTAAAAGTGAATTAATTAGAAAACACTCTGATATTCTACATAAATGTCAATCAATGCATATGCTGATACATATGGCTTAAACGAATCGGACCTTTATATTTGACGAAAAGAAACTGTCTTTCAAAGGGAAGTAATCTTATGTGGTTTTGAGTAGGAGAATCCTTGGAAAACCCTAATGAGATAGCTTCCCTTGGTAATCTTCATAGGTGTCTTAAAACACCGGCAATGTCATCAACATGAATGCTGAGCAGGCGTATTACATGAGACAGACGGAAACTGTGATGATATACACAGAAACGGAGCAGAGACCACGTCGATTGTACCTTTCTTCAGCAAGTCTTCAGTAGCTTTCAGCGCCTCTGGCATCATGTTGATCTGTAAACAAAAGTAATTACACCATCAAGTGTTCACTGGTGTGGAAACAACATATTGGGCTACTATACCCATCTTGTGAAAGTATCATCAGACCGACAAACAGACACAAACACGCACAAAGACACAAGCAAACAAAGAGGGTTGGATACGGTACCCTGTTTCATAGTGCTACTCCTGCGTGCAGGTGAAATAAATCATCTACCCCCCCCCCCCCCCCCCCCCACACACACACACACCACGTACACGCTTGCAAGCATTGCGTAAATTTACATCTTATCGCATGGGCACATGAAATCGCATCCATAATTCTTTGCAAACACACACACACACACACACACACACGAGAGAGAGAGAGAGAGAGAGAGAGAGGAGAGAGAGAGAGAGAGAGAGAGAGAGTGAATGTGTGTGTGTGTTTTTATGAGAGAGAGAGAGGAGAGAGAGAGAGAGAGAGAGAGAGAGAGAAGGACACACACACACACACACACACACACACACACACACACACACACAACGTTCTGCTCGCGCCCGTTAGCTTTTACTGTAACTCAACAAACTGAAGACAAAGAGATTAATAACATATTCTGAAGCACTGAATTTATTATTTTTGTTGGGTCCCATCTCACTGTGGTATAAAGTGGAAGAAAATAGCAGACAATCCTGCAAAAGAAGGAGCAAATAGAAACGCTGAAAATTTATCAAAAAATCCCTTAGATTTGTCCTCTTGTGAATTAATCCAAATTATGGAAAAGTATATACATAAGCAGAATTTTAGCCAAAGCATGGCTACTTTACCATTGTGCCCAAGGCACATTGTTAGATTAATTCATTAATTAAGGCTGAATACTTGGAACACTAAATATTCTCATGGTATTTCTTGTGTCTGCAGAGAAAACATTTCTGTGCGTCATCTTTTGTTTGAATGCTCAGTGTTGACCTCGCTCTATCAGGAGAAAGGTGCTGAGATGAATAACTTTGATAATAGCAATACTGTCTTATATGGTTCATGTGTTGCTGAAACTGCCATGGTTGTTTCGCATTCACAGGTTGCAAAATTTTTGTAAAGATCACAAGTTTGTGTACCACTAAGGCGTTTCACTTATGTAAATATGCACATATCAGATGTGGCTTTGCAAGTACTAGATAAGTTGAGTGTCAAGGTGGTTTTCTTTTTCTTTTTTTTAACAAGTGTCTAATATCATCTGTATCATCTGGCGATGAAAAGACATTAAATGAACCACTGAACTGAACTGAACTGAATTTATTCCAAAGATTGTTGACCAGAACAATCCAAGTTCATTAAGACCAGATAACAAAAGAATCACATGAAAATCTCTCTCTCTCTCCCCCCCCCCCCCCCTCCCCTGCCCCCTGTCTCCCAGACAAGCACGGCATTACTATATATGATCAAATCAATTGAAAATGCAATCACAAACATCAACAAAACATGCATGTTTAAATGTACTTATTCACATTCCTTATAAAGTCACGTGCTAGCATCCTTACCGCATTCAATTATCCTCGCATAGACTTATCCATGTAGGCGCGTACGTGCGCGTTTGCGAGCGGCGCACTGTGTGTGTGTGTGTGTGTGTGTGTGTGTGTGTGTGTGTGTGTGTGTGTGTGTGTGTGTGTGTGTGTCGGGTTCCACTCACCCTGAAATAAGCGGACGCGAGCATACCGAGGACGTTGGTGGCGTTGAACCCGTCCTCCTCTCTCCTCATCTCATTCAGCTGTGGCGACTTGGACAAGTGCTTCAACCATTGCGCCGCGTAGTAATAGTCGTCCTCCTCCACCGCCACTTTCACGATTCGGAACTGCTCCTGAGGAGATACGGGGGCCAAAGAGACGTGCTGACCCATCCGGCCATGTAGGAGATCGTTGGTTCGAATCCCTTGTGTGTGCTGGATGGTGAGGATGTTGTAGGACACTGACATCATGTCCGCTGCCGAGGGGAGGTTCGCTTCGATATTGGACAGTCGGGAGATGACGTGTGGCATATGCCCTATGGTGGAAAAAAAAGGAGAGAAAAGTCTACTTCAGTTAATGTAGTTGAGGCCGTATTTGGTTGAACAAGAAGAAAAAGGGAAAGAAGAAAATAGAAGTGAAATAAAAAGAAAGGCACTCACATTCATATGAATCCGAGCCCGTGTGCGCTAGATAACACACACAAACGCGCGCGCGTGCGCTCGCGCACACACACGCACACGCGCGCACACACCTACAAACATACAAGCACGTTCTCTCTCTCTCTCTCTCTCTCTCTATATATATATATATATATATATATGGAGAGAGAGAGAGAGAGAGAGAGAGAGAGAGAGAGACTGAGATTGATATACATTATCCATCTATCCATCTTTCTTTCTATCTACCTACCTATCTATCTATCCATCTATCTGTCTAGGGATAGATATAGATAGATACAGAGAGACAGATTGCTGTTGGCTGGAAATCTGCTGTGTGTGTGTGCACGCGCGCACGTGTGTGCACGCGCGACGTGTGTGTGTGTGTGTGTGTGTGTATGTGTGTGTGTGTGTGTGTGTGTGTGTGTGTGTGTGTTGTGTGTGTGTGTGTGTGTAGCTGAAACACATGCCAACCTCGTTAGAAACTACCAGAAGCCATATTAACATATAACCCGTTCTCCAGAAGTGCTTCAAAATATAGAGGCTGCACATGTCTCCGACAAAGCACATCGATTTTGTTCTGCGCTTGGATTCAGTCACTTTCGTTAATTAAATTAACTGTGCCAAGGGACGCAACTACGATACTGTACATCGCAATCTACACAGTAAACTCCCCTGAGTGATTTATTTTGCTATTTAAGATCGTTGCTCACTTATTCCTGAAAAGCGTTGCTGTTCCTGACGAATTCTATGGTGTCACCGGCCATACCTTCATTCGAACACACACACACACACACACACACACACACACACACACACACACACACACACACACACACCCCACCCCCATACACACACACATCGCCCCGGCACTCACACTCCCGACAAGCCCTGCTGTTCCTGACGAGGTCGATGGCACTCTGCCAGCGGTAGTGCAGCCTCTGGGTTAGGTGGAGCACGTTGACGGGGTGAGACAGGTACTCCTTCACCGCCGACCCCACCTCCCTGTGCGTCTTCTTCGCTTCCTCCACGAGCCTGGGAACAGTTCAGTGCGGAATACAAAACAACAGAATTGGAACACATTCAGTGGAAATAGCTTCACGTTTAAGGGAGGCAGAGGGACCTGAAACATTTGCTTCTCTCCCCTAGGATACTGTTTTTCTGACTTGTTTGCGAACGCTTTAAGTAATGTTACAGTATTTAATGCTCTCCTTCCCTCCCGTAACCCTTATCCCTTTAGTATTTCGTTCGTCGGTTTTGAGCTTTGGGACCTCTAAATCTAATTCCTTGTGACTGAATCTAGCTAGATTCCTTTGCTGAAAAAAAAAGAGAAAGAAACTGATTAACATTCAGGAACTGACAGGTCGAGCCTATCCTAATAGTTGACACATCGTCTGAATACAGCAGCATATTTAGGAAGGTGTAATCTGAAGCAAACGAAAAGACAGAAGAACAGGGTAACAACTTCTTCTTTGGGCAGTTCTGAATAGCCCTCGAAGACAGAAAAACAAAACAAAACAACAACAATAAATCCCTTCCCCTAACAAAAGGCGACAATAGATAAGAAGATGAAATTTCGGTCAGCAAACCGGAAATTTTCAGCAAAAAGTTTTTTTTTAAAAAGTGGAAATAGCCAAATATCCACCATCACCATGAGTCGAAAATAAAACAGAGAGACGGGGGGGGGGGGGGGGGGGGGGGGGGGGGGGGGGGGGGGGATGGGGGGGGTGGGGGGGGTGGGGGGGGCGCGGGCGGTGTGTGTGTGTGTGTGTGTGTGCGGCGCGGCGCGCGCGCGTGTGTGTGTGTGTGTGTGTGTGGTGCGTGCAGTGTGCGCTTCCTTTGTGTGTGTGTTGTGTGTGTGTGTGTGTGTGTGTGTGTGAGTGGTGTGATGAGTGTGTGAGAGAGAGAGAGAGAGAGAGAGAGAGAGAGAGAGAGAGACATACAGACAGACAGACAGTTAGAAAGATAGGCAGCTGCCATGACGATGTGAAACCTGACATACGAAGCCGACGTAGGGAAATCGAACAGATGTAATATTGAACACACGTCTCTCAGCTGTGTTAAGGGAGATGGGGACACAGATGGCAGATACTGGGAGTCAGGAAGGCGGCTGATATTTTCGAAGTCTGTCACACACACACAACCCCACACACACACACACACACACACACACACACACACACTGAGAAAGGACATCGCCATCTGACCGTCACATGCGTGCGCTCTTGTGCGTATGCGCGCACGTGCGTGTGTATGTACTCTGGTGTGCAACATGTACATACGCTTAAACGCACAGCACATTCTCGCAATGTCCATATTATTGAAGTTACAATTTTTGGAGGATTCATCTGTAAGTGAACCAGTTTGCTTTCTCATGTCCGAATAAAATGCAGTCAGTCTGTGCTTCAACAGCGTAATTGTATTCAAGAAATACATTTTGTCAAAGTCAAGCCCTACACACCATAAACAACAGATGAAGTACACTTTTAATACAAACTGAACAAGAGTTCATAATGAACCACAAACCTTAGGAGTTCAAAATGAAACGATATATTTGACACGAGGATTCTCAGCAAATCATAACTTGAACTACGTGCTGCATTTGCAGTTCAAATCGTACCACAATTGTTAATCATTAGTATCAAGTTGAAAAGTAAACATTCAAATTAAATGGTCCATGTTGACCAACCATGTTGACAAACACACTTTAGTGTTCAATGCAGATCATACATATCAAAAAGTAGATACTGTGTGATACATACAACATGGATCCAAAATGAACCATACAAGTTAATTCAGTAGTGGCAGGTGGATATGTTTAACAACCAGTATTGTGTTAATAAAACTCGAGTTGAAAGCCAATCGTACATAGTCATAAGTTCACTTCATTTCATATTGTTTTCCAGGCCCACCAACCGCATGAGGATGTGTCAAGGTGTTGCCATCTCAGAATCGATTCCATCTATATCTGTAGAAAGTTCATTCTAAACATGCCCAAATCGCTTCTGCTTCCACAAAATCTGACATCAGTTGAATACAATACCATTTACCTCTTTTAACATCTCAGAAAATATATGTTATAGAACATCTCTGACCAAACGTTTGATGGAGTCAGCTGAAACGTGCTTATGTCTCTTTTCCTTCTCTCTCGACTCCGTGGAAAGTCGTTGTGGCATCACGTCACAGTTCACCAGGTTCATCCAGTTCTGTCGGTGATGTGCCAAGGGCTGTATCTCTGCGAATGTTTTCTCAATCTACCTTGCAATGCTGACGGTCCATCGTTTTGTTGTTGTTGTTGTTGTTGTTGTTTTTGCCATCCCCTCCGTCTTCCTCCTTAAAACATTTCCCTGGAAGATTGTTTTAGGAAGGGCATTGGGTGTTGTAACATGGCCGTACCAATGTAGTTTTTTTTTCTTGACGACTGTCCGTAGAACTTCGTATGGACCTGTGTGCTGCCTGATGGTTTGACGCACTTGTAGATTGGTGATATGATCAGTGTATCTGATGTTTGGTATCTTGCGGTAACATGTCATTTCCATGGCTTAGATTCTTCTTTGCGTATGTCTAAAGTCATTTAAATTGCAACATTTTAAAATATATGCACATGTTTCATAGTGAGTGGGCCATCACATAGCAACACACACGATGGAGCCTCCTCACATTTTAGTACGAGTGTGTGTAAAAAGAGTGGCCTGTGTAATCGGCACAGAACTATTACTTCATTGCGGTCACCAGTGGCAAATTGTCGAAACTCTTTAAAGTATATTAACCAGTATTGCGTTGCTTCAGTACGGGTTCAAAAATTAACATGCAGAAACACGTGTACGTACAATAATGACACAGTGTTTCCTAGCAACGTGCGGTTGCAATAAAAGTTCGAAATAAACCGTACATATTAACCAGTCCTTTGTGAAAATACAAAGCAAATCACGCACGTTTGCTAGTATTGTGTTGTTCCATAGTTTAAAGTAAACATACACGTTAAATAGTACTGTTTTGATAACATTGTACTTCAAAGTGAATTACACATGTCAAATAGTACTGTGTTGATAAAATGGTAGATCAAGAGGAACCATACATATTAAATGGCACTATATCGATAAGATCATCGTTTGAGGTGAAGTAAATCATACATATCAACTACTTATTTTGTCTTGATTTTAATCTATTATCATATTTTTCCGGATTTTTCTTCTACTTTTCAACAACAATCTGCTTTGTAGTACAACACCCTATTTCATGTCAATTCGAAACAGACCGGAATACTGTTATGTCAGTGAAGTTAACATTATTTACATCATTGTCTCTGTATAAAGTTATCATCCAAGCAACACATCGCTCGCTCCCAACCCTTGCACTTTTCATTTTCCTCCCCCCTCTTCTTCTCCATCAATAGTGCAATGCCCTTGCATACTTATTTTTTTCAATGCTAATTTTGTATTCTTAACCCTGCTCAGGACGAGGACACGCTGCAAAAAAAAAAAAAAAAAAAATCAATCAGCTCTTAACTGTAAGACCTTGCAAACTCAGGCAATTTCATCTTACCTTGACACCCACTCACGCGCACGCAACAAACACCAACAACCACTCACTTGCGCACGGACGTCAAGTTATGCGCAGCGTCGACACTGGCTTCATCTTGATGCTTGATAAGTTCTTCCCTCAGAAACAGGTCGACGTTGGTCAAACTCTCCTCCTCCATGTAATATAACTTCAACAAATTGGCATAGCTCGTGAACATGTGATCGTGCGTCTCCGAGGCACCCACGCCCTTCTGCAGCAAGCACAGCGTTAAACACAACACCCCAACCAGTGAAAGCAACATTTTTTTCCTTCACTCCCCCGTTACTCAGCTCTCTCAAGTTTATTAAGCCCTCGGAAATGGCGACGAAAGTGACAGAGTCAAACCAACTTGGCGTAAGACTTGTTGAACAAGGCGGTATCGAACGGAAAACGTGTACAGTTTGTGAAACGGACGTGTTGCCTGCCACGCCATGCCAGCTGTTGCGCGTGGATCGAGAGGTGAAAGTTGAACGGGCCGCTACAGGCTAGGTAGGCCAGCTATGGGAGACTGCCAGTTTCGAAAAGTCCGTGGTATGACTGTTGTTTAATATGAAAAGAGTAACTGTCTTCGTGATAAAAAGGTGATGTTTTTCATAACAGAGGGTGATGTTTTTTTTCATGAAAGGAGTAATGTACTTCATGACAAGAGCAGTTTTCACACCATCAAAGTAACTAGAGCATCAAATGAGTCGCCATGACTCCTCTGCGATGCGTATAAAGCATCGTTGAAGATGCCAATCAAAGAATGTTCAGTTCATATTGTTGACAGCCCACCGGGCTTCGGGGAAGGGTGGAGGTATATCTGAGCTGTACCGATAACTTGAGGGGCATAATTATTTACTTCATTGTCGATGTTTTTCTGGTAGTCAAAGACTCATAAATCAATTGTTTTACTGTGCAATCTCATCACACTTTTCGTACGACTTAAGTTGTCACATACGGTCAAATTACGATTTTGACTTCAAAATGTCATTGCACTCATAACAAACAGTGATTAGCACCTTACGACAATTATGTTTATGAGGTAAACAACTCTTGTATAGTTCCACAAAGAAAATCATAACATAGATCTTTTGACACCAGTATGTTCCCGTAGCTGGCAGCTGACTGTAAGGTCGATCCCTGGTCACGTGTGGCGGTGGGAGGAGAAAACGAAGAGGGACCGGATTGTGGCGGCTCTGGGAAATTGAATCGATCAGTCTGTCGATAAATCAGTTTCATCAGCTAATCAGTGAACCAGATTAGCCAGCAATTGATTCAAGTGCTCACAGTTCAACATGGCGAAGGGCATTCTAAGTCTGAAA
>CM065715.1:80873427-80883427 GCA_033310375.1 Conus canariensis
GCGCGTGTATGCGTGACCACAAAGGAAGCCAAGTAGTGACAAACTTCCGTTCTTCACCTTGCAAAAATAGAGAAGCATTTTTCTTTTGCAGGCATTCTCAGGCATTTTCTTTCACAGAATGAGGTCTGATTTTTTTCCCTTCTTTGTTTTCTTTTTCTTCTTTTTTTTTCCCCCAGAAAATACAGGCATCTAAAGATAATGACTGGAAAATCAGGTTGTGTCGGTAAATGGCGCATGCTAGAATATCTGGAGCCAAAAGTGTTGACGAGAGTAACACACACACACACACACACACACACACACACACACACACACACACACACACACAACTATCTCATTTTATTTCGAACTCGTCACATGCCACATTGTCCTCGTCACAGTCTTGTACAACGGAGACGTCTGATGACTTCCTCTCGAACTGAAGACGGCAGAATGGCGAAACTGCTGTGTCGGAGAAATGGCGGGAGATCAACAGTTTCTTCTTGCTGACGTTTGTGATTCGTGGAAGCTATCTTGGGCAGTTTCATGGCCCCTTTCTGCAAGTAAAGGGCATTGAGAAGAAAACTGAATACGTGAAGTAAATAGAAAGAGTCAATACTGTACTCTATGAAAATTCAGCCATGCAACATGAAAAGTGGAAGGGAAAATCTATGATACCTGCTGTATGATGATATCCAAGCAGAGGCGGATTTAGAAACAGGAAACGGTTTACACAGGTTAAAAAAAAAGATGGGGGTGGGGGTGTAGAAAACGATATGGAAAGCCCGCAGACGGCTTCATTTAGAAACTCGCTTCCCTTTCCCTTGCCTCGGTGATTTTCTTCCGTTGTGACGTTCGAATTGAGATCTAGTGTCCCTCCTCAAAACACAAACACTAACCCTTCCTCCTGACGTTGTTTCTTTTCTAATCTGTCTCACAATTTAATCTCGAACAAGAAAGGAAGATGAATATGTTCGGAATCCCCCACCCCCACACACACTCCCATCTTTACAAGCATCCGAAATGTTTGAGACTGGAGATTAAGGATGTGAAAAAGAACAAGGCCACCTAGGCCTCATTGCATACAGTATTTCTTGAAAGAAACATACTGGGGTACATCATAAATTCATGGGGCCTCCAGCATGTGAACCGTTGGCTTTGTGATGCCCGTGGGAAGTGCAGGTGTGGATGGATGGAGAGAATGAGGGGGTTGTGTTGTACGCGACTCACAGGCATGCGTTTTCGTGAAAGGTGATGATAGTGGTTTTAATGGAATGCGTGGTTTCGGGTGCCATGTGTTCTACGTATATGGTGGAGGGAAGAGGGATGAAGATGAAGAGAGGAGGTATGTCTGTTCGTCCATTGATTGGCAGAGTTGTATATCTTTCCTTTAAAAGAAAAAAAAAAATGATTGGCAGAGTTGTATGTCTTTCCTTTAAAAGAAAAAAATCTGTCTACTGTGTCGTGCAATATTCTTTTCATTTTCACCTACTATCGTTTTTTCCGCGGTTATTATTATATTGTTATTATTGCCAATATCATCATTCTTGTAGTTATCATTACTAATATTATTACTATTATTATCAGCATTTTCATCCCAGTCAAGTTCATGAACTTTACTTCGAATTCACTACTATATTATCATCATTATTTTCATTAATGTTATTCTTATCATCATTACTGCAATTGTTATTGATCAATAACACACACACACACACACACACACACACACACACATATATATATATATATATAGAGAGAGAGAGAGAGGGTTGACTGCCAGAACCCAGTATCTCACTTGTATATATATATATATATATTTATTTAAAAACAGTCAAAGTAGATAAAAATCCAAACAAAATTAAAATATCCCATATATATATATATATATATATTTATATATATATATATATGTGTGTGTGTGTGTGTGTGTGTGTGTGTGTGTGTGTGTGTGTGTATGAGATACTGGGTTCTGGCAGTCAACCCTCGAGACATATATATATATATATATATATTCAATTATAAACAAAGCTTGCTCTTATGTCTTAGATTGAAGAAATAGGGGGAGATAAGCATTCATATCTGCAGTGGTAGATAATTCCGCCTAACTAACAGTATGTGCTTGAGTGGGTGAATGGGGAAAAATAAAATATATGCTTCTTAAAATGAGCCTTCAGCAAGCTTATAGTCTCCAAGGGGGAGACAATCTCCAATAGGGAGAAAACTCACCAGTAGAAAGAAACTCGTGGAGAGCGTGGCAGCAGAGAGTCCTCAGAAGAGAAGCCCCCTTCAAGCAAGTGTTTCGGCCCTTATCTCCTGACACTCTAGGGGGTTGGGCCACACCCGGTTCATGACTCCGGATGTCCCTCTGCTGCCCCTTTTTTTCCCATCTTGGGACGAGCCATGGCTGGGATTCGAACCCATGACCCTCTGGACATGCTCATTTTCCACTTAATGACTCGCGCTTTAACCACTGAGCCACAGGGACACCTGATATTTGTAGGGAAATTAAGCCTTATGAAGTTCACTTTTGTTCCTCCTTGACCAGATCCAGCTTGAACACCTCTCTGCCGCTTCTGCCATTGCTTTCAGGGCTCTGGTTTTTTCCTTCCCTGCAACTGAGAGCTGTTTCATGAGGCTGTATGCAGACGTTCCTACAAACCCCCTAGCTCCAATTTCTGCAGTGAGGACTTTTACCTGATAGCCTTCTCTCCTCAGGCTGTTTGCCAGATCAGCATACTTTTCAGTCTTGTAGATTTGAGCTGCCTCCATTCTGTTCTCATATGGCACCGTGAGCTCGATCATGATCAGCTGCTTGGTTGACTTAGAGTGGACTACTATGTCTGGTCTCATGCCACTCTTGCTGATGATCTCTGGGTGACTCTTCCATTCTGGGAGGTCTGCAGTGCACTCCCAGTCATCTGCCCCGTCCAGCAGACTCTGCCTGCATTGTTTCGAGTGGCACTGTTGTTCTTGGCCATGATTTGCTGCCTCCTGCCGTGAAGAATGTTGCGGGTGCTTTTGGAGTCCTGATTTTCCCTTTTGTGGTGTTGGTACTAGCCCAGACTACTTGTACAATTTCTTTGAGCACTTGGTTGTGCCTCCATGTGTACCTTCCTTGAGCCAGGGCTACTTTACATGAGCTTAGGACATGCTCCACTGTTTGTTTTTCATGGCAGAGGGGGCATGCAGGATCGTCTGTTTTCCCCCACTTCACCAGGTTTGCATTTGAGGGCAGAAGGTCATATGCAGATCTGAGAATGAAGCTGATCCTGAGAGGGGCCATGTGCCAAATGTCATTCCAAGTGAGACTTCTTTGGAGTGCATTCTCCCACGTTGTCCATTGCCCTTGCTGGCTCTGCTGGACTGCTTTTTGGAGTCTTTTTTGGTCTTCTTCTTTTCTCATCTGAATCATCATGTCTCTTTTGGCTTTTCCTTTGGCCTTTGACCACCATTCAGTTTTGGTCACCCCCAGTCCTTGTCTGTTGGTCTGTGTGTGTCCTGTTATTTCTCTGATCTTGAGACTTTCTTTTGCAGAATCCATCGCCTCTTGAACTTTCCATTTTCTGCCTGTCTTCAGCTGGGGCTTAATTGCTTCTACCACCTTGTCTCCTGAGTCCTCCAGCATGCTTTGAAGTCTGATCTTCCCTGCTTTGTATTCCTCCAGGATGGATTTCAGGGGTAGTTTCAGCTTTGCTTGGCGACAGTACAGCGCTATGTCAGTCAGACAGGGTGGGACACCAAGCCATTTCCTTGTGAACTTGTTGATTTTGGCTTCCATTGCCTCCACTATGCTGGTGCAGATGTCGTATATCATCAGAGGCCATAGCAGCTTTGGTATCAGCATGAACTGCAGACACCAGACCTTGTATTTGCCAGGGAGCCCACACTGGTCAATGGTCTCCAAGCCTTCCTCCGCCATCTGCTTGGCTTCTTTTGCTCTTTGTGTGTCTTTCAGCGTATCATCATACCATCTTCCAAGGCTCTTGACTGGTTCTTCTGTGACTGTTGGAATGGCCTGGTTGGCAACACTGAAGACCACAGATCCGGCCACTTTTCCTTTCCTCAGTGAGAGACTCCGTGATTTCTTTGGCTTGAACTTCATTCTGGATGAGGCAACTATGTCGTCCAGCCTCTCCAGCACATGACGTGTCTCGTCTTCTCTGGATGAAATCACTGTAGTGTCATCCATGAAGGCCTTGAGAGGAGGCATCTTGTATCCATCGCCAAGGTCTGTTTGTCTCGCGTTGTTTGTTGCTGCTTTCAAGATGAGTTCCATTGCCAGCACGAACAGTATTGGGGAAATTGCACAGCCCATTGCAATACCCACTTCCAAGTTGATCCAGTCTGTTGTGTACTCCTTGGTAGAGAACCGCATTGAGAAGCCATTGAAGTACTTCTTGAGCATGTCGCGGATGTTCTTTGGCACATGGTGCATCTCAAGAGCCAACTGTATCATCTCATGGGGCACAGATCCATATGCGTTTGCCAGATCAAGCCACACTACGTCCAGGTCTCTCTTTTCTGTTTTTGCTTTTTGGATTGCGTCCCAGATCATTGTGGCGTGTTCTACACAGCCCGCCACGCCTGGGATGCCACCTTTCTGGACTGACACATCCAAGTACTTGTTTTCCATCAGGTACTTGGTCAGCCTTGCTGCCATGACAGAGAAGAAGATTTTCCCTTCGACGTTCAGTAGTGATATTGGCCTGAACTGGCTAATGTCACTTGAGTTTTGCTCTTTGGGGATGTACACACCATCTGCCGTCATCCACTGGCCGCTGATCTTCTGGTTTCTCCAAGCCGATCGCAGCAGCCTGTGGAGCCACTCCAGCACCTTGGGACATTTCTTGTAAAGCTGGTAAGGTATTCCGTTTGGCCCTGGTGATGATTTGGCTCTGGCTTTGTCGACCACCTTCTTGATTTCCGCCAACGTTGGAGGCTTGCCATTGAACTGTTCCTCAGGGTTGGTTGGCCACACCAGACCTTGAATGTCGAGTGGTGCTTTGCTCTGTGGGTCAGAGTATGTTTTCCTCAGATGCTGCTCAAGAACTCCTTTGTCCACACTTAGGGTCCCAGATTTTGGCTGCTCAAACAGTGTTCTGGCAAACTGGAAGGGGTCTCTGAAGAAGCGCTCTTGTGTCTTCTTCTTTTTGCTCTTCCTCTTCCTCGCAGATTCCGCTTTGCTGAGGGCACTGTGTTTTTCTTTCAGGTCTTTCCACAGTTTTTCCAAGCCTTGTTTTTCAGCTGGCAGTGCGGTCTTCATTTGCATCTTGAGGTTTTTCTTTTGGACCCTGATCTTGTCCATCTTTTCTTGGCGTCTGGATTTCTTTGGAGGTGTTTTCTCTTTGGGTAGTTTTGCTCCATAGGCGTCTCTACATGTGGCATACACAATGTCCCCATATGTGGCTAGTTTGTGTTCCAGGGTGCTTTTCCCTATCAGTGCATCGAGTCTTTGGACGATTTTTGCATCCAGTTTCTCCCAATCTTCAGTTTCGTTTGCTCGTGGCAGGTTGAGTTTCAGGCGCCTGGCATCGAGGGCCTGTGCAAATTCCTCATCCGAACCAACAGCGTGGATGTCCTTGGCACTGTGGTTTAAATCCTGGCCTTGGTCTTCCGACGTCTTATCTGCTGATGCAGTGCGCTGCTGCTCATTCAGATGAGTCTTCACACATCCCATCTTTGTTCTGTGGATCTTCATGCCACGGGTGGTAGCGAAACGCTTTCCACAGACACATATAACTCCTGGTCAGATACCGATATTTCGAAACCTGATTGTTTCTACTCAGTCACGGCGGAAAGTGGTAATTTGACTCCTCTGCCTTTTCGGTTTTAAGAAGAATGCTATCCCAGAAAAGGCTGGTATGTTTGTTGAGTTTTCAAAAAACCAACCAAAGGTGCCACCTAAGAAGCGAAAGGAAATTATGAAGGAACAAAACAAGCTACATTTTCTTGTGAAAAGTATAAAATATAAAAGGATAACCTCTTAAGACACACGTGCTGAGGGCCAGTTCTTGGAATGAATTCTGGGATAGCATTCTTCTTAAAACCGAAAAGGCAGAGGAGTCAAATTACCACTTTCCGCGGTCACTGAGGAGAAACAATCAGGTTTCGAAATATCGGTATCTGACCAGGAGTTATATGTTGGTGAGTTTCCTCCCTATTGGAGATTGTCTCCCCCTTGGTGACTATAAGCTTGCTGAAGGCTCATTTTGAGAAGCATTTATTTTATTTTTCCCCATTCACCCACTCAAGCACATACTGTTAGTTAGGCGGAATTATCTACCACTGCAGATATGAATGCTTATCTCCCCCTATTTCTTCAATCTAAGACATAAGAGCAAGCTTTGTTTATAATTGAATATTTCTTGCAGTCATTGCAACACCAAGCTGCTCTGTAAGTTGCTGGAATGGTGCGGTACTTATCCTTGGAATTTATTAGTTTATTGTATATCCTTGGAATTTATTAGTTTATTGTATATATATATATATATATATATATATATATATGTGTGTGTGTGTGTGTGTGTGTGTGTGTGTGTGTGTGTGTGTGTAATCTTCTGAACAGCCATTGCCGACAAATAGTCAAATGTATGCACACACACACTCAAACATACATACACATACGCACACTAACACACACACACACGCACTAACAGTAACACATTAACACACACACACACACACACATATACATAGACACACACACACACACACACACACACACACACACACACACACACACACACACACACACACACAGAGAAAAGCATACACACACACGCCCACAGATCACACATGCACACACGCATACACATGCACGCTCGCACACGTGCACATCTACTCAAACGCTGCGGAGTCTGGCACACACAAACGGGCCCACCCACTCACTCATGCACATGCATACAAACATACGCACACACATACATGCACCTGCACATACACGCAAGCACACACATACAACTGTAACAGTAGCTTAGACAATGGTAGGTAGGCACCCAAGGTCAGACAAGCTGGTTGGGTTAAGTGCAGGTCAGACATCCGCTGTCTCGTATCCACGAGGGCCTCGTCTTAATTTTCTTTTGTTTTAATCTCGTTTATTAATTTAGCCATCCTGCGCACTGCTCTGTTGTAGTGTAGCATATGCAGCGTAGCGTATGTGGACCAGTTCGCACGCAGTGACATCTCCTTGATGAAACTGATACAAACTGAAAATGCAAAACGCACGTAAAGGTCACATTCCATACGGACTGGGTCTGATTTTCCTTCTGCCGTGTGAATCAAGCCATTTTTTGTTGACGCTTTCTAAAAAAAAAGGTTTTGTCATTGTTTTAAACACATTCACAGGCATTCGACGTGTATCTGTCCTTAGTGTATTGACAATTTCCAACGTCTGACCATTTCTCTTTACATTCTGCAGTGTCTGAATCGTAGATCCATAATTCTGCGCGTGACCTACAGTGAGACGACTTATTTTGAAAGGAAAAGACAGTAGGGTGTTTTACCATCAAATCCCGAGAGTCTGCCAATTAGAATACAAGAAAATATTTTAACAACAATTTGAATGACAGTCTGGAAAGGATTGTCCCAGTGCAGCGTTTGGTTGGCGTCGCACAACACTTCTTCACACACCTCTATACGCACACACACGAATACACACTCTCACATATTCATCTACATCCACCTATCCGCTGATCCATGATCCTCCTCTCTTTCCCCCTCCCCTCCGCCCACATGCCTTCTCGCCCCCTTCACAAACCTTCAGAAGAGCAACAAAACAGCAGTCATGCGTAAAGAATATTTATCCATCAGCTTAAAATCATGCGTAGTGTGTTCTCAGAACTTAGCAGATGTGGTGTAGCGTATATGGACTAGTCCGCACGCAACGACGCCTCCTTGATGAGACTGAAACTGAAACTGAACAAAACTGGGGCAGGGAAAATATGGTAGTATACTAGCGTCATAAGACGGTAATAGCTGTTTTTCTAGGGAGAAAAATTGTTGAAAAGATGGAAAACAGGTATAATCCTGAGGATCACTTCTATTTTCCTTGAGATCTTAACTGTTTTCTTCAGGATCACAGCATTTCCCTTATTTTCATTAGGATAATAACTTTCCCTGTTTCTCTGATGATAACTATTGCTTTTCTAATTTTCCTTGAGATGGTAATTGTTAAGCTTTTTTTCCTCACGAAAACAGGCATTATCACGAGGACAATGGTTGTTAACAAGGAAAACCAGCTATGATTGCTGTTTACCATGGGGTCAGCAAAATGGGGAAAATACTTTGTGATCCCAAGGATCACAACTGTTTTCTTATTGTGGAAGTGTACCAAATTCATACGCCAGTAAGAACTCTTTTCTGAGGAAAATGGTTACTATCTTTCAGGAGAAAAGGGTTAGCTATTATCCTATGGGATCACGGCTGTTTTTCATTGGATAATAGCTGTTTTTGTCACCAATTTTTCCCCCTCCTGTTCCGAGGAAAACACTTGTAATCGGTGTTATCCTTAAGGCTCACATCTGTTTTCTCTATTTTCTCGAGGAAAACAATTATATATGTAAAACAATGAAAATAGGAACACAGTTGTGATAATCGGGATCACAACTATTTTTCCTTTTTTGCCGACCTCAATTGCGCTTGTAGAAAGCAAGCACTAACTTTTCCCTGTTAAGGACGTTTTCCTCGCGATAATATTCGTTTTCTAGCAAAACAACAACAAAACAAAAAATCCTGAAAAAAAACCCCACTTTCTTCGCCCCCAAGGATAACAGTTATCATCCCAAGGTGAGTAAGGAAAACAATTGCGATCCTCACGGAGAATGAAAGAACAGTTATTATCTTCAGGAAAACAGTTGTGATCCATAGGAAAATATTTCATGACCCTTGTTTTCGCTATTTTACTTGATGATTATAGCTGTTTTCCTGAAGAAAACTGTTGTTATCGCCTTTAGACGCAAGTGTGCTCCCATATTCCAATTCTTGTTTTCCCAACGGATGACTTGTTTCTCCGCTAAACAGGGAAAACAGTTGTGAATCAATAGGGATGGCACCGATGATAACCGTTTTCCTTGGGAAAATAAGGATAACACTTGAGATCCGTTGTGAAAATAATTTGTTTTCCTCAAAGATAACAGCTTAACCCCATTCTTCTTAAGGATATTACCTGTTCCCCTAAGAAAATAGATATTATCTGCTTTTGGAGCTAGTATACTCTCATAGAGAAGAAAAAAAGAGCGAACTCCACTCACCCTTTCAACATGTTCCTGGTTCGTGAAAGTGACGACGGGCTGTATGGCGCTCCGTGCCAGGCCCGGGGGTACCCTGCTGACGGCCTTGCGATGATGGGGGCCTCTCAGTTCCAGCTGCCTGATCCGCTCCTCCAGCCCCGACACCGGCACGTGGGGCACCTTGGTGGTCCACAGCACGTTCAACTGCCCGTAGCTGCTCCCTCCCGACTCCCTGCCACCCACAGGGAAATAGGTTTGAGCAAAGTGCTCATAAATCATTATCATAATGATAATAATAAGAAGAAAAAGAAAGAAAGAAAGAATTTGGGAACTCGGGAGAGCGTAGGCCTTTGTCCAGTTCAAACTAGAGGAATCTTCGATCCGCCCTTTGAGTCAACTCATTTGTGAAAACGATTTTTTCCCCTGCTGTTGGGAGGTAACAAATGGTAAAGACTAAAGGAGTTACTTCCCGTGTACTTTTTTTTTTTTTTATTTTTTTTTTAAACCAGACCGTATGAAAAATGCGAAGCAAAATATGATGAACGTTCGTATCTCTACAAATTTTCAACTTTCCATGAAAATATTTTACGTCGGAGGTAATTGTGCCTTCGTAACAGTCAGTTCACACTGTTCCTGTTCAGCGGCCACTCTGTAATAACCTAATTCATACTATGAACAGAACCATGAATCTGACATTTGATCTCGATCCGTACCCAAATTTAGGCCAAACACCGTCTTTTCATCATGTTTCTCAAAATCAATTTTAATACTTTATGAGAAATAAATTTGTA
>CM065715.1:80885927-80900927 GCA_033310375.1 Conus canariensis
CCGTGTGAACTGATAACTGCGCATACATGTCTTCTTCCAGACTGGGGGATCACCATGATGATGGAATCTTTAATGCGGTTGCCCATTCTTTTCATCGAGAGTCGTGCAAATGTAAAACGCCCACAAAGTTTGGTCGCGCGAATGACATGTCCACACTATTCCGCATGTGTAATACTGCAATCCTTCATCCATGGGGCCACAGTGTTGGGTGTCAAAACAAACAAACACAAAACAAAAGAGAATAGGAAAAATATAAGATGGGATGGGGGGGGGGGGGGGGGGGGACTCATGGACGACGATATAGCCGATGCCCGATCTGCTCGTTAAACCCGCTAGTCAGGCTTCGAGTGTTAACCACTTACCAGCCACTCGTCAACCAAGCTTACTCCTTACCCTCCACGTCATCCGAGCACAGGATCTGGATCTTTGCCATGTCCTCGCCAGCGAGAACCGCCGGTTCTGGTGGTGGGAGCGGTGACTTCCCGACGTTCGACTGGTGATACGAGTTCAGCGCGTTCGAGCTCCACAGCGTAACGGGAACACGGGATTTGTACGACTGGCCGTGCTTGTCTACCTTTCCACCAAGACTCACAAGACTGGGACGTTTCTGCCTCTTATGATCAGCGTGTGCTTTGTCTGTCGGTGTGGTTGTGGTCCCTTCAAGTTTTTGCCGCCCAGATACACCTGATACCTTCGCTTTCTGTTTGGCTGGGTCATATTTGACGCTCAAGAATAAAAGGCGTTTAAACTTCTCAGAGTCTTTGGTTTCTTGTCTTACGGGTACCGATTCTTTGGTCTCTCGTCTTTCGAGTACCGATTGTTCGAAACCGACCTGTTTAGGTTCCTCTTCTGTTGGCGTCGCCACCGAAGGCGTTTGTTCCAGATCCGTCAGCCACGAACTAGCGAACGACAGGGCTGGTGTGGATGGTGGAGCCTGACCTGTGGTGGGGGTTGGCATGTCGAGGATGGGACCACTCTGCGAAGATGTAATGTTTACAGTCAGTTCTGCTGGGCTTTCTTCTCCCGTTGTCATTGTCATCTTTGAGGACTCTGACAGATCCTGCTGTGCTGTTTCTGCGCTTGGCTTTGATGTCAAAGGTGTTGATGTTGGTGTAGTTTCTTTTGGTACATCAGCAGCAGCACGTGCGTCGACAGTGAAGGATGGAGTGCTCTCTGGTAAGACACTGGGCTGTAGTTCTTCACCGATTGAAACCACTGACATCGGTACATGTGTTTCATAACCGACAGGTGCTGTTTCATCTTGTTCTCCACTTGTATTGGTTTTTTGGGGGCTCGTACGGACGGCATCCTCCCTGACGGACTCTGCCTTCTTGATGATTGATTCACTGTGCTCTCGCTCCTGGGAGACTGTAATTGTCGGAAACTCGGTGCCATCTTTTTCTATACTTTTTGATTCTAGCAATGGCTGTTCTGCTTCCGAATATGCACTAGGAGCTTCTGTTTCTGGAATAGCTGCTTCTTCTCCATCTCTGTCGCGTCTAGTCCCATCATCTACCGCTTCTGTCTCTGGAATAGATTCTCTCCATCTCTGTCGTGTCTAGTACTGTCATCTACAGCTTCTGTCACTGGAATAGCTGCTTCTTCTCCATCTCTGTCGTGTCTAGTACCATCATCTTTTCTTGTGTGTAGCTGCTCTGCAGCCACCTGGTGAACTGAGCGCACAATTTTGGTGTCACTATCTGACACTTTGTCCTCTTTATATGCGTCTCCAGACGAAGACTTTTCTTGTGGAAGAGAAGATACTGGAATTGTTTCTTCTTTTTCATGCAAGCCATATTTTGAATCGTCTTTCAGCGGAACTATGCTTTCTTGCTGCTGCACAGATGCTGTTGACAACGTCTCTTCATCTTTCTCATGGACCAATGTCGAAGTCTTTCCCTCAGGCAGAAATTGAGTTGGAACTGTCGTGCTTTCTGGCGGGACTGTCTCCAAGGCGTCTTCCTCCCGTGCCTCTTCTGCAGGAACAGACTGTGCAGCTGCCGTTTCTTTGTCTTCACTCGGAGCTTGAAAGGTTGCTGTTGGTAGGATAGCGGCTGCCTGCCTAGAGGCCGCGGAGGATTCCCCAGTGGTGGTGCTCGGTAATGTAGCTCCCGGTGATACCCGACTGGTGACCAAGTTGATTAAGGTAATGGCTAGATTTGATAACGTAGATGGGCTGTGCTGTAATTCTTTTGGAACACGTACGCTTATTTTTTGGATGGTTTCCTTTTCGTCCTGGTCTTCAGCCTCCTCTGTCTGGTCTTCCGAGACAACGACGTAATGCTTCTGGTCTGGTGCTTTTTCTGGTTGTGTGTATTGTGCCCTTTGAACCTTCTGTATTGTTGCTAGGATCTGTTCTTCGTCTGGCTTGTCAGGAATCTTGGATCTGTCGATAAGCTGAATGCCGAAAACTTGGACTAAATCCTCCAGCAGCCCACTACTCTTCTGTCTTTTAGATGCAAGTTGTGAAGAAATTCGAATTCTTCGCCTCGAGCTTGAGACCTTTTCATCTCCTTGATCTCCTCTTGAGCTTAAGATCATTTTATCCACTTTTTCTCCACTCGAGCTTGAGATCTTTTTATCTTCTTGTTCCCCTCTCAAGCTTGAGACCTTTTTCTCTCTTTGATCTCCTCTCGAGCTTGAGATCTTTTTATCTTCTTGTTCCCCTCTCAAGCTTGAGACCTTTTTCTCTCTTTGATCTCCTCTCGAGCTTGAGATCTTTTTATCTTCCTGTTCCCCTCTCAAGCTTGAGATCTTTTTCTCTCTTTGATCTCCTCTCGAGCTTGAGATCTTTTTATCTTCTTGTTCCCCTCTCAAGCTTGAGACCTTTTTCTCTCTTTGATCTCCTCTCGAGCTTGAGATCTTTTTATCTTCCTGTTCCCCTCTCAAGCTTGAGATCTTTTTCTCTCTTTGATCTCCTCTCGAGCTTGAGATCTTTTTCTCCACTTTTTCTCCACTCGAGCTTGAGATCTTTTTATCTTCTTGTTCTCCTCTCGAGCTTGAGATCTTTTTATATATTTGTTCTCTTCCCGACCTTAAGGTCCTTTTATGTACTGGTTCTCCTCTCGAGCCTGAGATATGCTTATCTTCTTGTTCTTCTCTCAAGCTTGATATCTTTTTATCTCCTTGTTCTTTCGAGCTTGAGATCTGTTTATCCTCTCGTTCTCCTCTCGAGCTTAAGATCATTTTATCTCCATGTTCCCCTTTCGAGCCTGAGATCGTTTTACCTCTTTGTTCACCCCTTAAGATAGACTTCTCTTCAACTTTTTGTTCTACTTCCTCTTTAGGCACTTCCACTTTAATACTCCTCTCCTGTTCTTTGGCTCCTGGTTCTGCCAGCTCCTGTTCCATTGATTCAGCGTCATCTTTCTGTCCGCCAGTCAACCTGGCTTTGGGCCTTTTCTCTGGATGTCGGGAAGCTGTTTTGATAAGCACCGCGAAACGACTGCGGCTGTTAAAGAACACTTTTTTGTCGAGGCGTTCTTTTTTGTGATGTGCTTTTATGGGTTTCATCGCTGCCTTGAGCACTCTTTTGGTGTCCTCCAAAACGACCTGTCGTTCTTCTGCAAATGAAACTTTCTTCTGCTCTTGTGTCTTGTGCCTAAGTAACATTGCTTTCGCATGTCTGTATAGAAAACTATGTCTGCCGGCGCTCAACGTCTGGGACGAAGATGGTGTTTCTACAAGTTCTCTAGATGTCCGGGACACCACCCGTATCACTGCATCATGACTTGGCTCTTTCTCTGGTGTCATCTCAATGGACGGTTTCTTCTCCTTTTCCACCTCAATAGACGGTTTCTTCTCCTTTTCCACCTCAATAGATGGTTTCTTCTCCTTTCCCACATCAATGGTCGGTTTCTTCTCCTTTCCCACCTTAATGGGCAGTTTTATCGGTTTCCTGGGCAACGGCGGGGGCGTTAACTTTGGGGCTATGGGTGGCGGTGCTGCTTCAACAGTTGTGGTTTTGTCGGCTACGGTGGGTTTGTCAGTCGCAGCGGCTTCGTCACCCACAGGTGAGTTCGTCATCTACAGGGAGTTCGTCATCTACAGGGAGTTTGTCATCCACAGGGAGTTTGTCAGCCACAGACCTTTTCCCCGAAACTTGGTCTGCCTCTTCCAAGTTCTGAAACGGACCACAAACATTTCAGACAGAAATATAAGATTAAATGTCCACATTCTGCCAATGTTCTTACATCAATCTTCGTTTTTACGTTTTACCTCCAGAGACTACAGAGAGGGGACATGGTAGGTAGGTAGGCGGGGAGATGGAGAAAGGGAAAGGGGAGCGGTGGTCGAGGTGGTCCTGGTGGTGGTTTGGAGGGATAGAGGAGACGCTGGGGTTAGTATGGGGATGGGGTGGGGCGTCCATGAAGTTTGGAATGAAGCACTTTTTAGGCACGAATCGTCTGAATCAATGAACTGAAAATCATTCTTAATTTCTATAATCACAAACAGCCCCATTGTCAATCCATCCAGTAGTAGCGGTAGTTGTAAAAGTAGCTGCAGAAGCAGCAACAGTAACGGTAGTAAAAGTAGTAGTGGTAGAGAAGTAGTAGCAGCAGTAATAATAGTAGTGGTAATATGCTATAGTAATCGCAGCAGCAGATACCAGTGGTAGCAGTTGTGGTGGTTTTATCTTTTGCAAATCATCGACGGTGTTCACACAAAACACACACACACACACACACACACACACACACACACACACACACACACTGACACAAAAACAAACTTGCTCGTTCCATCTTATAAATACAAGTTTGTGCGCTTGCATACGCACAAGCACACATGCGTGCGCCCAAACACACAAGCGCGCGCATACACACACACACACACACACACACACACACACACACACACCACCGGCACTTAAACATGCACACAAAATTCACTTCCATCATCCTCACTGGCAACGAACAAACCTGACACCTTTCAAAGAACTCTAAGCAAACACTGTGGGTTTGAAGAGCAGCGCGACACCGATAGCTATAATACCTTGAAGGGACGAGGTTTAACGACTGATTTCCGCTCCCGGCCGCCTCTCCGTGACGACATGGCCAACTGTCGCATCTGCGCTCGAATGTCACTCTGTGTACGGCAATCATGTCAAATTGAGCCCTGGATGTATTCACGTCTCCCTCACTCTCTCTCTCTCTCCTTCTGTGCGTGTGTGCGTGCCTGCGTGCGCGCGCGCGCGCGTGGTGTGTGTGTGTGTGTGAAAGGGAGCAAGAGAAAGGTGTGGCCAGTTTGGACAGCGGGCGTGAGCGGTGGAGTGGTGATATTAAACTGGACAGGAGAGGGTGAAGAAGGAAATGTGTTTGGTAATCGGGATAGAAACGAAAAAAAAAAAAAAAAAAAAAAAAAAAGCTGACGAAGGGAAGGGAAGGGGGGGGGGGGGGGGGTAGGGGGGCGATAGGGTGCAAGATAGTACATCTTTGAGGAATGGCGAACTAGACGGATGGAGAGAATGGGTGATTTGTCCTGAAGGTTAGGGCGAGACAATGATGATGACAAACGTGTTACTGTTAATATAGCATTGCAGCCTTCAGTCCAGTGAGTGATAATTGATTGTGATCGCGAGCCACCTATAGCACCTTTTCCCACACACACACACACACACACACACACACACACACACACACACACACACACACACACACGATCACAGAGAGAGAGAGAGAGAGAGAGAGAGAGAGGAGAGAGAGAGAGAGAGAGAGAGAGAGAGAGAGAATAGCCACACAGACACACACACACGAACCAGTAATTTAGGTAAGCTACGTGGACTCACTTTGTTTTTCACACACGGGTGTCATTAAAAGATACAGGGAAACAACACCCAAGCACGAAATGTCTTCAGGGAATACCCCCTCTCCTCCCTCCTGTATTTGGTTCATTTTCCTATGACGCGCACATGCAACAACAACAACAGATGAAATCAGAAGCAAGAACAGAAACGGATAAACATAAAGTTTTCATTATTCTGCACCAGTTTATTACCTACCGTACAGGGTGCTGTTATGCGTGCATGTTAGAAACATGAAGTACGTGCGAACGAAAACAAAATTTCTGTTTCTTTTTCTTTACAACCAACAACTTCATCCTATAAACCGACCAAAACATATCAGGAAAAAAGCAAAACAAATAAACGCATCCCCAACGTAAACAGCCCTAAAACATCCTTTCTGATTCGAACTATAAACCCGCCCCCACCCCCGAAACCAAAAACGAACAAACGAACCAACAAACAGATAAGATTTAACATTTTCTTCCCATAATCTCTTGTGGACAATGTTCAAAGTCATCAAAGTATTGTCAATCTTGAAGAACTGCTTATTTGTGCTTGATCTTTGTCCTGCTGTTGTTACCGAGTGTATATGTCAATTCGAGGTACATGTTGAGGCTACAAACTTCACTTTTTCAAAGGATTGTTGTTGTTATTGAATCTGTATTAAATGAACGTATACAGTAACATTAGATACATTAGACTCGAGTTATGGGTACACCATAATTCGCGTGCGCGCGCGCGCGCGCGTGTGTGTGTGTGTGTGTGTGTGTGTGTGTGTGTGTGTGTGTGTGTGTGTGTGTGTGTGTGTGTGTGTGTGTGTGTATGTGTGTGTGTGTGTGTGTTCGTGCGAGTGAAGTCTGAAGCAGACATAGCGAATGGATCGAAAATGCTCTTGTCTGTCTTGTGTATGAAATAAGCGTTACTTTGCTATCCCAGAGATTAGTCCTCGTAGTATTGCACTCTGATCCACACACACACGCACTCACATCAGTGTGAGAGAAAAAGTCTTCGCCGATGAGGCGGAGGAACTCCGGGTCCTGAATGTTGGCCAGTTCGCCGAGGACGGCCATCGCATGCTTCAAGGGCAGGGACAGCAGTAGCTTGTGCAGACCTTTCACCAGGGTCTCCTTCACCCCCGTGGACACCTCGCCCGTACTGTGTAGCATATAATCACACAATTGATAACACGGTGTGTACGCCGTCACAACACAACGATGACCTTTGCAAACAAAGTCGTCGGGTTCCATGAAAAAGAAAAAAAAAAAACCATCATGGATCGTCATTAAGTCCATGATCTAGTAATGCTCAATTGGTTTTCAAAGATGGATACGTGTGTTGACTAACAATACCCAACGTTGCATTAATTATGGTGGATGGTTGTCTGAGCCGTTTGATGTAAACTGCGGTATTAGACAAGGCTGTCCTTTCTCTCCTTTGGCATTCGTCTTGGCCTTAGAACTATTAGCAATAAAAATCAGAACAGTGAAATATCTGGCATCGAAGCGCCAGTCATAAACCAATCAAAAAATAAATGTATCAAAATAAAACAAATGGCCGATGATACCACATTATTTCTTAAAAATGGAGAAGATCTGATTAGGTCTTACGGTATCTTGAAAACGTTTGAAAACTTTTCCGGTCTGAAACTGAACATCAATAAAACTAAAATATTAAGAATGGGCAGACAGCTAGACGAACATAATATTCCCTTTTCAATGGTGGATAGAATTAAAATCTTAGGGTGTATTTTCAAAGAGATAAGATGGCTAAATATATTGAAGAAAATTGGAAGCAGAAAGCTGCAAACATTCAAAGAATGATACGGGACTGGAGTAAAAGAGATCTTAGTATTCATGGTAAAGTTCTGGTAATCAAAACATTTTTAATCAGTCAACTGATATATGTTATGCAGTAAACTGGTATTCCAGAAAATGTTTTAAAAGAAATTAATACGATGTTGTACAAATTCGTTTGGCAATGAAAATATAGCAATCGTAAGGCTTTCGAAAAAGTGAAAAGAAAAGTGATGGAATCAGAGTATGGAACGGGTGGTTTGAACATGGTTAACATTATTGATCTCCAAAAGTGTTTCTATTTACAATGGGCTGGAAAACTATTCTCCTCAGCGGAACAGAACTGGAGTATCATACCAAAATGACACTTGAATAAAATACTTAACAATGATAGTATATTCATGATTAACTGTAGATCAAAACATGTACATTGTATAGACCATTTGGAAAATGAATTCTGGAAAGCGGTGATTATTACATATCTATATATTAAGAGAAAGAAAAAAAAAAACGAAGAAATAAAACCATCCAATGTGTGTGATCAGTTATTATTCTATAATGATTTAATTAAGTATAAAGGAAAGGTGCTGTTCTTCCACAAGTGGAAAGAAAAGGGAATACAATATGTGAGAAATCTTATTCATTTCAACGAACGTAGACTGCTGCGTTTAGAAGAGGTGGAAACACTACTAGGATATAGAAGTGCAGACACATTATTTGAATATAACCGTGTGCAACGCCATCCCAGCAGCATGGCTGGAATGGATACGAACAAACAGGATCTCTCTAGATACTCAGGAGCCAGTTTCTTGTGAAGCAAGTTTGTTTGATGTAAAACCCAAAGAAATACATACAATATTGGAAAGAAATAATACCACGAAAACCTTACCTCATGCTAATGCCTTCTGGCGCAGAAAGCTTGGTGTTCAATTAGATAAAAACGTATGGTTGATTCCAAGAGAATCCACAAAGGAAACCAGACTATACGAGCTGCAGTGGAAGATAAATCACAACATCTAACCCACAAATATTCTTCTTCAGAAAATGAAATTAACAGAAACCAATAAATGCGATAACTGTGTCATTGACATTGACTTTATGGAACATTTCTTTTATTATTGCCCACCCGTGTATAGACTGTGGGAAGAAATAGAAAGGTTCATACTAACTATGGTTGGTAAAACGCTAAAACTGTCGTTGGCTGATGTAATGTTTGGTGTGCAAAATAAAAAATTCAATAAGATCGAAAGAGCAGCAGTTAATCATATCTTTTTAATAGCTAAAATGTGCATTAGTATAGCTCGAAAAACAAAAGCGTTGCCTGCTTTACAAGTCATATTTGAACAACACTTGCAACTGAGAAAAAAGTATATACCGTTCTTACAATCTTATTGAAATATGTTAAATAATTACAATGGCCAGTGACTTTAAGATAATGATGCTATCATAAATGACATGATTCACATATGATAACTTAGAATTAAAAAAAAAATGAAAAGGTACACCCACACCCACAAGTATACACACTCACGCAAGTTCACACACATGCACGCGCACGCGCGCGCGCGCACACACACACACACACATGCACATACACAAACCCGCGCGAGTGCGCGCACGCACAATTTTTTTTTTTTTGCTCTTAATTCTATGAATACTTTATTACCCTTATGTTGATTTAATTGTATCCATTTATTAGAATGAAGTTATCACAGCAGAATGAAAGTGTCAGTACACCACACATCAGTACATTAACAAACCCAGACATTTTGTATCATTCTCCTACACATTAAAACTATCAAACAATTGTCCATCGGTAATGTACACACAGATTTTGCATGGTGAGCGTGAGTCAAGAAAGAAAGGGAAAAAAAACCGCCTTAAAAAATGAAGAAAAAAATGAAAGAAAAAAAAAAACAAAAAAAAAAAGTAAAGACGGGGGTGGTGGTGGGAAAAAAAAATAGTGATGCTCAATTAAGAACCGCCTTAATTAAAAGTCATAGTTTGTGCCAATTACCTGTTTGGCATGATACGACCACCATAGAAAGTGATGATTACTGAAAAATTTATCCTGAATTACATACAGGATTTTCCGATTGCCTGCTCTGTGAAGAAATGTCATGCTTTCTCAATGAAAAAAGTTAATGTGGACATTTTGTTTCCAAAACGAAGGTTAAAAAAGGGAATGGGGTGAGGGTGGGGTTAAAAAATGGAGGATGTATCCTAACTCCACTGGATATCCTTTCTGTTACAATTTAAAAGGGAGGCAAGAGAGGAGGAACTTTCGCGAAAGACGTCATAGCACTAATGATAGTTGTAAGCCTCCTTTACTTATCGCTTTTAGATCTCTGTATTTTCGGTCAATGTAGTGCTGTTGCTGATTTAATTAAAACATTTGGAAAGCGATCGTATGGCTAATTGTTCAGTTTCGTTTTCGGATCGATTGATAATGCGATTGGAATATTCGAGATTATGTAAGAAAGTTCATCAGGTCTCCGTAAGTTGCCAGTGCATTACCGAAGGTTCGAGAATGTTGTAGAAGCTGATCGAATAGCACTCGCATAAACTTGTCGCGATTTAATTGGTTGAGCTTACCGATATGCAAAATATGCTAGAAAAGAATGATCGTGTATGTTCGAGAATATTCTTTTGATAACATATAAAAGGATGAGAGCTGTGCGACTGGGAGAGAGAGAAATGCGATTTGTTGAAGAGTTCTAGTCATTGTCGAGCACAAAAGGTGTTCGAGTCTTCACTGAGTTTGAGTCTAGTCGATGAAATGCTGCAATTGGTAGGATACTGGCTGCTGCATGTACGACTGAGTTCCTATGCGACTTACTGAACCCGAAAGTTAGTTGATCTTTTTGTTTTTTTGTTTGTTCCTATATTCTTTAACATTTGTAAATTCAAGGATTCTCTTCGTTTCAATACCGCCTGGTGTATTTTGTCGTCTGCAAGCTGAACACCTACCACAGGATCTACAACGAACTTTTACAAGCTACTGCGCTTACCTGTACATGTTCACTTATCTTGTACTGAGGAAGTCAGCGGTCTAGCGTGTAACACTTTCCTGGGTCCACCCAGTAAAGATTTTCCTAAGAAGCCTAAAGACATATCATATATTCAACCAGTTAAAAACTACACATCTGACGTTATGTCACACTGTAATATTGATATTACTGCTCTACCAGAATTTCCTGCAGTACCTCCAATGCCTGCTTGGGAGCACCTAAATGCTTCTTTTGATTACAAATACACGACGTTAATGGAAAGTGATATGTAAACATCTTAACAACTGAAGTTCGTGAACATTTAGAAAACAGCTATCCAAATCATTTAAAAGTGTTTACAGATGGGTCGGTAATGGAATCCTCTGACAGTGGTTCTGGCTTTATAATACCAATTTTAAATGTCAGGAAATCATATTACTTAGGAAAGAATTATATGCAATATCGAAGGCTTTGACATAAATATGTGATACACCAATTCCTTTCTGTAAAATTTTACTGTGTGGATTCCAAATCTGTTTTACAATCACTAGTGCGTTGGGACTGCAAAGCTAGAAAAGATTTGCTTTTTGAAATAAAACATTTACTACACTGTTTTTATAACTCTAGGCATAAGAACTGATTTTGGTTGGGTCCCATTTCACTGTGGTATAAAGTGGAATGAAATAGTAGTCTTGCAAAAGAAGGAGCAAATAGAAACGCTGATAATTTATTAAACAATCCCTTAGATTTGTCCTCTTGTGAACAAATCCAGATTATGGACAAGGATATACATATGCAGAATTTTAGTAAAAAAAATGGCTACCTTACCATCGTGCCCAAGGCACATTGTTAGATTAATTCATAAATTAAGGCTGAATACATGGAACACTAAATGTTCTACTTGTGTCTGCAGAGAAAACATTTCTGTGCATCATCTTTTGTTTAAATGCTCAGTGTTGACCTCGCTCTATCAGGAAAAAGGTATTGAGATGAATAACTTTAATAATGTCAATACTGTCTTATATGGTCCATATGTTGCTGAAATTGCCATGGTTCTTTCGCACTCACAGGCTGCAAAATTTTTATAAAGATCAACAATTTTGTGTACCACTAGGGTATTTCACTTACGTGAATATGCATATATCAGATGTGGGTTTGAAAGTACTTACATGGATGGTAACTTGAGTGTGGAGGTTTTGTTGTTGTTGTTTTATTAAGTGTCTAATATCATCTGACGATGAATAGACATTAAATAAACCACTGAACTGAACTGAACTGAACTGAACTCTTAGATCCAGCCAACTCCGCCCACCTGATCATGGTGGCGGTGAAGTGAACCACGGTGTGGAGCAAGGAGGGCTCCAGGTCCTGGTCCAGCATGGACACCCAGGCCTGGCAAATGGCGTCGGACTCGCCGGGCACGCCCTCGGGAAACCAGGACTGTCGTCGGACCTCCTTCAGGCCCTCCTCCAGCGGCTTGTAGACTACTGAGCTCCCCCTGTGTATCCCCTCCCTGGCCTACACGAGGAGAGTGGGTGGGGTGGGGGGTGGGGTGGTAATAGGATGGGGAAAGGAGGGAGTGGGGGTGCGGAATTTGGGAGAGGGGAGGGGAAGAAGCGAGGGAAGGTTTGGAGAAATGAAAGAAAGAGGGATTGACGGACAGAAATGAATGAAAAGAAAGGAAGAGATCACTCATCGTGTATGCACACACACACACACACACACACACACACACGCACGCTATGTCTAAATCATAAATATCACCGGCGAATAAGGCAAACAACAATGGGCGGAAATCAAGCGATCACATCAACTGCGGGGCACAACATAGTAGCTTTGTCTTACCTGAAGTCTTGCGAACACGGATTCTACGATGCTACTACCACGGCTTGTTTCTGGGTGATAGAGAAAAAAAAATTGTGTTCTAAGATCCTGCGTCTGGGAAATTCCAACATCCTGTACATGGGAAACAAGAGAGCAAGATAATCAAGTATGCTTTGATGTTCTGTGCCGGGGAACAAGTCACAAGTCAAGTAAGTTCCAACAGTCTGTGCAAAGGAAGCAAGGCACACCTGTCATCAATGCTATGATGATAAGAAACAACTTGGAAAACAAATTGTCTCGGTAAACAAGTGGGGTAACTTTTGCTCCCATAAGGAAACCTAACACAGAGTAACTTTTATTCAAGACTGGCACAGCCTTTTAAACTTGAATAAAGTAAGACAAATACATAGACGAACAATCTGATATTGGGGGAAAAACAAGCGCAGACCAACAACTCAACTGTCTTCATAGTAATGACTTGGCAAAGATTTGGACTTAAGGAGAGAAGGGGGAGGGGGAGTTTGAAGATGGAGAAACTGGGAACATAAAATTAAGAAAATATATTACAGATATGAAAACTCTTCACTAGCTGCATAAGGGAACCATCGTAATCCCTTTTGAAGGCAGATATATTTGTATTGCCTGCTCCGAGGCCTTTCGTCCGCTGGATCGGAACTCATCAGGGAGACACGGCTGGTTGTGTCTGCGCTCCTGGCGTCAGTAGAGAAACACCACAGTCCATAATACCATGGTGTTCTCACCACCAAGGGTGCAAAAAAGAATCCAATAGCACCCCCAAAGCAGCCAGTGAAGGGTAGTAAATGAAACCAAACGAAAGTGTGGGGAGGAAAAAAGTTGCTGAAAAACTAAAGACATTATGCAAATAGTATAAAATGTAGGCGACAATCTTTCATTTCCAAATTGTCTCGGATAGACTTAGAAAAATTGTGTAGCAGCGCACGTGAACTAATGGGCATGACACTGGAAAGACCTGATGGTGATCAGAAAAGCCTTGAACTCGTCAGTGCATACATATATCCAGGATACCACACGTCAAAAAAGCAGCCTGGACCTTTTCGGGGAAACAGAAGTGAATTTGAAGACTGTAATACTTGTAGCCGACTCTGGGGAAAGGCCTAGAGACGGTGAGGAAAGACTCACTGACCACAGGGAAAGTCCCGTTGACAGCAGGAAAGACTGTAACCCGGGATCTTCTTCAGAGGACACTTAAAACCTCATGTGACGAAAGTTTGACCGTGTCTGGGATTATGATATGAGTGAAGCTGCGGGATACACACGGCAGTTGCCTGACGGTGGCGTCTTTCACCGGTGGGCTCTGCAGTCATGAAATATGAACTGGTACACCACATGGGACGTTCCCGTGGACGTTCTGTCGTGTCACGTCCAGTGGCCATTACACAATGGCATTTGCCAGGTTTCAGTTATGTCCCTTAACCTCTTATTGGTATGCCCTGTGCGTGCCTACACCCTATATATAAACGCTGCGCAGGTTTCCAAGAGTGGTACGGAATTGCTCCCAGCTGGTTTGTTCGGCAGTTGAGAGCAGTACTTCTCTGGGTCCCACTCGTACCTTGGAGTGTTTTTTCCCTTAGAAATCGTGATGCGCGGTCAAATTTGTAAGATCAGCAGGGTACAAATCTTCAAGGAATTGCGCTGGAAGAGATGTTGGACGAAGCACTTCTCAGCGCACTGACATCATTTCCAACGTACACAGGGCGGCAGGTGACACTGACAGTGTCATCGACTTTGCTCTCATCGGACCAAACTTCATGGCTGGCATCAGTGCGGAAGCGTTTCTACATCTGAAGAAGCAAAAGAAACTAACTGACAACAATTTTATGGGTCACTTAATTAAGACATAGCACTCACTCAGTTCCGGCATTTTGATCATCGCACGGGAGGAAAACAGTACAAAAACCCACCCCAGATATTCAAGACGCTGATGGGACCACGAAGCTCAAGACAAAGGAGGAGAATGGGTCTGTTTTACTGAAACTTATCCCCAGAACAGAGTGATCAGAGAAATTCAGAGAAAAAGAGGATACATTCAATCAAGTTAAATCAACACCTAGCTCAAACTGGAATTGATGATGGAATTACAGCATCCGAACTGGATGAAGCAATAACTAAATGCAACAAACCTAGTGCTGCAGGTCCAGATAAAGTACGTTATCTAGATATCAAAGAGTTCTCAGAAGGCAGAACCCATATCTTCAGTTTCTAACTGGACAGTTTCGATAAAGGTTATGTCTTAGAAGACTGGACGCACGGTTACCTGAAATCTCTACCAAAACCAGGAAAGACTATCATTGGCTAAGTGCCTACCGCATAGTCATTATGCAAACATAGCAGGAAAGCTCATGGAATGCATCATGGCAAGAAAACTCACAAGAGACTTGAAAGTAGACAAATCCTATCTCCCAATCAAGGGATATAGAACAGGTAAAAGAATGTAGGAAAACATGGCCGCTTTGGCAGACCTCAACCGAAAACGGAATTGCTCAATGTTGACACTAGCAGATGACGGTCTGATCTACACAACATCAAAGAATGCTCAAGAAAGAACGAAGTGAGTTCAGCAGCAGCG
>CM065715.1:80915927-80920927 GCA_033310375.1 Conus canariensis
CCAGGCGTGGCGGGCTGTGTAGAACACGCCACAATGATCTGGGACGCAATCCAAAAAGCAAAAACAGAAAAGAGAGACCTGGACGTAGTGTGGCTTGATCTGGCAAACGCATATGGATCTGTGCCCCATGACATGATACAGTTGGCTCTTGAGATGTACCATGTGCCAAAGAACATCCGCGACATGCTCAAGAAGTACTTCAATGGCTTCTCAATGCGGTTCTCTACCAAGGAGTACACAACAGACTGGATCAACTTGGAAGTGGGTATTGCAATGGGCTGTGCAATTTCCCCAATACTGTTCGTGCTGGCAATGGAACTCATCTTGAAAGCAGCAACAAACAACGCGAGACAAACAGACCTTGGCGATGGATACAAGATGCCTCCTCTCAAGGCCTTCATGGATGACACTACAGTGATTTCATCCAGAGAAGACGAGACACGTCATGTGCTGGAGAGGCTGGACGACATAGTTGCCTCATCCAGAATGAAGTTCAAGCCAAAGAAATCACGGAGTCTCTCACTGAGGAAAGGAAAAGTGGCCGGATCTGTGGTCTTCAGTGTTGCCAACCAGGCCATTCCAACAGTCACAGAAGAACCAGTCAAGAGCCTTGGAAGATGGTATGATGATACGCTGAAAGACACACAAAGAGCAAAAGAAACCAAGCAGATGGCGGAGGAAGGCTTGGAGACCATTGACCAGTGTGGGCTCCCTGGCAAATACAAGGTCTGGTGTCTGCAGTTCATGCTGATACCAAAGCTGCTATGGCCTCTGATGATATACGACATCTGCACCAGCATAGTGGAGGCAATGGAAGCCAAAATCAACAAGTTCACAAGGAAATGGCTTGGTGTCCCACCCTGTCTGACTGACATAGCGCTGTACTGTCGCCAAGCAAAGCTGAAACTACCCCTGAAATCCATCCTGGAGGAATACAAAGCAGGGAAGATCAGACTTCAAAGCATGCTGGAGGACTCAGGAGACAAGGTGGTAGAAGCAATTAAGCCCCAGCTGAAGACAGGCAGAAAATGGAAAGTTCAAGAGGCGATGGATTCTGCAAAAGAAAGTCTCAAGATCAGAGAAATAACAGGACACACACAGACCAACAGACAGGGACTGGGGGTGACCAAAACTGAATGGTGGTCAAAGGCCAAAGGAAAAGCCAAAAGAGACATGATGATTCAGGAGATGAGAAAAGAAGAAGACCAAAAAAGACTCCAAAAAGCAGTCCAGCAGAGCCAGCAAGGGCAATGGACAACGTGGGAGAATGCACTCCAAAGAAGTCTCACTTGGAATGACATTTGGCACATGGCCCCTCTCAGGATCAGTTTCATTCTCAGATCTGCATATGACCTTCTGCCCTCAAATGCAAACCTGGTGAAGTGGGGGAAAACAGACGATCCTGCATGCCCTCTCTGCCATGAAAAACAAACAGTGGAGCATGTCCTAAGCTCATGTAAAGTAGCCCTGGCTCAAGGAAGGTACACATGGAGGCACAACCAAGTGCTCAAAGAAATTGTACAAGTAGTCTGGGCTAGTACCAACACCACAAAAGGGAAAATCAGGACTCCAAAAGCACCCGCAACATTCTTCACGGCAGGAGGCAGCAAATCATGGCCAAGAACAACAGTGCCACTCGAAACATGCAGGCAGAGTCTGCTGGACGGGGCAGATGACTGGGAGTGCACTGCAGACCTCCCAGAATGGAAGAGTCACCCAGAGATCATCAGCAAGAGTGGCATGAGACCAGACATAGTAGTCCACTCTAAGTCAACCAAGCAGCTGATCATGATCGAGCTCACGGTGCCATATGAGAACAGAATGGAGGCAGCTCAAATCTACAAGACTGAAAAGTATGCTGATCTGGCAAACAGCCTGAGGAGAGAAGGCTATCAGGTCAAAGTCCTCACTGCAGAAATTGGAGCTAGGGGGTTTGTAGGAACGTCTGCATACAGCCTCATGAAACAGCTCTCAGTTGCAGGAAGGAAAAAACCAGAGCCCTGAAAGCAATGGCAGAAGCGGCAGAGAGGTGTTCAAGCTGGATCTGGTCAAGGAGGAACAAAAGTGAACTTCATAAGGCTTAATTTCCCTACAAATATCAGGTGTCCCTGTGGCTCAGTGGTTAAAGCGCGAGTCATTAAGTGGAAAATGAGCATGTCCAGAGGGTCATGGGTTCGAATCCCAGCCATGGCTCGTCCCAAGATGGGAAAAAAAGGGGCAGCAGAGGGACATCCGGAGTCATGAACCGGGTGTGGCCCAACCCCCCTAGAGTGTCAGGAGATAAGGGCCGAAACACTTGCTTGAAGGGGGCTTCTCTTCTGAGGACTCTCTGCTGCCACGCTCTCCACGAGTTTCTTTCTACCAAAGAATGCATGCACCGATTAGGATCACTTGAACATCATATTTACACCACATACGCATGTAAAGCTTATGTGCATGAATGATTGAATGATTTATTACCGGTGTAATCTTGTGAAGTGCACTACGATTTTCAGAAACAACATACGTTATAACTACTTCGGTTACGGCTGCTGCCAATGCTTAGACTATTGTTGTTACTGCTACAATTGTCTCCAACTGTGTCATTACAACACCAGAGCTACCTTTTGCTGCTGAGCCGTCGCTCACGCAATGACTACCTCCACCTCTTTATGTAGCTTTATGTGGCTCCACCTCTTTATGTAGTCTCTAGTAGTACTATCACTGCTGCTGATGTTGTTGCTGTTCATATTACAGCTACTACCGCTGCCGTTGATATCAATACTGCTGCTAATGCCAATACAGCACAACTGCTTATACCGCTACTTCTACTACCGAATTGCTGAGTTGGTAGAGCGCTGGACTCGTAATCTTGGTGATCCTGGGGTTGCGGGCTCGAACCTCCGCTGGGCCGTTTTAGTACAGAGGGATTTTTCCTTCGGAGTTAACATTGGTTCTGACTCCATTTCCCAAAGAGTCCTTCGAATGAGACTATAAACCGAGGTTCCGTGTGTGAACGCACGCACAGCATCTTGCACACATGTAAAATCTCATCACCAGCTTTCGGAAGAGAAGGCCAGTTTGGCCGTTGGTATGGATGACACGTTACACATAGCATGCACCCTGCGTGAGAAATTGAAAGAATGAAGGAAATAAGGAAACTGAGTGAATGATATTGACTGGATGACACGGGAAACGACTGAATGAAGCGCCGGCAGGCAGCTCTTCAGTCGGCACTACCCAGGTAGGCAGCCCGTTGTGCACACGAGAGTGTGGACTGTCAGCACCTAGAACCTTTGGCAAGGCGCTTTAAAAATGCTTTGTTATTATCATCATTTTTATCATTATTACTGCTTTTTTGCAGTTGGCATTTCCAATAACGCTCCCTTTGATTCTGTTGTTGCGTCTTCTCCTCACTCTCCTTTCTCTTCGAGGCGTTGGTTCTCAAAATGGCCACCTCCAAATGTTCCATAACGGGTACTTTCTCACATCTCAACTCTTTGGAGAACATGGGCTGGCCCCACCTCTTCATACAGTCTCTACGACTATTGCTACTATCATTACTACCAGTCATTGTGCTGCTGCTACTGCTGCTCACACCCTTAGCATTACCACTGCTGTCAGTGTAACTACTTTTCTATTCGTCTAATGCCAATTCTAGCCAACTGAATAACATCAAGAACGAACTAACTAATGCTGCTGCTGCTGCTGTTGTTTCTCCTCGTCCTCACACTTACGTCTTCAAAACATTGACTCAAGCGATGGCCATCTCAAGATGCTCCACAACAGTTGCACTGTCGTTCCTAAACGGCTAACACCGCAAACACTGCCGCTGCTGCTGCTGCTGTCATTCAAAGTCAACAACTACTATTACAGCCACTGCCCGTGCTGCCGCTGCTAAAAAAAAAAAAAAAAAAAAAAACAAACAAAAAAAAAAAACATCACCAGCATTATCAACACGTCCTAGTGCCTTTCTCCGCTGACTCACGCGATGGCCACGTCCAGGTGATCCAGAATGGTGGTCCTGTCAGTGCCTAGCTCCGGGGAGTATATGGTGTAGCCCCGCCTCTTCATGTAGTCTCTCAGCGACTCATTCGGTCTCCTCCTCGCTTCGTCCATCTCCATCTCTTCTGGGGACCCAAACACGACGGGCGGTAGGCCGAGGAGAGGGAGCAAGTAAAGTGGGCCGGGAGGAAGAGGGTGGGGGAGGCAGGCCAGACAGAGCGGTGTGAGACAACGTGGTAATGAAGGGGAAAAGTGAAGGGGTGAAGACCGTAGGAAGTTGTGAGAAAGAGAAAGCGTTGTAAGGGGAAATTGGGAGTCGGCAGAAGAGAACTGAAAAGAAACAGAATGAGACAAAGGCTAAAAAAAAAAAAAAAAAAAAAATGGCATGAAGGCGCTTGGGAGAGCGCAGACCTAAGCCAAGGTCTGACAGTGCTCTTGGCTCCGCCCTTCGATCTGAATCCACACCAACATTGAACAGGACCATCCTTGGACTATCGTCCGTTAGTCCATAAAGCAGTACTAAAATCGTAGTGTTTATGTAACCCTGCTAAACGATAAACAAACCAGTAGACCTGGGTGAAAACAGACCTTCCTTGACTAAGGTAAGAAGAAGAAGAAGAAGAAGAAGAAGAAGAAGAAGAAGAAGAAGAAGAAGAAGACGTTGATGATAAAGAGTGGTGAGGAGCGATGAGAAGAAAAGTGATGAGAAGAAAAAGACAACAACGACCTAAAGAAGAAGATGGTGATGATGATGATGATGATGATACGACGACGACGAAGGAGAAGGAAAAGAAGAAGAGGAGCAGGAAGAAGAGCAGAAGATGAAAGAGGAGACGAAGAAGAAATATAACGATCAGAAGAAGGAGAGAGGAGGGAGGAGGAAGAAGAAGAAGAAGAAGAAGAAGAAGAAGAAGAAGAAGAAGAAGAAGAAGAAGAAAAACAACAACAACAACAAAATAATAAAAAAAATAATGATTATTTATGGCGCTCAATCTTACATCATAAGCTCTAAGCGC
>CM065715.1:80928427-80938427 GCA_033310375.1 Conus canariensis
GAGTCAAAACAACATCTAGCACAAACTCGCACTGATAATGAAATAACAGAACCTGAACTGAATGAAGCAATAACTAAACACACTAAAGACAGTGCTCCAAGTGCAGACAAAATACCTTATCCAAATATTCGTCAAAAGGAAAAAATGCTGATTGATACAGGAACGCGAATTTTCGACTTCTTCTTTTCTCCTTTAACTCAGTGGGGAGTCATTGGACACCACAATACTAGACCTCACCAGGGAAAAGGCAGAGAGCGGCACTGACCCAGTTCTCGTTGCACAGACGATGTCATGTTATGCATCCATGCGTGAGGTGGTCTTTCAATCTACAAATCGTATTTTCTTCCTAAAATCATATCTTTGTGTTGGATTCTATACTAGCGCGTGGATTATAATACGTATGTTTGTGATAAATAGATAGAAATGACAAAAAAATAAAAGCAAAATGCTCGCTGTCTGGACAGCTGTAAAGTTAGGGTTCTGCTGTTAGCATAAGGTGTCATGGACTGCCTGTACATCTAAATTAGTTATGTCATCAATAAAGTTTGGGCCATAAATAACCCAGTGGGCCTCTGAGGGTCTAAAGTGTCCCTTCCTGCCATTGCTCCTCGTTCCTTGTTTTGCCACCTGCACTGGTCTGTATCCGTTCTGTATCCATGGTCAACGACAGACTAGTTACAAATGCCTGATGATATGGGCTTGCTTCCTGTGAAAGTATTGAATGACCTCAGTAGGCAAGGAAGTTGTCCAATGCATACCTTTAGCAGTTTGCTCGCAAAATTAGACAGATTGCTTGCCTAATATTCATTTGGGCAATATTCATATTCTGCATTTCATTCAAATTATGCCTGTGTATGAGCAACATGTTAATATCCTCTGAAGTTTAAAGAAAAGTAAGTTTGATCAAGTCTCAAAAGTGGTGGATTTGGATAAAATCAAGCAAAACTGACCGTGGTACCTGGTCTGTGTTATCTTTTAAGAAATGTAAGACCGTCAGCACATTTTAAGACAAATTCTAGCGAAGTGCCTAAGCTAACTAAGAGTTTAATGGTATCAATGTTTTGATTCTGACTGTGTATAATCTGCGAGTTCTGGATTGTGTTCAGATCTTAAGTATTAAACCTTGATCAAACGCTGAAATATTGCCATTACATTGTGCTGTGAAGATAGAGTGGGTTTAACTGAGCTGGACTTCAGACGAAAATAAGTGATGGAAACTTTTTTTCAAGCAGGCAAATCAACGAAATCGATGAAATCATTGATGGAAAGACCCGTCATCTAACCATGGACCACATTCCAAATTCAGGTAAATCATTTAGCATTCCGAGAAATCCCAACGGGTCATCGCATGAAACAATTCAATAAAACCAATCGAACCGTCCACCAGTGAACCAATCCATGAAACCGAGTGTCGCGGACAGACTCACCGGATGTTCGTGCCGGAAGCAGAAAGCAGGTCCCCTACGTCGCTGGCGAAACAGCAGTCCATGATGGGCGTCTGAAAGACCAGCTCTCTCAGCAGCTCGTTCTGGTCGTCCCAGATCTGGGCCAGGCGGACACATTCAGCCACTAACTCACGGTATGCCAGCCTTTCACATTGATTTACTCTATCTGAGTGTTGTTGTTGGTGGTGGTGATGGTGGTGGTGGTGGTAGTGGTGGTGGTAGGGTGGTGGTAGTTGTGACGGCTTTTTCTCTCTTTTTCTCTTTCTCTTTTTTTTTTACGGATATGCTGCATCAAAACGATTTACCCTCTTATAGCCTTTGCAATCTTTCTAAGACTACTTTAGATTGAACCAGTGGCGAGGAAGTTGACAGAACCCGGCGAATTACGTAGACCAAGGTGTAGATTAATAGCTATAAAAAAAGAGAAGAATATTAAAACAAAGACGAATTTAATACAATCTGGTTTCTAATTCAGCTCCTCTCCGTTTACAATCCGCTTCGTCTTCCACAGAAACAAGACAAATGCCGTCTTTACGAGCTGTAGAAAAAATATACGGACTTTTTTTTTTCTAATAACGTTCAGCCGTGTGAGTGTGTGTGAGCGTGTGTGTGTGTGTGTGTGTGTGTGTGTGTGTGTGTGTGTGTGTGTGTGTGCGTGTGCGCGTGCGCGTGTGTGCGTGTGTGAACGGTAGATTGTGGTGTGTTACACATAAGATTTTAATCGTCATTATGCCATTCAAGTTTTGTAATACTATATGTATTAGTAGACACTCTTTATTTAGTCAACAGTGTGTGTGTATTTGCATCATACAGATAGTGGCAATGAACAACTTTGTATTCCATGTCTCTGACCGAGTGTTGTAAAATATTCATGAAACGTGTGTAATGGACGGAGGAGAACCTACCTTGCACGGGAAGTAGGAAATACCATTCAGTGATTAACTGCGATCGTAACCAAGGACAGGTGGATGGCTGCGTCAAATGGATTTCGCAAGTTTGTTGCGTGAATGACTGACACGTGCATGTATTCACGTACGCGCTCTGATAGTTCTTGAAGCTGCGCTTTGCAACAAACATTGTTGTTTTCTAAGATTCTGAGCGGCGATGACTTGGCCAAGGAACAGGCACCATAGATGTGTTATCGTTGCTACATGCAGTATCACTTGCAATATTCTTTCTTTCTCCGCCATCACCGTTGTACTTACCTTGATAGTGTTGTCCAGGCTGGACGTGGCGAAGATTCTGAGCAAAGGACACTTCTGCAGAGACGTCACCTGCCGATGAATCGTTCAAATGTGCTTTAAGTGACACTAAATCAATGAACTGATCAACTGATCAGTTCATTAATCTAGTCATATATTAATTTGCTCATACACCCTTCCTTGATCACACACACACACACACACACACACACACACACACACACACACACACACACACACACACACTGCATACAGAGATATACAGATAAATAGTTTAAGACAGATAATACAAAAATATATTGATAACCAGGCGTGCTTTCATAGAGAGAAGGAGGGTTAAAGAACGAAAGAATGCAAAAAGACGGAATCGGACACATAAATCAGAAAACATCAAATGCCTACATCTTTGGTTAAGTGTAACCATTCTGAGTTCACTTGTAACACACACACACACACACACACACACACACACACACACACACACACACACACACACGCACATACTCGCACACACACATACAGAGAGAGAGAGAGAGAGAGAGAGAGAGAGAGAGAGAGAGAGAGAATGCGGAATGATACTGAATGTTGAGGAAAATAAAAAGAAACTGATTTTAAATGTGTTAAACCGATTACTGTAAATGGCACACACACACACACACACACACACACACACACACACACACACACACACACACACACACACCACACGCCTTCCTCCTCACATACACACACACGCGCGCGCGCGCGCGCACACACGCACACGCCTCCCCTCTCACACACACACTCATAGTGCGACATGACTTTCAATGTTAAGAAAGTTTTAATTTAAAAAAACTTTTAACTGGGTTAAATCGGTTTTTGTTGTCGTTGTTGTTGTAAATCTGACATGTTTGTAAATCTGTGTGAGCGAGAAAAAGAGGGGCTCTGGAGGAGGATGCTCGCTCCAGATGACGCTGAAACGGAGCCGTTACGTCATCAATTGAAATAAATACTCTGACGGAAAAGACATGTTCAGTGCCTTGAGAAAAAATCTTCAGTGACGATAAACCAGATTGCTGCACAGAATGGTCAGAGAGATTATTAAACTTGACCATGTCATGGAACAGCGTGTTTCACCAACTTCATAAAATCAGAGATGTCAAACGTAAGTGGCTGCAGATGAAAACTGTCCAGATAGTAATTACAACGAATGTTGTTCTTCATTCAATGGGTATTTTAGACGCAATACAACGCAGGCTATGCAACAAAGAAAAGGATTCTTTTGAACATTTTTAATGGAATTGTAAGCATGACCATTATTTTGGAATTCTGTATAACGCGTATTTAATGAGAAATGCAAACAATTTCACAACACCGAGTTTTCATGTGAATTCACGACTTTGGAGTCGATAAACATTTTCAAACGATGATACCTTCGATTTCATCTTGACGTTCACAAAAAAAAACGTATATTCACGAATACAAAATAGAAAAAAAAATGTCATCCAAATGTATTCGTTTTTCTTTTTTTTTTTGGTCCAAAACTAAGTGAGTATTCGAAAGAAGATTGAAAAACACAATGCTAAAATGAAGTCGAGTGCATTTTGATGAGGTATGGACTGTATCTTTCTTTTCTCTACATGACGGACGATGATTATCCACATAGATGTTCAATCTTCCTTGGCTATTTAAGGATACTTTTTTCCTTTCAAATTCATATATATTTTACGTCTTTGTTGCCCCTTGAAATCTAAATATCCCTCAAGATCAGATTCTGCGAGAGACAGCGCTGTGTTGTGTGTGTGTGTGTGTGTGTGTGTGTGTGTGTGTGTGTGTGTGTGTGTGTGGTCATGGATTGATATCTTTTGTATATCTTGTATTGAAAACATTGTATATTTTGACATTAAAAAAATCGAACGTCAAAAAGGTTTTAAAAATATGTTGACAATAGGTGGCTTAGAAGCGGGGTGTTCTACAGATATTGGATCAGAAGGTGAATCTCTGAACACCGAAGTGACTCAGCAGCAATGCAGTGTCTCCTCTTGTGAGCTGCTTCATGACGATCTGACAGGGATTGTTCCCCATGGAATGCCAGCGCTGCAGGTACGACGAAAAAAGATCTACGAGTGAATGAATACGGTGTAGCCAAAATCAGTGGCGCACAAATAATTCCACCGAGAGGCACAGACGAAGAGAAGACAAGCCAACAATAACAACAAGAAAAGCGAGGGTAGGGAGATGGAAGGGGAGGGTGAGGAGTTGAGGAGTGGGTCGTTTAGGAAGATGGGGAGAAGAAACAAAATTGCCCACTTCACATACCATTTTACTGAGAAGAAATAAAACCTCTCAAGACCTGCAATGTGGGTTTGACACGTCCTATCACTTTATCTCAAACCCATTTTCAGTAAAACAATGCGTCCCATTAACTTTCGTACAATTCTACCCCCCTCCTCAACTCCCTCCCCCCTCCCCCCCCCCCCCCCCCCCCCCCCCCCTTTTTCCTCGAGCGTTTGCTCTACTAAGAACGAGCTTACCGCTCCAAAAATTCGCCTGATCATACAACATAGAAACTGCTGTTCATGGAGAGAGAGAAAGAGAGAAAGAGAGAGAGAGAGAGAGAGAGAGAGAGAGAGAGAGAGAGAGACAGACAGACAGACAGACAGAGAGACAGACAGACAGACAGACACACACACACAGAGACTCACGCTGTGCCTAACATGCTCTACTGTTGAGACCTCAACATCTTTTCCCAAATCTTTTACAAACTAAAAATAAAAAAAACACAAAATTTACGGGAAGAAAAGGAAACGAAATGAGAAACGGCGTGAAAAAGGAAGGGGAGAAGAAACGAAAGAAAGAACAAAAGACCCAACAAAGAAAGGCATGCAGGCAGGGAGAAGAGCGAGAGGGTGACGAAAAAAAGAGGGGGGAAAAGATAGAAAGAAGGAAACAAAGAAAAGACAGAAAGTAAGGGAAGGAGAGACTGAAAAAGGGAAAAAGAACGTTAGAAAATGAAAAAAAAAAAGAAAAACCAGACAGAAACAATTCAATTCAGAGAAATAGGAAGAAAGAAAAGAAAGAAAGGGCAGTGCAAAGAAATAAAGGTAAGAACAACAATAATAACAACAGAACAAAATGTGTCGCCAAACGAAGGAATTAACACTTAACGAAATAGACACGAAGCCTTTGGACCATTCGGGTCTTCTTCATGCAGGACGTACAACATCCAAAACAAGATGAGGGAAGAGCTTGGAGGGGAGAAGATACAGATTAAAATGATGATAATTTTAATAATGACAACGATAATGATGAAATAATGTCGCCATCATCATTATCATTGTTATTAGTATTATTTTCATTGCTATTTCAATCTGTATCTTTTTACCTCTTCCCTCTTCTTTTCGTTCCCTTTCATTGTTTCAGTTTTTCACCCCCGCCACATTTTCACCCAGGTCGAAGAGGTTAGTAACTTTACGTCCGTTTCCATTGTTTTGAATGCTATTTGTTTTGGTTGGAGAAGACCCAGTAGGTCAATTTGTAATTCGTCTGTTCCTTCGTTTGCCGGCTCAGTAATTCTATCTTGATTTTGTTTCGTTTTGTTTTGCTTTCTTTTGTTTTGTTTCATTTTCCGCCTCCAGTCAGTCCATTTTGAAACAGACAACAACATCAACATCGAAATCAAACTTAACGGTCAAGACTCACGGTGCGCGTATGATCGTAGTCGGGTGTGTGGGTGAGACGACGGGGGCGTGTTTTAGCGCGCATTTCACCGATGTCGTACATGTCCAGAAGACTGCCCACAATCGTATTCACGTCTGCTCAGCTTAGTCCCCACCACTACCACCCCCCCTCCCCTCCCGCTCCCCGAATTCTTTCTTTGTCCCACCCTCTTTTTCTCCCTCTAAAAAACAAAGGTAATTCCATCATTTTTCAAGGAAGAGTTTCATAGTTGTTTCATGTGACGGGTTCGCGCGAGCGCGCGCGCGCGTGTGTGTGTGTGTGTGTGTGTGTGGTGTGTGTGTGTGTGTGTGTGTGTGTGTGTGTGTGTGTGTGTGTGTGTGTGTGTGTGTGTGTGTGTGACACCAATATAGAATGGAAAGCGAAAAACACTCGGAAGTTGACTCATGACAAGGTACCTTTGATTGATCAATCAGTCAACTTCAGTGCAGCTGAAAGCATTGTTTGATACACATGTTGGTTTAAAATTTGATGGACTGTTTACGACGCATATTACTGCAGATGTACTCAGTTCTTAGACTGATTACTTAGAAATAAGAAAGCAAGGTTCATCAAGATGCTAGGAAATTATGAAACATTTTTCTTTTTTAATCAAACTTGTTCCTTTGGAAGATCTTCTGTTGTGCTGTTTTAAAAGGTGACCACGCTACACATTAGCGGTATGTATGTATACTTTTTAAAAAGTAGGGAATTTTGTTGCTGCTGTAACTTATATTTAAATATATTCATATTCAACCGTAACTTTGATCTGAACTTATTTCTATTGTCTCTGGTGCTCCTTCATGCATTCAACCATTTTTCATTCAGACCAGATGTTTTGGTCAAGACTAACAATCACCAAAAAATTGCACTATCCTTGGGCCCACCTTTTGACACTTAGTCGCATTCCAATAGGCCCACCTACTTACGCACACACATACAGGCACGTGCACACACACATGAAAACATACACATACATGCATAATATTGGTGCAGATAATGGTAGGTATGTTGGGCTAATGCGCAGGTCAGACGTCTGCTTAGTCGTATCCACTGTTAATCCTGCGCACTACTGTTAAGTAGTTTAACAGACGTGGTGTAGCGGAAAATGGACTATCCTCACGCAGTGACACCTCCATGTTGAAAATGAAACTTGAAAGCATGACTCATTAATAAAACCATTATATATATTATCTTTTTGTAATGGGAGGAGAAACTAAATATCAATGTGGCCTAGGTTCGAGCTCAAGAACAACAACAACAAAACAACAACAAAAGAAAAGAAGGGGGGGGGGGGGGGGGGGGGGATAAGATTAAAATGGTTATAAATCAAGTAGTGCTACAATCTTTTACTTCCTAACACTATTTTGAAAAAAAGGAAGAATTCGTTTCTGTAGAAACGGAAAAGCTTCAGCCAAATACAATTACGGTTCGATATTTTGCTTGCTATGCTAGTATTTGAAAGGAGAATGTGAAAACATTTTAAGCAAAGGCTTATCGTGGAAATAATGGGCCCGTGGTGAAATGGTTAGTGTTTGCCTGAGGAGCTGACCGTCGTGAGTTTGAACCAGACCTTGGCTCGGACTTTTTCAACTTGAAACCTCTGTCTGTTCACTCGGCAATAAATAGGTACCTGACTCAGCTCAGGGAAGTTTAGACGCGGCGAAAGGAGGGTTGATGAACTCCACCTTCAATCATGTCGTTCTCTGGACACGATGAACCTCTAACAGTTTGTTGCCCCTACGGGCCGATAGGCTTCTTTTTTAATTGTTTTATTACGTTGCTTAAGAAATGATGATAAAACAGTAACAGGTGTCTCCTTTGATTATGTTATGTAGTGCACACTATTTTCTCGAAATATGCACACTCCGATTGAACAAAATCAAACCCAGAATAACACAATTCTTGAAAGTTCCGAAAAACAAAAGCCATAACAGCGAAAAATATTTTCATCAAAAAGAAAATGAAACATGCGGAATTCTTACAAGAAATGGCATCAGCTGCCACATATATTTACCAGCTTTGACGATATGCAATGACAATAGCCTAAATGACGTAATAGGCATGGTCAATCACAGATGCATTGCGCTGAGTGAGCAACTCCGTGCTTCACAATTAAAAAATGAGAATACAATTAAAAAAAAACAAAAAGATCAAGCCCATACTCTACCCTTTCTTCTCAAACAATGGATGGCATCAGTGACTCGGAATGGGTAGTTGATGGCGTCACATAAAACATTCATTTTCTTTTTAGTTTAAGAGCAGTGGAAGCCAATGGAAGAGCGACAAACTCACTTTATGTTGCGGTACACCAAGCCAATGCGGTCAACTGTGACAGCTAAATATTTTGGGAACGTATGGCACCGAATCTGAAAGAAAACAGCTTATCAATGAACGAGTGAAACGATGGATACGACGGAGTCAACCAGTCGAGTCGTCAGTCATTCCGCAGAATGGGAGGTATATGTATGGCACGTATGTTAGGAGACAGAGAGAGAGAGAGAGAGAGAGAGAGAGAGAGAGAGAGAGAGAGAGAGAGAGAGAGAGAGGGAGGGGGGGGGGCAGGAGGGGAAGAGCGGAGAAACGTGTGTACACCAGCCCCACTCCACCCCCCACATACACAACACACTCGTGCAAACCCAGTCCCAACTCCAAAGCGGCCCTTAGCGGCAGAAGCACAGAACTTTTTAAAGAACAAAAGCACGCAAGCATGCACGCACACACGCACCCACACGAAAACACACACACACACACACACACACACACACACACACACACACACACACACACACACACAAGAGACTCAGATTCTTTGTCAAAACTTGAATACTGAATGGAAATCCGAAAACAGATATTAATTTCAGCTCATGTATGGATAAGAGAGGAATGAGAGAGGGTGGGAAGGGTGGGGGACAGCGAGATTGGGAACAAAAGAGAGTGAAAGCAAGAGGAGATGGAAAGTTGGGAGGGGTGGGAAGGGGCGGTGTGTACGTACGTGCGGCGCGCGCGCGCGCGCGCGCGTGTGTGTGTGTGTGTTTAGGGAGACACGCACGCGCGTGTATGTGTGTGTTTGTGCGTGTGTGCATTGGTGTGTGGTGTGTGTGTGTGTGTGTGTGTGTGTGTGTGTGTGTGTGTGTGTGTGTGAGAGAGAGAGAGAGAGAGAGAGAGAGAGAGAGAGAGAGAGAGAACAGAACAGAACAGAACAGAAATTTATTCAAAAAAGACCAAAGCCCCATTTGAAGGGATGTGAACAATGACAATGAATGTATAATACAAATGCGAATGAAACTGTCATCCTAGTATGAGCATGAGAACTAGGACAAATGCAAGACTGAAAACAGCTTACCAACCTGCAAATGAAAATAATGTAAAGTCGAGAAACAAAATTCAGTACATGCGCACATGCGCTCAATTCACAAATTCACATTCATACAGCAATAAATTTGATAATTCAAGAAAAAGCAATTTCCCTTCTCTTAAAGGCTTTGCAAAGATATACGGCAAGACGTTTAACGACTTCTTTCTTTCGTGATGCTAAAAGTAATGTTAGCCTGAAATCACTAGGATTATCACGATATTTTGGATGTATTAAGCTCTGTCTTAAATCATCAAAAGCAGGGCAATAAAAACAAAGTGAGAGAGAGACACAGAAAGAGA
>CM065715.1:80943427-80950927 GCA_033310375.1 Conus canariensis
TCTGCAAACTGTCTCTTGTCTCTCCTTGTGCTCATCTTCACTTCTTTGTTTTTTTCTTTGTACGTTTCGCGAATGTTTGTTTCTCATCTTCTGTTCCAGTGAGTGTGCCGAGTTTTGTGATTTTTCTCTCCTCTATGAGTTGCCATGTGGCGTCTGATATCCATTCCTTCCTCTCTCTTCTTCTGTAGCCCAGCACGGCCTCGCTGGTGTCTATAAAAGCTTTCTGTACATTGTCGCACAGGGCGTTGATGTCGTCTGATAAATATATATATATATATATATATTCAATTATAAACAAAGCTTGCCCTTATGTCTTAGATTGAAGAAATAGGGGGAGATAAGCGTTCATATCTGCAGTGGTAGATGATTCTGCCTAACTAACAGTATGTGCTTGAGTGGGTGAATGGGGAAAAATAAAATTAATGCTTCTCAAAATGAGCCTTCAGCAAGCTTATAGTCTCCAAGGGGGAGACAATCTCCAATGGGAGGAAACTCACTAACATATAACTCCTGGTCAGATACTGATATTTCGAAATCTGATTGTTTCTCCTCAGTGACCGCGGAAAGTGGTAATTTGACTCCTCTGCCTTTTCGGTTTTAAGAAGAATGCTATCCCAGAAAAGGCTGGTGTGCAATACCGTAGTATAGTTTGTTGAGTTTTCAAAAAACCAACCAAAGGTGCCACCTAAGAAGCAAAAGAAAATCATGAAAGAGCAAAACAAGCTACATTTTCTTGTGAAAAGTAGAAAATATAAAAAAGATAACCTCTTAAGACACAAGTGCTGAGGGCCAGTTCTTGGAATGAATCCACATATATATATATGTATATACAGAGGGAGAAAGAGACGAGAGAGAGAGAGAGAGAGAGAGAGAGAGAGAGAGAGAGAGAGAGAGAGAGAGAGAGAGAGAGAGAGAAGACAAACAGAAGGAGAGGGGACGGATAGAACGAAACAGAGAGAGAGAGAGAGAGAGAGAGAGAGAGAGAGAGAGAAGAGAGAGAGAGAGAGAGAGAGTCACCTGTCCGTTTTTGTATCCGGCAAAGATGATGATGTCCTCCAGATCACCCCCCAAGGACTGAAACAAAAAAGTGGCAACTGAGCTCCCCTCTGTCCATGGTCGATAATCTGGGTAACGTCAGCCGTTTCCACACACGTCATGCAAGTCGGTCCTCGTTTGGAGGTCATTCACTCTTCACAACCTTCAGCGAGTAATCACCCTACAACTCTCCCGTAAGGAGCCCGCCCCCCTTCCCTCTCCCTCCCCATCTCCAATCAAAAATTGACTATACTCTCTGCAAGAAAACGAAGAGAAAATACTTGTATTATGACTGGTGTAGTGTGTGCGTGTGTGTGTTTGTGTGCGTGCGTGCGTGCGTGCGTGCGTGCGTGGTGTGTGTGTGTGTGTGTGTGTGTGTGTGTGTGTGTGTGTGTGTGTGTGTGCGTGTGTGTGTGAATGCGTATGTGTGTGTGTGCGTATGTGCGTGTGTGTGAATGCGCGCGCGTGTGTGTGTGTGTGTACGTTGGGTGTGTGTGTGTGTGTGTGTGTGTGTGTGTGTGTGTGTGTGTGTGTGTGTGTGTGTGTGGAAGGAGTTGGGTGAGGGAATTTCTGAAGGGTATAAGGAAGGGTACTGAAAGAAGGACAGGGGATCAGCAGGAATGGAGGGAGCGGTAATAGAGGGAAATGGGATGAGGGAGGACGGGGGAGGGAGTCAGGAGAAAGAAAAAAGGGGAGGAGGGAGTGAAGGCTTGAGAGGATCGATCATGAAGATGAAACAAAAAATGGAAAGAAATGCAAATAATATACAGTTGTTGCTCATACTTGTCAGTCAACCTGGGGAACGTCTTCAGCTGACGTTCATTTCTGAGTTGACAAAATGCAATATGCTAATCTATTCAGAGGTTTCAAGTCCTCAGTGCTGACAACAAAACTATAAATACATCAACTAACCAACCTAGATTCCGGAAAGAGAACACTCACTCATGCTGGCTCCGCGACTTAGCAATTATCGTCTACAGTATGGGACTTGGTAGAATGGTGTCCTGCATAATTATGCTCGATCAGAACACTGACTGTCGTCGAAGCGACTCGGCAGTATCACAGTGTCTCCTTTAGTGGGTTACCTCATGATGAACCAGCCGAGATCGCTTCCTTTGGACAGCCGATGCTGGAGCAGCGACAGGACAAATGTGGTTGTGGCGGTGAGTGTGTGTGTGTGTGTGTGTGTGTGGGGTGTGTGTGTGTGTGTGTGGCGCGCGGGGAGGGGGAGGAAGGTGGGGGGGGGGGGGGGGAGGGGGGGGGGGGGGGGGGGGGGGGGGGGAGAGAGAAGAGGGGAATGAGAAAGAGTGGCGAGGGAATTATGCCACTGTTGGGGCTCGGAAGATGAGACAGAAAGAACAAACGAAGAAGCTACAGAACGTCTTGGCCACGGTTATTCTGGCCGTACCAAGAGTCCACCCGTGATGCACGTGACGGCGTCATCAGCTGAGCTGGGATGGAACATGTGCAGGCCTCGGAAAGGAGACTTCTCACAGTTCAACACCAGCACTGCACGCACAGGTTTTTACATGGAAGTCTCGAGGAGGCTTTTTCCCCCCAGATAACAACACTCCCGTGTTTCATTTCTTCAACAAGTGGGGAGTGGGGAGTTTTAGTTTATTTGTTTACTTTTTTAAGGAATGAATTTCCTCATCAGAGAGTCGTTCTCTTCATAGAAAGACTCCGAACGTATTATTGCGTTGGGTCGTTTTATTACGAGTCCAATTTTACACACACACACACACACAAACGCACACACACACACACATGCGCGCGCACCTACACATGCACACAGGTCTATCCATGTGCACACACACACGCGTGCGCACACAAATACACGCATGCTCGCGCATGCCCACATTGGCGTGCATGCAAAGACAAACGAATCCTACGTATGCACTCAGGCATACATTCATGCGCGCAGACAAATGCGCAAATATGTGCGTGTGCGCGAACATGTGTGCGCTCGCAAAATGCGCGGGCATGCACATGATGTGTCACACACACACACACACGAAGATGATCCAAGATGGCGGAAACGGTCAAAAGCTAAACTGCGCTGTTGCTGAAATTTAGCATATTTACAGGAACTATGATTAAAATGACCAGAACCAGAAGTTCTGGAGGTCGTCACACCAACCGGACTCCAAAGAAAGAAAATAACAACTCCCCCCAAAATTAATGAGTCGGTGGGCTTGAAGACAGAAGTTTCGGAGCGAGCTGCGCGGCAAGTTCGAGAAGCTGAGAGTAAGAGCAACGGAAATGTCAGTGATGCAACCAACAGAGCAGAGAATTAAGTAGGGTGCCTAACTAAGTGAGATCGAACATCTGAAAACTTTGATCGAAAAGTTAACCAACAGAATCTCCTCCATTGAAAGTACCGTCAAAGCGCAAACTGGACTGACAGTTAGCTTTAGTATAAGTAAAAAAGAAGAAAATATAGTTCAGCTTTATCAAACCGAATGTTGTCGACAGACAAATCCGAATGTCGACAGTGAGTTCAACGTCGACTTGCCGCACTCGCTGAAGCGAGGCTAATGGAGCAGAAAACAAAACTTCGAAAGAAAATAAAAGAACAGGGCCCACAGTCAATGACGCAAAAGGAAAAAAAAATGACGTCAAACTGCAACCCGGATGAAGGGAGAAAAAGAAAAAGAAAAGAACAGGCCTTGGCCTAGGCCCTACAAAGACGTTCCTCTGTCATGCGTTTGCATGACTCGGCCCTGAATGGAGTAAACGGGAACACACCGGGTCTGTCTTCACGGCTTTGGCACTGTATTGAGGAAACCTTTACACTACACTACCAAAGATTTAAGACCAACACTTCAAACAGCTCTCCTCTCCTCCGTAAAAGACCATTGGATGCTATAAGCCTACTTATCCATTGCGGAGTAAACGATATAAAAAAAAAAATTAAAAAAAAAGGATCCGAGAGTTTGTGGTCATGACTTTGCCAACTCTGTACAAGCACGTGGCAGACTTAGGAAGACACACTCGGAAGTGATCATCTGCCGATCATAATGACGATCAATGAAACACACGACGTCCAACACTTACCAGAGGACAAAATACCTAAATATAATTTCAAACTTGCCGACTGGGATAAATTCAAGACACTTCTTTCGGGCATACATGTAGAGAGTATTTGTGAGAATGGAGAGGATACGAATACTATGCATCCAATACTCAACAAAATTATACTTTCGGCTGCAACTAGTCCTATTCCAAAAAGTAATAATATTAAAAAAACAACAACAACAACAACAACACGTTATACTGGTATAGCGGTGATGTATGTTGGACTAAAGATTGCGAAGAAGCTGTAACTTTAAAGAAGATCAAATATAAAGAATACATTAGAGACAAAAGCCAAGAAAATCGCATAGATATGAGGCGACCAAAGGCACACTCTAACAGGGTAATTGCAAAAGCAAAGAAGCTAGACTGGTCATCGTTCTGTGCATGAGAAGTTTTTTGTTGTTTTTTGTTTTTTGTTTTTGTTTCGTTATAAAGACCTTCAAATGGTATGGTGCGAAATCCAGTTATGAAAAAAAAAAGATGAATCTTCCAAGAGACCCCATTATTTTAGAGAATAAGAAGTTCCCTGTTCACTGGAAAAAAGCAGAAGCGTTTGCTGCTATGTTTTCAAAGACAATGTGCTTAGAATTTAGTATGTACTTACTTGTAAGTGGTCTAAAACTTTAACACGAAAAAACATGCTTGGTTTTATTCAACAATGGAGAAGATCCCACTGATTTGCTAGGTTTTAAGCTTGAGTATGTACACTTTTTTAAATTCTTAGGTGTGTGTTTCACACACCCAGGATAAAATGGAATTTACATATTGATTATCTCTTAAACAACGCAAGGAACAGTTTAAATTTTCTTAAGATATTGAGGAAACAAAGCTGGTATCAGCATGCAAAAACGTTGAAGCACCTATCAATATCATTAATTCGTTCAAAGTTATCATATGATCAAGGAGCTTTCTTCAAACATTTATCACAGAAATTACGAAGTGTCGACAACACAGCCTTTAAATTATGCTATGGAGTTGCAGTGCGTGCATCTACTCTTGAAATATACACAGAAATCGATGTTTTACCATTAAATGAATATAGGAAACTCAAAGTTGCAAATTATGAAATGTTCGACCATCTAAGGTGTGAATGAAAAAGAAATACTTATGTAGCGAAACAAGCAAATCAAGACATATTTTGTTTGAATGTATGCCCCACAATACATACCCATCATGTTTGTCAGGCATGTCTGTTTCTGATCTTCTTTTTAAAATTCTGATCTTGCTTTTAATGTTACCTCTTGTTTGATATATAGTCCGGTTAGGTATTTTCTTTAATATGATATTGGCTGTCTTTCTGTGATCATATGTACACACTCATACCTGCAAACACATACACGCATGTAAGTACACGCTCTCTCTCTCTCTCTCTCTCTCTCTCTCTCTCTCTCTCTCTCTCTCTCTCTCTCTCTCTCTACTATCACATGATTTTTGTGAAAAGACGCAAAATGAAATTACTAGTCCTACACACACGTGTGTACACACACATTCGCTGGCGCACAGATGCATGCACATATGCATGCACATACACACATGCGTACACACATACAAGCATGCAATACACAATTTCTGTGTGCGGGCAGAACTTCTCCCTACATGGGAATAGGCCCAAGATCTGCTACAAGTACAAAGTACGCCCGAGACTATTTTCTAAGGGGGGGGGAGGGGGGGGGGAGGAATTATTCTATAACGTTATTGAGGAAGTGGGGGAGAGGGTGTGTGTGTGTGTGTGGAGGGTTAGGGACAGACAGACAGAAAGGGACGAAGAGGAGTGTAACTTTTTTTTCTCTCTCTCTCAATCTTCAGTCTTACCTGATCCTTCTCCCATCACTAGGTAAGTCCGTTTTCGGATGGAGTTGTAAGCAAACTGCTGTACAAGCTGAAAGGAAGCCATTGGTCTTGTATTATAAGAAATAAACACAGGAACATAGATGACTAAAATGAGTACAGTTACGGATGGTGCAGACACTATTTTAAGCTAACGTACAAAATGAAGGAAGATTACTGACTGCAGAAACTGCTATTACCTAAAGTACAAGCAAACAAACAAACAAAAAGAAATTATTTATCAAAAAAAGGCTTTGTGCACATTCTATGGAACTGTCAACAGTTTTAATGAAGTTAGATCATTCCAGATAAACATGTGGCTGCTAATATCCAAGTTACTGAGGGAGAGAGAGAGTGAGAGTTGTTTGGAGCTGATGAAACGTATGTCACTGATAAGGTGTTTGATCTCTCGATCCTCTTTCCCAAGTTACACATTAACTATCTTTTGTCTTCTAAAACCTTCTGATGCAGAATTCAAGAATGCAATGCGCAGGATGCTGTGGAATCCAATAAATTCGAAGTAAAATTGTTCAATTCGTTATGTGTCCATTATATTTAAACACAGCTGAACGATGTCGAGATTTGGTCGTTTTTCTTCACCGAACAGTTATCATTCTATTGTCATTGCATTATTCGTCTTAAGATATGTAACAACAGACCGATCAGTTTAAAGTTACGGGCAGTGTTTTCGTTTAGTTAAAAAGCCGCAGTTCCATAGGCTAAGTTGGAGGGGAGATTTGCACGGGCGAAATCCGCATATTTTTCTTTTGCGGCCAACGGTAGTAATAGTGTAAAATTCAAAGGCGCGAAAATCGCGTATTTGTCGCGCGACATATATATATATATTTTTTTTCAATCTAAGACATGAGAGCAAGCTTTGTTTATAACTGAATATTTCTTGCAGTCATTGCAACACCAAGCTGCTCTGTAAGTAGCTGGAATGGTGCTCGGTTACTTATCCTTGGAATTCAGTAGTTTATTGTATATATATATAATGCTGAACAATTAAGCAGTGGGGAAAACTAGTGCAGGCTAACAAGTCTTCAGTCATTATATTAATGGCAAAGATCTGAACTTCCTTAAAAATAATAAAAATTGACGATGAAGAAAATGGGGGAATATATTATAAATATGAGAAGCCCTTCACTAGCCGCCTGAGGGAACCATCGTAATCCCACTCTGATGCACATTTATTTGTATTGCCTGCTCCTAGACCTTTCGTCCGCTGGATGGGACTCATCAGTGAGACACAACTGATTGTGTCTAGGCTCTTGGTGTCAAATAGAGACACACCACAGTCCATAATTCTGTGGTGTTCTCACCACCAAGGGTTCAAAAAAGAATCCAACAGCAACCTCAAAGCAGCCAGCAAAGGGTAGTAAATGGAACAAAACAAAAGAGTGGAGAGGAAAAAAGTTGCTGAAAAACTAAACGCATTACTCAAACAGTATAAAACGTAGGGGACAATCTTTGAGCCTATGCTTGAGGATCCATTCAAGGATGCAAGGGAGATCAAAAGATATGGAACAGTCTGAGTGGTCAGCTCTGCTGTTTAATAAC
>CM065715.1:80978427-80988427 GCA_033310375.1 Conus canariensis
GTCAAAAAGATAGAGGTAAGAGGCGAGAGCGAGGACTACACAATTCAATGTTGGCGAGAATCTGTGCTCTCTTTAATGCCCGTCTCGTTTTCAATGGTAGTTTGATGTTCTCCCCTCCAGAACGTCTCTTGACGACTCTGAAGCAACTCCTCATGCTGTGACTAACTTTCGTTTTCATTAAACATTGTTTGTCTTGCCTGAAGAAGACCAAAGAGGTCGAAAGGCATCGTGTTTTGTTTTGTAATTTGCTTGTCTCTTTCGTCCGGTGGAATAGTAGTATTTCTTTTAAAGTTGTGACCAACGCTGGAACAAAGTGGTGTCACTTTTCCGTGCGTTTCTCGGGCACATGTATTTATCTACCTACCCGTCTGTGTGTCTTGTCTGCTGTTTTAATGCCAGACCTCCGCGGTGTCACCTTTCAGTGTGGACCTCTCTGGCGTTGTCCTTGAAGCACCATTGCATGACGGTGTGGGTGTAGGTGACGCAGTGAAGAATGTCGTAGGCCAGGTACTTGGAGTATTTGACATCCATCAGGATTTCTTTGCAGGCAAATCGATGCTGCAGCTGAAACAGAATACACAGAGGTCGATCTCTTCACGTTGCTGCGAACAAGAGCTCGTCTGAAAAGAGTTTGAGGTTCAATGACGTGATTTTCCTTTCATTTCCACTGTGCTGTAACAATGGATTTCCCACAAAGGCTGGTATCGTTTTCCTCTCATAGCCTTTACTATGTTGTATTGTAACTATGGATTTTTACACACGCAATGGACTTCTTCTGATTGATTTTCTTCTCCTAGTACTGTACACTGTAAACATAGACTCGACAAACGTATACAGTTTTTTTTTGTTTTGTTTTTTTTTGCTATGATTTATTTGGCTTTCCTTTCCAGTACTACGTGAATGCATACACTGGCATGATAAACCATAAGGATATTCGAAAATGTGCCTTTAAAAGCACTTTTAATGATTAAATACAAGTATTGATGAAAACATAAACCAAAACTTGTCATGATGATGATGATGATGATGATGATGATTGTGATGACAATAATGATAATGATACTATGACTGTGGTTGTTGTAATGTTACGGTCTGTTCACCATTCAGGTCATTCATATGGTGCTATCAGGTCATTATGATTTTTATACGCATGGTTGTTATTATAGCTCTCGCTGTGACCATTCTTTCTGAAACACAAGCGACTTCGGCTCAGCACCCAAAAAACTCATCGTGTAGAATTAGACTTAAATTCACCCATTACCATGATGATGACGATGATGACAACGAAGGTGGAGATAACGATAATAATTTAAATTGATGCTGTTGTCAGAAATAGTTTTTTTTCTTTTTCCTCTTTCTTTCCTTTTTCTTAACATAAATGAAATCGGAAATGAAATGAGGCAGGGAACAGTAAACGATAAACAGTAAACAATTGGGTATTTTTTGCTCCCATAAGAAAACCTAACACAGAGTAACTTTTATTCAAGACTGGCACAGCTTTTAAACTTGAATAAAGTCAGTCAAATACATAGACGAACAATCTAATAGTGGGGGAAAAAACAAGCGCAGGCCAACAACTGAACTATCTTCATAGTAATGACTTGGCAAAGATTTGGACTTAAGGAGTGGGCGGAGCAGGCAATACAAATATATCTGCCTTCAAAAGGGATTGCGATGGTTCCCTTATGCAGCTAGTGAATGAGTTTTCATATCTGTAACATATTTCTTAATTTCATGTTCCCAGTTTCTCCATCTTCAAATTCCGCCCCCCCCCCCCCCTCCCCCCCCCCCCCCCCCTCCTAAGTCCAAATCTTTGCCAAGTCATTACTATGAAGATAGTTCAGTGTTGGCCTGCGCTTGTTTTTTCCCCCACTATTAGATTGTTCGTCTATGTATTTGACTGACTTTATTCAAGTTTAAAAGGCTGTGCCAGTCTTGAATAAAAGTTACTCTGTGTTAGGTTTTCTTATGGGAGCAAAAAATACCCAACTTGTTTACTGTTTAACATAAATGATCACTCTTTAGCGAGTGAACAGTTTGTTACGTGGACGTAACATCAGACCTATCATCCATGCTTCCTTTTTCCCTTTTACCGACTGTCTTTTTAATATTTTTTTTTTATAAAATAACCAGTGTATCCCTTTATGAGGGGCTAATGTTTGATAATGCATAAACTACTTCTCTCTCTCTCTCTCTCTCTCTCTCTCTCTCTCTCTCTCTTCCGGAGACCAAGTTCTAAAATCATTAACGCCATCCGAACCCTGACTTCCCCTCTCTTTCTCTCTCTGAAGGTAATAGCAACTGACATGTTCTTAGTCTTCTAGAAAGATAGAAAACGCATCTGCTAGCTCTGGGGTCAAGGTCACACACACACACACACACACACACACACACACACGCGCGCGCGCGCGGCGCTACGCGCGCGCGCACTCTCTACATGCGTGCGCGCGCACGTACACTCTCAGCACGCACCACACACACACACACACAACACACACACACACACACACACACTGTCAAGGGAGCGAAATCTCTCAAAAAGGGGCTTTAAGCGCATTTGAGAGTTTGTAGAAAAGTAGATAATCGGTCAAGTAGCCTCCCTTAGAGCAAACCTTCGAACTGTATGAGGGAGATATTTGCCCGTTGTCAGGTGACAGATATTGTCAGGTGACAGTAAACATCGAAGGCGGTGAGGACTCCCGAGTTCGAACATTTCTTTAATCGCGAAAGGGAGAGGAATTATCAACTCATACCTCGGAGCATCAAGTGGGTGCTCGGGATCAGTCAGCTGAAGTTTGTTTGGTAAACAGACCGAGCCCCTGACAAGAACGGAAATCTCTTGATTGTTCTGCGTAAGGCAATGTGTTGATGCTGTTGTCAGGCTAGCTGGAATGCGTGCGGACGACGTTGTCGTAGCTTTGTGTAATTACTGTGTGAAAGTGACCCCCAGAAGTCGTTGGGAATTTTGTCATATCGATCTGGCAAGAACTGGTTGTTCACTAGGCTTATATATTGGAATACTGATGGTGGAAGAATGCAGAGGAATTCATTTTGGACGTGAACATGTTGGTAGAGCATAGCCTTAGTGAGATTGTTTGTTTAAATCCCTGTACAAGCTGGAGGCAGGAGCGGAAGAGAGACGACGAGAAAGAGCGGAGAGAAAAACAACTACACGACACAAGGGAGAGAGAAGAGCGAGCGGGACAAATGAGGGTTTAAAGGCATGTGGTCTGGGCGACAGAAGTGGAAGCAACATCTTTCACGCAGGGATTTGGCGTCAAAGACACATTGAAAACAAAAACTATGTTCAAAACCCAGAGATGGGGGGAAGATGAAGAGAAGATTTTTACGTCGAAGAAGAGTGCCCAGAGACGACCGCGGAGACCCTGTTCTGAAACCTGGTGCCAGACAACCCCAGGCGTCACTATTACCAGGTGCTGAGACAGTTTTTCACAGTGACTTGTTTGAGAACTGTGGTATGGTGTGCAATTGTGTATGTGTGGAAACACGGCCAGGTAAGAAGCCAATGTCGCATATAACCCGGGATTAGGAAGTATTGATCTCTTGTGTTTTGATTATATACATGTTTTGTGCATTTGGATTGTTCATGTGCATAGAGTAGAAACTATATTTCTTGTTCTCAGTCGTGTCAGAAGAGAAGCGAATGTGTGACACCCCATTCCTAGAGAAAGTGCAATGTTAGTGGGTGCATGAGTGCGCATATGTGGTGTGTGTGAGTGCAGAGATAACCTTCGTGTGTTACGACTGACTAATGTATATCTTAATTTAGTTATGCAATACCATCACGATTTTCCCCGTCCTGGACACACACACACACACACACACACACCACACACACACACACACACACACACACACACACGTCGCTTTTCCCTCCTTATCTCACGGCCCGTGCCTTGAATATGTGGAATTGTATGTTTAATACTTGCGCACATTTTAATGAGGGAATGAGGATTGGGGACGGGTGTGAAGTGAGTTTCGCACATGTGTGTGTGTGTGTGTGTGTGTGTGTGTGTGTGTGTGTGTGTGTGTGTGTGTGTGTGTGTGTGTGAGTGCGCGCGCGCGCGCGCGTGCGTGCATGTTGCAATGCTATTAGCTGAATGTTGCACACTTCACCGTGATTTGCAGACGCTTTATCAACAGGGCTGTTGATCAGTTCATTGGCTACTTACCAACGCGTTGTTGCAGTTCTGCCGTTAGTTAACCACCGACTATGCTGCTTGATAAAACGTGAAATCACGTTTACTTTTTTTTTTTTTTTTTTTGCCTTTCTGGTGATAACAAAATAACAGAACGAAGCAAAACAAACAAAAAACGAAAGACAAAAAAAAAAAAAAAAAAAAAAAAAAACAGCACCACCAGTCAACGAAGCAAACAAGCAACAAGAACATTGTTTTCCCCATTAACGCTAGTTTTAGCCAAGTTTTATGCAGCTGAATATGACCAGGGGATCCAGGAGAAGAAATTCACCGACCCCCTATCTCCTTCTTGCCCCTTTCTCCTTGGCTCCTACCTCACCCTCCTTCTCCTCCCCCCCCCCTCCTGTCCACCCCCATCCCCACCCCACCCACCCCAACCACCTAACTTCTTTCCTCATGTTCCTCAAAGACGTCCACACACACACACACACACACACACACACACACACACACACACACACACACACACCGCTCACACACACACACACACACACACACACACACACCACACACACACACACACACACACACCTGCTAACACCATTGACCCACTGACCTGCGGCCAGTCCTCGAGGAAGATGGAGAATTCGTCGTCCATTGCCTGCGGGTCGTAGTGGTCCAGCTTGGTGACGACCTTGGTCCAGCTGTGCAGCAGGTCGTAGCGGGACGTCTCCAGCAGGTAGTAGCTGGGCCGCATCCGTAGCCGCTTGCGCGTTGTGGTCTGGCTGGAGCTGGACCGTCGTTGGTAGCGTCGCCCCTGCCTCTGTCGACTCACGTCATGATGATGTCTTCGGACCTGGGAGGGTTGGGTTGGGTTGGGTTGGGTTGGGTTGGTTGATTGGTTGGTTGGTTGGTTGGTCGATTGGTTGGTTGGTTTGTTTGTTTTCTTTGTTATTTTGTTAATTAATTAATTAATTAATTAATTTATTCATCTATCTATTCATTTATTTATTCTTCTATCTATTGATCTATTTCATCTATCTATTTATGTGATTATTTGTCGTCTTATTTGTTCATCATTGATTTATTTGTCATTTTAATCATTTATCTATTTGGCACTTCATTTATTTATTCATTTACCCATCAATTTATTTATTTATCTATTATTGCTTTTCCATCTTCTGTGCCAACTCATTGGCCTTGCATACAAGTCGGTCGTTCCAGCCTCTTGTCCACATCCACAGCTACAGCCCGGCCTGTCCCGCCAGAGCTCCGGCACCGCCAATCCACAGAGAACACTCAAAGTCAAGTCGCCATGAGGCAATCCACCAGAGGAGTCACTGCACTGCTGCCGAGATATTTCAGTGGTGTTCAGGTGTACCTGTTCTGAGCCAGCATACGCAGGCCATCAACTTCCGAGTCCTCTTGCTGAGGACAAATAACTGCTCAGTCGCGGTGTTGTCGTTAGTAGCTCTCCTTCTGAATCAAGGCAAGGCAATAAGTATGGAGAGGCAATCGACTCTGAGGTCACCATGAGAGCAGGGCATGAAGACCTACAGAATATCAGAGAGATTTTTTTCAATCTTTTTCTTTTCAGTGAGGACGATGATGATGAAAATGATGTTGCGAAGTTCCATATTGGTCTGAGACTGCATGAGAGAGCTGTACCTTACACTTAGTTTCATGATATAATCCGGCGTCAACCAGGCTTGAGAGATACAGACACCTGCAGTGTTGGTCATAAAACTTGTATGATACTTTCAAAGACCCATCCATGAACTGGATGAAATTGACTCTGTGGTCCCAGTCTTCCCAATTAAGCCCATAACAAACTCAGCTCTGGATAGGAGCCGTTTGGGGCAGAGATACCCCTCATATAAATGCCTCTGACAGGAATCGAACTCACGACCTCCCAGCCGGGAGTCAGTGACGCTAACCACTACCCTATAGCGGCCGAGTTCTGGACATGTTACAGCGAGAAATGTTGCAATACCACGATTTGTCGCAAGCTGCGAAGAAATGTTGAGCGGGGTAGCGGTGGGGGTAGGGCGGGGACGAGGTTGGGGATGGGCAGAAAGGGGGGTGGGGGGTGGGAGGCACCTCACCAAATGTATCATTGAGTCAGCACGTTGTGACTTAGAGAGAGAGAGAGGACGGGGAGCGTGGGAGGAGGAGACGAGTAGGGATGAGAGAAGGGGGGAGGGGAGAGAGAGACTACAAATGTCCACGTTTGATGAGGATGGATGAGATAAAGGGAGAGAGGGAGGAGAGAAGTCCACGTTTTGTGAGATAGTACGGAGGGGACGGGGCAACCGACCAAACGTCAGTTTCTTTTTTGGTTTTTTTTTTGTTTCTTTCTTTCTTTGTTTTTAGGTAAAAAAATGTCTATCAGTTGTCTGTCTGTGTTTGTGTGTCTCTCTCGTTAGAAAAACAAGTACAAAAAAATGCATAAAAAGAATTTTGTGTTCCGGAAAGAAAGAAATGGAAAAGGCTTCTTTAACCAAAACCAAAAGAATCTGTAGACAGCCTGAATGCTGTCGTGATAACCAGAATCGCCAAACCCACGCGGTTTGCTCGAAACTGCCACGATTTTCCGACCGTTCCATTTCAACTGTCATTTGAGAAGCAACGAAAGAAAAAAGAATTCTCAACATCTGAAAACAAACCAGCCGCCGAGGCGTTATGGCTAGCATCACCGACCGCGGGTTGGGAGGTCATGGATTCAATTCCCACTAGACATATTAAGTTATGGGAATTTTCGACCCCGACTGGGCTCCTGCCTGGAGTCAAATTTGCTGTGGGCGCGATAGGTAGGACTGAGACCACACAGTCAAGGTCATCCACTTAATGGATGTGTCTTGACAGTACAGCTAAACTTTGCAGACCAGCACAGTAGGTGTCTGTATCTCTCGGGCCTAGTTGATGCCGGAATACATTATCAAAGTAAGTGTAGAGTACAGCCCTGTCATGAAGTCTCAGTCCAGAATGGAATTCCATAGAATTATCTTGATTGTCCTCATCGTTGATAGCGTCAACTATAACATCAAGCTTGTTAGGTCTTAGATATTGAAGTATAAGGGGCTGAGACCTTGCATATTTCGGATTCTCACTATTACGATATCAAAATCTGTTCTGATACTAAACGGTTCCGCTACTAAAGCCAATAGAGGAATATTATGAAATGAAACAAACATTTATCATAAGTACTTGAATAAACTATTAATCTTTAGAACTAGAACTTCTGGAACTGCAGAAGTCAAGTCGCCATGACTTTAAAGAAATAAACGAAACAAACCTTGCAAAGAACATTGTCTCCAGATGAATTTTGAAGTTAGCTATAACCTACTTTTGTTACATAACTCCCAAATCGCTAATAATCTTTAAAAAAGAGCTATGATTAAGAAAGAGATCCAACGTATCGGAGAGTCCACACGCCAACATCTGGTCAGATGTGATCATCATCATGATAAAATAGTTTGGTGGTTTTGAGTTAAGGTGAAGCAGCTTGGGTTTGGATAAGGGTTCTTCTTCTTCCAGGTAGCAAGCACCATCATTTCTGGCCTTCATTGTAGCGACATTGGCACAGAGAGAGAGAGAGAGAGAGAGAGAGAGAGAGAGAGAGAGAGAGAGCAGGCGACCTGGCCTTGGACAAAAAGGACCTGTTGCGCACACGCTGCTGCATGACGGCCACCTCAGCCACTGAGGGTTGCTGCAAGGGATTTAAAAAGAAAGAAAGAAAAAGACATGGTTGTTTCATGGATTACATTTCTGCCAGAACCCGCATTGAGAATCGACTGTCAAATAGGCCCATATACTAGGACAGTTTAAGGTGAGGATGTTCCCATTTCTGATGGTGCAGGGGAAGAACATGAGGAGCTCCTGTGGTGCAAGAGATTCAGCAGCACTGCTGGTCGTTGGGGTAGAGGGTATTTAACAGATCTGACGGCGAGAAAAAAAAAAAAAGAAAAGAAAAGTAAGTGGCCATTGCCAAACGTTTCAACTTACGTCCCAGCTTTAAGCAAGGCTCTCAACTGAATTCGACGCCAGTGCTGATGATTATAGTCGCTGTCAGCCAGAGAAAGTTATTGGTTTCCAAAGTCATCGGTCGAAATGGTCCAAAATGCGTCATCTTACACGTGACGTCAGTCAGTACATAACGCAATAGTTCGAAAGTTCAGAGAAGTCTTCAGGCGATGGTAATGTTTACAACGTTCGTGCAGAAGTTAGCAATGGATTGAACGAAAAACAAAACAAAACAAAACAAAAGCACCATCTTAAGTTCAGGTTGTTCAAATAACGTAGAAAAAAAATGGGAAAAAAAACACAAAAAAACCCTGGTTTCAGAGCTGTATGAGTAAATCCAGCTACACTACGCAAACGTAGTCATCGCTTTCCCGGTGTTTCAAGCTTAAAAGCGGAACGACGTCAGGATCAGATGAAGAAAGAGAAGGTGAGGTACTAGATCGCCAAGCAAATGGAGCAAATAAAGAGACAGTTCGCGTTTCGAACTTTTGGTCTTCTTCCGGTGAGACAAATGAATAGGAAGTGTTATGAGAGTTATTTTCTGTTAAATTAATGGTCGAAACTTTAGGGGGAAACATACAAGTGATTGATTAGTGAGGGTATGAAAACAAATGACTACATAGAAGGAAATGAATAATGATTTAGTCTATAGGAAAAGAATTTTTAAAAAGGAGAAAATAATGAATGTGTTAAACATGCATTAACAAAAAAACAAAAACAAAAAACAAACAAAAAACAAAAAAACAAACAAACAAAGCAAACAAACAAACAAAAAAGAAAGAAAAGAAAACATAACATTTGACATTAACGTGAGTTCCGAACGTTTAAGCTTTTTACAGTTGAAACCCAACTTCCGATAGGACAAAGATTGAACATCTATAAACATGATGGGCTATTTCTTGCAATCAGCCTATTTCGAACTATACTACTGATATTTCAGACATCGTAAAACAAAGTGAAATTTGTCCCCAATAGTAGACATGTTGCAGTTCAAAATCATTTCTTGTTTTCCTGTCTTCGCCTGCTGTGCGTCAGTTTTCATCTTTTAATTAACGAGATTTATTAGCGGAGAAATGGATATTTCTGAAAGCTTCGCTTTATGGTTTCACAGTCAAACAAAAAAGTTTAATATTTCCGTGAAACGCGTTTGTTTTTCGTTTCATGATGAATATGAGGACTGTTATGACGGTAATGAGAATGATGGTGATGATGATGATTGATGATGATGATGATGATGATGATGATGATGAATTCTGAGACAACAACGATTATCATGATAAGTCTTCTTCTTCTGATGAGATGATGATCATGATGATCATGATGATGTTGATGATGATGGTGATGGTGATGATGATGATGATGATGATGATGATAGCATGAACAGAGCTGTTATGCACTTGGTGTCTTGGAGTAAAAGCAAAAATGGGGTAAGTAGCAGTGACGTGAAGTCTAGATAAACAACCATTGGTTTTTCCAATCTATCCAGCTAATAAACGTGAACGGTTTTTTTGTGTGTAACCTATATTTGAATTTGCTTCATCGATTTTTTTCTAAACGACCTTCGTCGAAATCGAAATCAGACTTTGAAGGCTGAAGTCTAAAAAATTCTATTGCACTATATTTGTTGTTACTGCATACTTTTGTGGCGATGATGTAATTAAACACTTATTTGTTTAATTGCATTATTCCTTTATTGACACATTGACCAACTTGTTTTTAACAAATGACGGATGGCTTATGGGAGTCATTGACTGTTATTCGGATGATTATGACTTTTAGCATCTGTTTTGTTTTGAAAGCTTGATCTATTGGAATGT
>CM065715.1:80995927-81018427 GCA_033310375.1 Conus canariensis
ACAGTAATAGGCACAGTAAGGTGGTGGACAGCAAAGAGCACAGCAACCAATCAACACCAACACCTTCAGTATCCACCACCATAGTCTTGGCAGCACATGACATGTTTGTCCAGAACAGGAAGTTGCATAGGATTAGTCCAGTCTAATCCCAAACGTTCAGGCCGTCCGGGTAGTTTGTCTTCAGTTTGTGTCGCCAGTATTTTTCTCTATATTTACGTGTTGGTGCATTTGGTTGTCTAATTTGTTCTATGGCTGTGCAGATGAGGTCGGTCAGTGTGTGATTTTTGCTGTTAAAGTGTCTAGCTACGAGAGTGTTTTTGTTTGTTTTGATGTCTGAACGGTGATGATAGAATCTGTTTTGTAACGTTTTGCCTGTTTCCCCTACGTATTGTGTGTTTCTGCACCTAAGACAATCTATGAGGTATATGATGTTAGTGGACTGGCATGTCATGTGATCCCTAATGGTGAACTGTTGATGAGTGCGTATGCTTGTAAATGTTGATGTAATTTGTAAGTGGTGTTTACATATGATGCACTTACTGGCAGAACATTTATAACAGCCTCGTGGAGCTGAATTTGCTGGCAGGTGGAGTGGAGGAAGTTTGGACGGCATGAGGATTCCCGTAGATTTTTGCTGTTTCTTTCTCCCACGATAGGCGGAAGAGGTACCGCTTCCTGCATGCGGCGGCTAGAGTGTAGGGTCCTCATGTTTTCCTTCAGCCATCTTCCCAGGGGTGGGTTGCTAGGGTTGTGTGTCACCACATAGGGGATTCTGTGTGGTGTTATCTTGCTCTTGTAGCAGAGAGTTTCTTGCCGGGGTATGGAAGCCACCTTCATAGTGACTGCGTTGAGCAGGAGTCTAGGGTAGCCTCTCCTGGACAGTCTCTGGCACAGCTCCTGACATCGTTGGCTGAAAGTGGTGTCACTAGAACAGATCCGGCGGATACGCAGGCACTGACTGTAGGGAATACTACGGACACAGTGTCTTGGATGGCATGAATTGAACGGAAGAGACAGATGTGCATCGGTGCTTTTGATGTACAGGTCAGTGTGGATGCGGCTATTGCTGAGGCTGACACTAACATCCAGGAACGGGATGTTGCTGGTGCCGTAGTTGGCTGTGAATTTAATTGTGGGATGCTGTTGGTTGAGCCACTTCAGAAATTTGCACAACTGCTCTTCTCCCTCGAACCAGAGCATGGCGATGTCGTCTATAAATCGGCGCCAAATGTTGCTGTCCACCCTCCATGCAGAAGTTGAGAGGAGGCGTTGCTCCAACCATCCCATGAAGATGTTGGCCACAGATGGCGCCATAGGGGTGCCCATGGCTGTACCCAAGATTTGCAGGTAGCACTTGCCTTCGAACTGAAATACGTTGTTTCGTAGGATATGTTGGACAATATCTAGCAACATAGTGATGGGGGCATGGAGTCACATAGCTGTGGGGAAGAGGCCAGGATTTCTTTGAGGGACGTGTTCACCTCGGAGTGAGGAATGTTGGAATACAGTCCTACGACGTCGATGGTAACGAAGAGGGTACCTGGTGGTAGTGGTTCATAAGTGGCTTTCCACTCCTCTAGCGTCTGGAGGAAGTTTGTGGTGTCCTTGACGTAGGATGGCAGGGTCTGGACTGTGGGTTGGAGCCAGTAGTCAACAAGTTTCGACAGTTTTTCTGTCGGTCCGCCTATTCCTGAGATGATGGGTCTTCCTGGAGGTGAAAGAGCACTTTTGTGTATTTTGGGGAGATGGTAGACATAAGGGGTTTTTGTTTTTTCTGGGTCCACAGTTCCCCACTTGAAGCAGTTTTCACTGATAATATTGTTATCGTGGAGCTCCCGGAAGAATTTGTTAGACGTCTGGGCAATGTACTTATATGCAATTGTACACATTGTCCATTTGCTATTATTGTCGATTTGGTTTCAGCTTTTTTCCTTTTTCCTTTATCTTTTTTTTATTACTTTTTTTTTTTACAGAATTATTGTTCTGTATTTTCTTTTTCAGAACTACAAATGCCAACAAATTTCATTACAGATAGTTATTGACCATAATTAGTTTTTTGCCATGTTTCCTTCTTCATATTTAACAATACAAAGAGAAAGGACGGAAGGAGTAGATACATACATATATACATATATACATACATACATACATGTACACACACACACACACACACACACACACACACATATATATATATTATATATATATATATGCATGCATACATACATACATACTATATACATACATGCATGCATACATACATACATACATACATACATACAAAGAATTGTTGTTGTTGGACAGTACATACATACATACATACATACATACATACATACATACATACATACATACAAAGAATTGTTGTTGTTGGACAGTACATACATACATACATACATACATACAAAACACAGAGTTTCTTGGACCGTTTCCAGCGACTCTCCAATTGCAACACACCCTGTGACGAAAGAGCATAATTCCCTAAACACCTAATTATGTGTACATACAGCCAAACCAAAAGGTTGCACGGTATCATGTGTACATACAGCCAAACCAAAAGGTTGCACGGTATTATGTGTACATACAGCCAAACCAAAAGGTTGCACGGTATCATGTGTACATACAGCCAACCAAAAGGTTGCACGGTATTATGTGTACATACAGCCAAACCAAAAGGTTGCACGGTATTATGTGTACATACAGCCAAACCAAAAGGTTGCACGGTATTATGTGTACATACAGCCAAACCAAAAGGTTGCACGGTATTATGTGTACATACAGCCAAACCAAAAGGTTGCACGGTAATCGCTAGCTATTGCAATAAAGAGTCTGTATTAGCACAGTCTGTTCTCTCTCTCTCTCTCTCTCTCTCTCTCTCTCTCTCTCTCTCTCTCTCTCTCACACACACACGCGCGCGCGCGCGCTTGCACGCACGCACGCACGCACGCACGCACGCACACACACACACATGCGCGCGCACGCATGCACGCACGCATGCAGAGAGAGAGAGAGAGAGAGAGAGGGGGGGGGGGCGCGGGGGGGGGGGGGGGGGGGGGGGGGGGGGGTGGTGGTAGATTGATCACTGCATTTGGAAAGCATTCCCGTGGGATCTGTTCTTTTCACTAAATACTCGACATTCTTAAAAGAGGCAAGGCAGTCAAAGCGCCATAGTTTGTCAGAAAGTCTATTCCATGTCACCGGGGCTTGAGAGGAAAACATCTTTGTCTGGAAGTCTTACCTCTGGTATGAAGTGCACTGATGTCGAGTAACAGAAGAATAGCAGAGCTGGCGAGACGAGTACAGATTTGGATGAGATCAGAAAGGTAAGCTGGCCCAGAACAATTGACAGCAGAAAAACTAGAGTAGACAGCGCGTAGTCTATTTTATCGGACACAGACAAGTACAGAGAGTGAAGAAGGGTAGAAACGTGGTCTGATTGAGCATTTGTACAGACGACTGTAGCAGCGTTATTCTGGATTACCATTATCCAAAAGTAGGACAAAAACGCACTCGAGTTTCTTTTTTGGTTGCATCAGTAGACGCACGATGACGGGGAGTGCTGATCCTACCCAATCATAGATCTGGAAACTGTATAGAAAGTTTAAAGTGTGCTGTTGAAAGGAAAGAGACTGGTCGAGAGGAAACCAAGACTGTGAACACAATAAGAAAAAAAAAAGGTGTAATATAGATCGGAATAGAGTTGGGGGAGAAGGATTCTGATGATATTCTTATGGACAGGATGGCATAAATTCAGTCATACCATTACCAATTGCAGCTTACTGACAGTCATCCAGTCCTTTAAGTCAGCAATGTACTCCTGTTTCCGAGACATTAGTGCATCAGTTTCAGCGATGCAGGCCGACAGATCAGGTTGAGTGTCATCAACAAAGCTGTCATGCAACATCACATAGCGACTGAAGACACTGAACACTGGAGCTGCTTACGGCATAAAAAGAACTTGATCCAGTACGGACCCTTGAGGGACACCATTCTTCAAGGCAGATTGATCAGAGTGTCTGCCATTCGTGCTTACTCTCTGTGCACGGTCTATCAGGTAAGAAGTAGTCTATGTTGGTGTTTCACGAAATCAAAAGAAGTTTTCAGTCTGGTCAAGATGATGGAGAAGTCAACAGTATCAAAGGCTGCTGAAAGTCTAATATAGCAAGATCAAGTATTTTGTCAGTACTAGAACCAGAGAGCCAGTCATTGACTATTCTAGATACAGTAGTTTCAAAAGTATGGCTACGTCCATAGGCGGACTGATGAGGATCGACAAAACCACTTTGTTCTAAGTGAGATATGCGCGGATATTAAGCTTCCAGCAATTAAGTAAAACTGACAAATTTGAGGCAGGCTGATACTTTTTCAAACAATTGTGATCCAAAGAATAATTTTGACGAGTGGTCGTGCGGCAGTGGGTTTTAAAAAATCCGGAAAACCAGATGGCAAAGAAGAACTGGTAACATGGGTAATGTGCTGGCAGCAAAACACCACATCAATCGAGCAGCAGGGAAAATGAAACAAAGCTCAATTCATTTTGGACCAAAGCTCAGACACTTTTTTTTCACCAACTCCTCTTAGACTGGCTCAAAACAATGCGAAACAAGACAACTGGACTCACGTTCCGTAGTAAGTGAAAATGCTGGAACAAACAAAGTCAAGTTTGTCACGAAGAAGTGATTTTTTTCTTGCCAGTAAAGAAGTCTGAAAGTGTCCGAGGGAGTTCATGCACAAAGAATACTGTAGAAAGAGGAGTGCTACTGACTTTTCCAGGTAAGTTATTTGTAACAGCGAACAGCTGTTTGGGTGTGGTGCAAGCAAGGATTTCCGACAAACGAAACATGGACTTCGCGTTATCAACAGAGTAAGTGACGCAATTTTCTCTGCCTGGAAACAAGTGTGCATCAACAGTCAAAACAGTAACACAGCAGACCTCTCAGCTGTCTCTCGCTTAGTCTTCAGCAGCTTTGAGACGAGTTTCAATGACTCGAGAACTCGCGAGGTGGCTTGCTTATCCTTGCGGCGAGAGATGTGAGAGGCGTGGGAAGGGAGTAAAGAAACGGGCACAAGACAAAAATGCAACTGTATAATGTAACTTCCTTTTTTCTGTTTGAAGGGTCAGCATCTTCATCGTTTTATGTACCAGTCAGAGAAAGTGACTGTACTTCGTATGCCAGTTAAAGGGCTTTACAGCTGTCGGCCATTTTCCTTCGTAGGCGAGAGGCATACAAGACAGTTTAGCGAGTTCTCGCCTTTTCCTGGTACTACTCAACGCTGGGATGAAACGCTGGCACTCGTCCAGCAAGCGAGAATTCGCGCCGCGCCAACTCATTTCTGTCAAACGCTTCTCTGGTCCCACAGTGTTGTAACAAGGCGGCGGGGGACGACTGAAGATCTGGCGTAGAGTCGATGGGGCATGTGCGTCGAGTTTACCGCGCAGGATAGTGAACAGCTGATGAGCGGTCGGCTCAGATGGACGATAAGACATAAGATCTTGAAGCTTTAAGGGCGTCGGTCTGCGCGCTACGTATAAGCCAGGGGGATGGAAAGCTTGGTGAGAGTCAGATGACATATGGCACTATAATGGTCAAAGGATGGAAAGCAGTCAACGACAGTCGACATATCACTCAGTCGACGATGTGACCACGATAGTGGGCCCAGTGTGAGTGGTTCAAAAGTGTAGAATCGTGTTGGCGAATCAAAATGAACATGAAAGCCACCAACAATAAGGAAAGGGCCTGGCAAGCTGTTGGCCTATTTTAAAAAGTCCGGGAATTACTCAATGAACCTTGCATCAGAACATGTATTCTTGTTTGGTGGAAGGTGGTGCATATAAGACACATACAGACAGGACGTGGCAGTGACAATGATCGCTGGGATTGTTCCAATAAGGCATTGCTGAAGGGAAAAATGGCGGTGAACTTTGTTTGCGGGTGAAATTTATAAATAAATCATCTTCTCGTGTACGAACCGTGTTAATACACCCTGACATTCTGCGAAACCTCGGAGGAATCGAGGAGCGTTTCGCAGAGATTAAGGATGATGCCAGAAGTCATGATTCTTTGAAACAGCCACACGTTGTCATAGCTACTTCTTCGACGCTTTTCTTTCCCCTTGTTCCAGAAACGAAGAGGATCAAACAGTGCTGATAATCATAGGCAAACCTGCAAATGAAGCCATTGCCAGCCGTAACCGAGTCCATGGGGACTGTCGCTGGACGGAAGTGGTGACGCCCTCCGGAGGGAGAGCTCACTCACGCCGGCTCCGCGACTCAGCAATTATTGTCGTCAGTAGGGGGCTTAGTATGTGGTATCCTGCGTATGCTGAATCAGAACAGGCGCCACTGAACACCACTAAAGTGACTAGGCAGCAGTACAGTGTCTCCTCCGGTGGGTTGCCTTTTGACGACTTGACATTTGTGACAGCGCAAATTGTAACAACCGCGCAAAAAGTAACAATTGTTACAATTTGTGCGGGCTGCCCGCGCAAAATGTAACAAATTGTTACAATTTGCGCTAGGCGCCCACCTTTTGACGAAATTAGCAAAAAAAAAAAAAAAAAAAAAAAAAAAAAAAAAAGAGTTTTCGTCATTAGAAATCAAATTGAAGTATAATCTTCAAGGAGTTGATGAAATTTTCTCTATTATATCAAATGGAAGGATAAAAATAAAATCTGCATCTAACTTTCTAAGTGTTTATTTGCTTGTTTGTTTGTTTCACTCGTTCTTCCTTCCATTTAGCAATATCTTCTATAATATAAATAGAGAAGTGTGTGTGTGTGTGTGTGTGTGTGTGTGTGTGTGTGTGTGTGTGTGTGTGTGTGTGTGTGTGTGTGAAACACCCCAAAAGCCTTATAACTCCGCCGTTTATTGGCCGATCTCCTTCAAATTTGGTATGAGGCTTGTCGGGGACATTGCAATGCGTTACGGCGAACTTCCCCAGAAGCTGGAGTGTGGCTGCTCCTGTGGCAGGGTAATCAAGAATTGCAGCCATTGTATCTCTGGCGTATTGGGGCCGATTCTCATCAAATTTAGTGTGAGGGTTTATCATAGCATCAGAAGAAAAGTGATGATGATGATGATGATGATGAGGAGGAGGAGGAGGAGGAGGAGGAGGGGGAGAAGAAGAAGAAGAAGAATTTAATTATTAATATTAATTTATTTTATATAGCGCTAAAATCCATACATGAGTATGCTGGATGCGCTTTACAAATGCAACATAGTAGGATATACATAAAAGACATGCAGTAAAATCAACCAGACAGTCATATTAGGCCTACAACGATGTATACAACAAGGCAATCACCCTGGCTCTGTCATTCACTAATAACATCACACCCACAGTAATAAGAAACAAAATCAAGCTCCCACAAAATGCGAGTAACTTAGGCAAAACAATAAGATTTAAAACCGACTACCGAACACACACATGTGCGCGCATGCGCACACACACACACACGCACACACAGACATAGAATCACACACCTTGACACGCAGTGGAACATATCAACACACACACACACACACACACACACACACACACACACACACACACACACACACACACACGTATACACACACACACAACACTCACTCATACACACACACACACACACACACAACACTCACTCATACACACACACACACACACACACACACACACACACACATACACACACACACACACAACACTCACTCACACACACACACAACACACACACACACACACACACACACAACACTCACTCACACACACACACACACACACACACACACACACACACACACACACAGACACAACACTCACTCACACACACACACACACACACACACACACAACACTCACTCTCTCACACACACACACACACACACACACACACACACACACACACACACACACACACACACACACACACACACAGAGGCTGCAAATGCAACATCAGTCGAGGTACTTTCTGAAGAGACAGGTTTTTAGTTGTGATTTAAAAGTTTGGAGGCAGGTGACCTTTCTAAGAGGAGGTAGAGAATTCCAGATTGAAGGTCCGGAAACTGATATAGCCCTTTTGCCGTAGGAATTCAGAGAATACCTCGGAACTATTAACAATGAGACCTGAGTGCTCTAGGAGGCATGTAGGGATGGAAGAGATCAGAAAGATAAGAGGGTGCTGATTCGAAGTGCAGACATTGGAAACAAGGAGAGGCAACCTCGTACTCTATCCTAGCCTTGTCAGGAAGCCAGTGGAGAGTGCGCAGAAGACCTGTTGCACTCTTATACCTCGGCTTTTTTTTTTTTTGTAACACCAGTCTGGCAGCAAAATGTTGTATTTTTTTACGTTTGGACAGCTTTTCCTCAGAAAGACGCACAAGCATAGAGTTACAGTAATCCAGGCGAGAGAGAATGAAAGCAACAGCAAGTTTGTTGGCAGCATCAACTGTCAGGAAAGGACGAAGTTTGCTCAGTTTACGAAGCTGAAAATAAAGATTCTTGCAGAGATCATATATATGTGTGTCCATTGTAAAAGACGAATCAAAATATACCCCAGAGTACGAACAGAATCAGAGAATGGTGTTTCCAAATCAGACACAACGACGGAACGAACATCAGTTTGCTCAAGTTTGTTCTTGGTTCCAATCAAGGCGAGTTCAGTTTTATCATCATTCATTTTTAGTTTGTCACATTTCATCCAAGTAGCCACATTCTCTATACAAGATGCAATGCCTGATGATAGACGAGAAACGAGAATAAGAAGATGATGAGATGATGATGATGATGATGATGATGATGGTGAAAATTTTCAATAATCTAATGAAAGTGCTAAATAACTGTTTTTCAAATTCCATTCCAGCATTTTTTTTTCTTTTGTTTCAAACACTATAATTTTTTTTCCAAACAGCTCATAATGTTTGTCACCGATCGGCGGTACTAAATCAGCACGTCCATGTGTTTAAGAGTAGTGGTGGTTCAAGGTAGAGAGCGGGTGCGCGTATGCGTGCGAGCGTGCATGTATGCGTGCATGTTTGTGTGCTTTGTTGGTGTGTGTGTGTGTGTGTGTGTGTGTGTGTGTGTGTGTGTGTGTGTGTGTGTGTGCACGTGCGCGCGCGCGCGGGGTGAGACTGGGGTTTAGTTAGCTGGGGTTAGGCTAAGTTCCTCGGGTTAGGTAGTAAGGTTAGGCTAGGTAGGGGGGCAGGTGAAGTAGGACATACAGTATTTTTGCCTTCCAGTCTTCATTTATTGAGGGAGTGGTAGGAGGAGGTTGGTTTCGTTCCCGATTGTTACCCTTTTGCTACTTTGGTTCTACACCAGAGAAGGCGGGGCAGGATATCGGTTGTTGTTGTGTTGTCAAGTCTGTGAGTTGTGGTGGTAAATTGTCGTGTTGTTGCACGAGCAATAACTAGTCCGTTGGTCAGGCGTGTCAGCTCTGCGGAGGGATACACTGCTCTGACCAATCGTTGTTTTGTGTGGTGAGTAGAGTTCGCTTGATTCCGACCAGGGCGGAATGCGTTGGGGTAGCTTCACTTCGGTCCCTGGTGTTCGTCGGAGTGGACGTACTCCTTGTAGGTGCGGCGGCAGCGCCGTTAGTTTTTGAAGAGTGACTTCAAGTCATAGTTAGAGCCAGGTCCTCGTCGGGTTTGGGTGCCCTTGGCCTGTGCTGAGTCGGTGTCGTCCTTGTTGGCAGCCACTGTCAGCCAGTTGCAGAACTGGTGTGGTTGATCGTCTGTACGTCCAGGTTGGTGATCTGTTAGGTTCGTTGTGTTGTAGTTCGTCGTGTTGTCTTGTATTATGGCGAGTTGTACTGTAGTTGTCTCATGTTGCGATTAGTTGTATTGTGTTCGTTGTGTATACTGGTTGTCTGGTATGATGTCGTCTTGGTTCCGTGATTTGGAATTTGTTGTCAGCCGGTTTGTGTTGTTACCTCTTTTCGGTATATTCTGTAAGTAATGTACATAGTGGTTCCTGAGTTCGATTTTCTCAGGACAGTTTGGATAGACAATGTGGGTTCGATATAATAACCGTTGATGGGCGGTGATGTAGATATTGTTTGTGGTTAGTATGTTAATTTCCGTGTGTTCAATGAGAAGGTAATACGAAGTTGCTTTTTGTTGAGGATCATAATGAGTCAGGTGCGGATGTGTCTGCGTGAATCATAAAGGGATTGTGCTCAATTTCAGTCGTAAATAGTAATAGTTCGTTGAAATTGATTAACGATTCCGGAGTTGACCTGCACAGCATTGGAATCGGTTAACTGTGTAGTAGGGCTAAGGCCAATTTGTGGTCGAGTGGTTTATACTGGAGTACGGTCGGGACTATTCAACTTATATTGGTGTCTTCTCACTTTCGTTACGAGTCATGGTTCTCGACGCGGGTCTCGTACGCGTGCGGACTGTATCTGTGACGTTCGCATTTGGTACAGGACAGTGAGTCCATAGGGTAGAAGTTTTTGTAACACAAGTGACAGTCGTCACACATTCAGGGATGTATGTGTTTGTGACAGAACGGGGTTGGAGAAAGATATCTTAGGTTGTGGGGAGGCAGCCCAGTTATGAATTTTGGTAGTCGGAAAGAAGGGAAAGGTAAAGTTTAAGACGAGTAGCTTAGCAGTCGATAGGATGAAAACGGATGATGTGCAGCATGTAATATTGTATGAAGTGTGGTTGTGTTGACATGACAAGGATTAGCCACTGGGTTATCTGACAAGAGATGACCTGAGAGTGAGGTGCTGGATGGAAATTTTGGCGAACAAATCATGTTGGTTTTGATATATGATTATAATTGACAGTGCAAAGAAGGGTAATAATGTGAAGGATTGTGGCTGCGAGCCGATTCTCTTGTGTGAACATGCTGGAACTGTGAACCGCTAAAAATTATAAGTTTTTTTTGTTTTGTTTTTTTCTCTGAGAGATGTGTATTACTACTGGTTATTGTATGGAGACATTTCCTTGTGAAATTGGCCATTTCCTAGATTATTTAGTATGTCCTAAGGGGGCCCATGGAGTCCGTGTTGGATCGCTTAGATTGGTTTATTTCTCCGAGAATTGGGTGTGATTCATAATTTCATATGTAATAGCGTGGATGGGCTCAGGGAGAATATTGTTTTACCGCTGTTGTAAGGGTTGGCAGGAGACTGGTCTGATAACCCAAAGCGAGTGACGGGTTGGGGGGATGTGTTCGAAATTCAAGGGGTCACTCTCATGCCGAGTGGGAAGTAGGCAAGGGAGAGGGAGAGTTAAAGCTTTACCAAGTAGCCTATGTGCCTTGATGACTCGGGTAGTAGCAACACTACAGTAGTGGCCTACAGTTGTGTCAGCAGGTATCCTGTTCCGTCCTGAGGCTGGGGCCAGACCACCGCAGTCTACTGCCGCGTGCCGGCAGTTGAGCGGCGCTTTCCAGTGCCTGTTGTTTTTTCCGGGAGAAGGAGACCACCCAGGCCGTCTGCCTTCTGTGGGGCAGCTCTCCTCCAGCTACCGGTGCTCTTCCGGGAGTTCTCCGGCACTGGTTCCTCGTCCCTGTTCAGGCGTCCTGTGAGAGGGCGCTGCACCAGGCCTTTTTCACCCTTGGTGTCCGACGGGGCCTTCAGAGGAGGAGGCGTCCTACGAGCCCCGGACCCGTCGAGAGGGCGTCTGGTGTGTGTACGTTGGGTGTCGTGCCCATCGCAGGGAGGAGTCAGACTGCGGGAAGCCACGGTCAGCGCCGGGGTGCAGAGTCTTCGGGGAGGGTGTCGGCCCGCGGAGGAGCCACGTACAGCGCCGGTGTGCAGAGTCTTCCGGGGAGTTGTCAGCCTGTGAGGGGCCACGTACAGCGCCGAGGACTGGAGCTTTCCGGGCCGGGAGGGGTGGTCCCGTGTTTGTGGTAGAAGGGGTGTAGTGTTAGGCAGTAGGGTTAGGGGTGTTAGCTACTGCCTCCTTTTAGGACGTAGTGGCCAGCACAGTGTAGGGTACTTGTCGTTGCCTCCCTTAGGGACGCAGCGACCAGTTTGGTAGTGGTCCGGGTCAAAAGAGAAGGGCGAGTCCTGGGGAGAGGGGTGGGTGGTAGCAGTAGTCAAGAGATTAGAGTCCCTTGGGTAAATCCTTGTCCCTAGTAGTTAGTCACCACGTGTGCGGCTATCGCTGTGTCCCCAGGTCACAGTGATATACCGCAACTGGTGTTTCAGGTTAGGTTAGGGTCTTCCAGGTCATTACAGTAGAGTAGGGTGAGTCAGCGGGAATTGGGATACTTGTGTGCAGTTGTGGATGTGCGCGAGTGGTGGCGCCATAGAGTGTGTGTGAAATAAAGAAGCGTGCGTGATCGTAAAACTGTTAGTGTGCTGTGTTGTCTGACCTAGTGTGTGATAGGCGTGGGTAAGGGTGGTAGGGCCGTCCGGCTTAGCGACCGTGACACTTTGGTGGAGATGCGGGGTACTTAGGTGGTTCTGGGTAGGTGATAGGTAGCTAGAAGGGAGGTAGGGGGGGTGTTGTGTCCGGTGTGTACGTTGTGTGAAATGTAAGTGGGTGGTTGGTGGGAGCGTACCAGTACCCTGGGAGGTGGTACGTAGTGTCCCTGTTCACTTCAGGCAGGTTTCCATTGGCAATGGGCAGGGCACTTGTGTTGATGTGAATGGGTTGGCGCTACCGTGTGAGTGAGGTATGAATGGTCAATAAACATTGAGTGGTTGTTGGAAGTGTGAGTGATTACACCGTACGGTGTAGGTGAGGTGCCGGAGGGTACCAGGTGTCCTTTGTGTCCCTTACATATGGTATAACCCCAGTGAGTAGGTAGAGTGGTACCCGGCCCGTGACTGTGCACACTGTGTGCTCGGATATCCTGTGGGGATTAAGGGCAGTGTAAGCCCAGGTGACTGTGTGTGGGAAGCACGAGGGTGCGCAGTGTTGTGGCATAGGGTATGCTGTGAGTGCACCTGGACTTGAGGGGTGCAAGTGCACTGTGATCGTGTAGGTGTGGCCTACCAGAGACAGTGAGGCCTGTGACTGTGAGTAACTGGTGCGCATGCACAGTGGACGGTGGACACACGGTGTCACGTGGTTTAGTTAGTGACCAGACTGTGCATTGGTAGTATTATATGGGTTGGAGCCCATGGGGTATATGTATGAGGTACACAAGTGTGGGTGGAGTTATGCTTGGTGCGTGACACATTGAGAGTATTGTATACTTGTGCTGGGTTGCTTCCGGGGCTAGTGCGTAGTCAGGAACCTCCAGTTGCGCTCAGATCGCATACTGTCCGTTGCTAGCTCTGTGGTGGTAGGGGTACCCTATGTCTAAACACACCCGAGCCCATCCGCAGTACGACCCCGATAGTGTCATGGATCCACAGGCCCCTACGGCGGATACCAAACCTAAGGTTAGTGACCAGGATGCGGGGGTGGATCAAGAACAGGGGACGGGGGCTTATGCAAAGTTTGCCAAGTTGGGAGCGGCGATGGGTTTAGCTGGGGGAGACCTCGCCAAGTTCGTCACAGACTCGGTACGTAATGAGGGTGAGAAGACGGCGAGAGAAGCAGAATTGGAGCTCCGGATGGAGGAGAAAGTGAGGCAGAAGATGAGGGATGAAGAGGAGAAAGCTGCTAGGCAGAGGGAGCTAGAGATGCAGCAGAGGAAGATAGAAGAGGAGAAAGCTGATAGACAGAGGGAGCTAGAAATGAAGCAGAAGAAGATCGAAGAGGAGAAAGTGAGGCAGAAGATGAAGGATGAGAGGGAGCTAGAGATGCAGCAGAGAAAGATAGAAGAGGAGAAAGCTGATAGACAGAGGGAACTAGAGGTGAAGCAGAAGAAGATCGAGGAGGAGAAGGAAAGGTTAAAGCAGAAGGATGAAGAGGAGAAAGCTGTTAAGCAAAGGGAACTAGAGATGAAGCAGAAGAAGATAGAAGAGGAGAAAGCTGCTAGGCAGAGGGAACTAGAGGTGAAGCAGAAAAAGATCGAAGATGAGAAAGCAGCGAGACAGCTGGAACTGGAACTGCAGAGGAAGAAGATGGAGGAAGAAAGGGCAATAAGGGAAATAGAAGCTCAAGCACGGCAAGCCGAGTTAGATCTCAAGAGACGAAGGGATGAAGCCGAGTTAGAGGCAAGAGAGCGAGAGCTAATCATACAAGAGAGACAGGCCTTAGATGAAGCAGCGCATAGGAAACGCTTGATTGAGGTGGAGGAAACGAAGCATTCCACCTTGAGCCGTTAGGAGAGAAACGACGACGTGGACGCTTTCATCGCCCAATTTGAGCGTGTAGCCCAGATGTGCAAGTGGAGCAAGACCTCATGGCCCACACGTCTGATGTCTCTGCTGAGAGGGAAGGCTAGAGAAGCGGTGATGCGGTTAAGTGCGGATGAGTTAGGCGACTATGATCAGATAAAGGGCCCTGTTAAGCCACTTTAGGCTAGTTTGCCGAGGCCTACCGGGAAAAGTTCAGAAGCATCAAGAAGGACGCTGCTGAGACTTTCGGCCAGATGCTGGGAAGGATGAAGCGGTGGTTTTCCCTCTGGTGTGCGGCAGCGGGCAAGGATGAGAGTGTGGCAGAGGATGTAAAGGATCTGCTGTTCCAGGAACAGTTTTATCAGCTATTGTCTCCAGAGTTCACAACTGAGGTGCGGAAGACATGCCCGAAAAACTGTGGAACAACTTGCAACGGAAGCTACTGTTTTGGCAGAGGCCAAAAGACTGGGGAGGAAGGCGAGGCAAGACCGAACAGTTAACCAGCCCAACCTGGGTAATACACGTGAAACAGCAGGGAGCCAGCCCGCAGGGAGGTCCCAACAAAGTGATGGTGCACTACAGCAGCTGAACAGGAGATCAGAAGGGCCTAGATCGACCATAGTTTGTTTCAACTGCAAGAAGCCAGGCCACATCGCTAGGAAATGCCCTGAGCCCCATTCTGTTGGAGCTGTTCATTGTTGTGACCAGCCCCAAGCTCGAGTAGTCCCTACGTTGTGTCGCCCATGCGCTGAGCAGCGGTACGAGCCTGCGTGCATGGTAGAAGTTAACGGGTCTCCGGCCAATGGATTACGGGACACTGGTGCCGGACACACCGTAGTGGCCAAATGGTTAGTACCGGCAGATGCGTACACAGGAGAGACAGTCCCAGTAGTGTTGGCTGAATCCAGATGTAGGTCTGTGTTACCTGTGGCGGTAGTAGAGTTGAAGTCAACCATTCATCGCGGGGAAGTTGGAGGTTTTGGTCATGAATAGCCCTGTGCAGGAAGTCCTGATCGGAACTTCGCAAAGAGAGTAGGAGGTCCCGGTTGGACACGTGTGCCTGTATACGCAGACCCGGCATTGGTAGGGGCAGTGCAGACACGCGCGCAGAGAGCCAGGGAGCAGCAAGAACCCGTACCACTGCCCGTCGAGGAATGCATTCTGAACACCTCTACCCAGCAGTTAATTCAGATGCAGGACCAGGATGAAACCCTGAGGAAGGCTCGGAGTGCGTGTGAAGCGGGGGACGCACTTCCACACCAAGTTTGGACGAGTCGAGTACGCTCGGAAGTCTGGTGTACTGGTCCGGCGGTTTGAGGGTCCCAAGGACGTAGCGAGTCAGATCTGCGTCCCAGCTGAACTACGGACCACGGTGATGAAGCTAGCCCACGACGTACCCATGTCTGGTCATTTAGGTACCACCCGAACCAAGGAACGAGTTGGTCGCCATTTTTATTGGCCAGGCATGCATGCTGACATTCGTCGGTACTGCCAGTCATGCTTCCAGTGTCAGCGTACTGTGGACAAGGGAAGAGTCTCAAGAGTTCCCCTCGTGAGGATGCCACTGATGCGTGAGCCGTTCGAGCGGGTTGGGATGGACATCATTGGTCCCATCGTTCCAGCATCCCAGAATGGGTACAGATACGTGTTGGTGACGGTCGACTTTGCGACAAGATATCCGGAAGCAGTCCCTCTTCGCCAGATCACGAGTGAGTCGGTGTCAGAGGCAGCGTTCAACATGTGGACACGAACGGGAGTCCCTGGGTCGGTACTGACTGACAGAGGAACCCAGTTTACTGGTCAGATCATGCAGGAGGTCTACCGACTATTAGCCATTCGGGGTCTGACTACCACACCATACCATGCGCAGTGCAATGGATTGGTGGAAACGCTTCAACGGTACTCTGAAGCGGATGCTGCGCAGACTATGTCAGGAGAACCAGGTGATTGGGATCGGTGGATACCAGCACTGCTGTTTGCGTACCGAGAGGTCCCACAAGAGAGTACCGGTTTTTCGCCTTTTGAGCTGCTATATGGACGCCAGGTGCGCGGGCCGATGCAGATATTGAGAGATCTGTGGTTACAACCGGAAAGGCAAGAGCTCCGTACAGCGGCAGAATACGTCGTCAACTTGAGGAACAAGATAGCTGAGTCATGCGAGCTGGCAAGGGAGAACTTGGCAAGGGCAGCGTATAGGTACAAGCGACATTTTGACTTGAGGGCGAAACCCAGGAAGATAGCTGTGGGGTCCAGAGTACTAGTACTTCGGCCGACCAAGCAGAACAAATTGGAACTGGCATGGAGGGGTCCCTATACAGTACTAGAAAGAGTGGGTGAAGCAGATTACCGCATAGCAGTAGGGGGAAAGACGAAGATTTTCCACGCAAACCTACTAAAGTCATTCATCGAGCGCGCTGCAGATCCAACAGCCCGGTAGCTGCGGTTGTTGTGCCGGAGGAGCCTGAAGAGGAAACAGTAACTCCCTTGATGAGCAAGGACATTCCTACCATTCCCTTGGAGGCCACAGAAGGCCCTAAAGATGTGGTAGTACTTGCTGAAGACCAGCACTTTACTAGGAAGTTGCACGAGTTAGTGGCCGAATTCAAGGAAGTACTGACTGATGTGCCCTCATGCACAAACCTAGAAACGTGCAGCATCAAGTTGACGTCAGACATCCCTATCAGGTCGAAGCCATACCCAGTGCCTTTTGCGCAACGAGAGACGGTTAGGGAGGAGGGTTTAAAAGCCATGATCAGGATGGGTGCGATTGAGCCATCGACGTCGCCATACTGCTCACCCATCGTACTAGTTAAGAAGAAGGATGGGAAGATCAGGTTTTGCGTGGATTTCAGGAGGTTGAATCGCATCGTACAGTTCGATGCTGAACCCATGCCGGATATCGAATACCTGTTTGCCAAGCTTGGAGAGAAGGTGGTGTTCAGCAAGATCGACCTCGCTAAGGGGTATTGGCAGATCCCGATGAGTAGAGAGGACCGCGCGAAGACTGCTTTTGCTACACCGGAAGGACAATTCCAGTGGAAGGTTATGCCATTTGGACTGTGTACCTCAGGGGCAGTGTTCACGCGCATGATGAGAAAACTATTGCAGCCACTTGAGAGCCCGGATGTCGATAATTTCATTGATGATATCCTGGTGGCCACAGTTGATCAGGACAGCCATATAGAGGTTCTCAGGCGTGTGTTCCAGAGACTCAAGGAATGTTCTTTGTCAGCCGGCCTTCAAAGTGTGAGCTGGGGGGAAGGGAAATCACCTACTTAGGGCACAGGATAGGTGCAGGGAAAATATGGCCTGAGCAGGATAAAATGACCCGCATTATGGATGCGCCTAGGCCTGAGACCAAACGGCAGGTGCGGGGATTCCTGGGACTAGTGGGGTACTACAGGAAATTTGTGCCCCGGTTTGCTGACATTGCCAAGCCCTTACTGATCTCACTAAGGGAACAACCAGGCAGGTGAAATGGGACGACGAGTGCGAACGTGCGTTCCAAGCTCTGAAGCAGCACTTCTGCCAACCTCCCGTCTGTAATTTGCCGGTACCAGGTTTGACATTTGTGCTCCAGACTGACGCATCAGAAATGGGAGTGGGAGCTATACTGTGTCAGCAGTACCCTGAAGAGATGCGCCCTGTAGCATGTGCCAGTAGAAAATTAAGCCCTGCAGAGCAGAATTACCCTATAGTAGAGAAGGAGTGTCTGGCAGTGGTGTGGGGAATACAAAAGTTCCAGGTGTATTTGTATGGGACTCCCTTTATTGTCCAGACAGATCATTCCCCACTCCAATACTTGGAAAAGATGAAGTCTGCTAGTGGGAGGATCACAAGGTGGGCACTGCAGCTGCAGCCATTTCAGTTTACGGTGCAGGCAGTGTCTGGAAAGGACAATGTGGCGGCAGACTTCTTGAGTCGCTTGCCGTAGAGAGAGAGAGAGAGAGAAGAGAGAGAGAGAGAGAGAAAACCTGAGGGTTCCATTAACCTGTGTCGTGAGATGTGGACATTGTCGAAGCTATGCATGTGTTATCTTTGGTAGAGAATGGCGTAGCAAAGTGTTACTGAGGGTGTGGTACTTGTAGCACGTGTTACACAGCAGTGTGCGTAATCAGAGCACCCTCAGTTATGGAATTTAGATGTAGTGCGTAGTATAACGGCTGCCTGTAAGTGCCTGCGTTAAGGTCGTGTGAAGCAGCGTTAGACCAGGTTGATTAATGTAACCTGTGATTGTTGATGTATTTAAAAGTTGATGTTGTTGGGATGGAAGTTTTGGTGTGCATCGAAAGTAACAGTAGGACAGAATGAGTGATGGGAAATTGGATTGTTATAGGTAGGGTGTGGCTAAAACGCCGATCGAGTGAGAAATTGTTGTTTGTTTTAACCTGTAGTTAAAACTTAGGCAGGGGGGTGTGTCACCGATCGGCGGTACTAAATCAGCACGTCCATGTGTTTAAGAGTAGTGGTGGTTCAAGGTAGAGAGCGGGTGCGCGTATGCGTGCGAGCGTGCATGTATGCGTGCATGTTTGTGTGCTTGTGTGTGTGTGTGTGTGTGTGTGTGTGTGTGTGTGTGTGTGTGTGTGTGTGTGTGTGTGTGTGTGTGCACGTGCGCGCGCGCGCGGGGTGAGACTGGGGTTTAGTTAGCTGGGGTTAGGCTAAGTTCCTCGGGGTTAGGTAGTAAGGTTAGGCTAGGTAGGGGGGCAGGTGAAGTAGGACATACAGTATTTTTGCCTTCCAGTCTTCATTTATTGAGGGAGTGGTAGGAGGAGGTTGGTTTCGTTCCCGATTGTTACCCTTTTGCTACTTTGGTTCTACACCAGAGAAGGCGGGGCAGGATATCGGTTGTTGTTGTGTTGTCAAGTCTGTGAGTTGTGGTGGTAAATTGTCGTGTTGTTGCACGAGCAATAACTAGTCCGTTGGTCAGGCGTGTCAGCTCTGCGGAGGGATACACTGCTCTGACCAATCGTTGTTTTGTGTGGTGAGTAGAGTTCGCTTGATTCCGACCAGGGCGGAATGCGTTGGGGTAGCTTCACTTCGGTCCCTGGTGTTCGTCGGAGTGGACGTACTCCTTGTAGGTGCGGCGGCAGCGCCGTTAGTTTTTGAAGAGTGACTTCAAGTCATAGTTAGAGCCAGGTCCTCGTCGGGTTTGGGTGCCCTTGGCCTGTGCTGAGTCGGTGTCGTCCTTGTTGGCAGCCACTGTCAGCCAGTTGCAGAACTGGTGTGGTTGATCGTCTGTACGTCCAGGTTGGTGATCTGTTAGGTTCGTTGTGTTGTAGTTCGTCGTGTTGTCTTGTATTATGGCGAGTTGTACTGTAGTTGTCTCATGTTGCGATTAGTTGTATTGTGTTCGTTGTGTATACTGGTTGTCTGGTATGATGTCGTCTTGGTTCCGTGATTTGGAATTTGTTGTCAGCCGGTTTGTGTTGTTACCTCTTTTCGGTATATTCTGTAAGTAATGTACATAGTGGTTCCTGAGTTCGATTTTCTCAGGACAGTTTGGATAGACAATGTGGGTTCGATATAATAACCGTTGATGGGCGGTGATGTAGATATTTGTTTGTGGTTAGTATGTTAATTTCCGTGTGTTCAATGAGAAGGTAATACGAAGTTGCTTTTTGTTGAGGATCATAATGAGTCAGGTGCGGATGTGTCTGCGTGAATCATAAAGGGATTGTGCTCAATTTCAGTCGTAAATAGTAATAGTTCGTTGAAATTGATTAACGATTCCGGAGTTGACCTGCACAGCATTGGAATCGGTTAACTGTGTAGTAGGGCTAAGGCCAATTTGTGGTCGAGTGGTTTATACTGGAGTACGGTCGGGACTATTCAACTTATATTGGTGTCTTCTCACTTTCGTTACGAGTCATGGTTCTCGACGCGGGTCTCGTACGCGTGCGGACTGTATCTGTGACGTTCGCATTTGGTACAGGACAGTGAGTCCATAGGGTAGAAGTTTTTGTAACACAAGTGACAGTCGTCACACATTCAGGGATGTATGTGTTTGTGACAGAACGGGGTTGGAGAAAGATATCTTAGGTTGTGGGGAGGCAGCCCAGTTATGAATTTTGGTAGTCGGAAAGAAGGGAAAGGTAAAGTTTAAGACGAGTAGCTTAGCAGTCGATAGGATGAAAACGGATGATGTGCAGCATGTAATATTGTATGAAGTGTGGTTGTGTTGACATGACAAGGATTAGCCACTGGGTTATCTGACAAGAGATGACCTGAGAGTGAGGTGCTGGATGGAAATTTTGGCGAACAAATCATGTTGGTTTTGATATATGATTATAATTGACAGTGCAAAGAAGGGTAATAATGTGAAGGATTGTGGCTGCGAGCCGATTCTCTTGTGTGAACATGCTGGAACTGTGAACCGCTAAAAATTATAAGTTTTTTTGTTTTGTTTTTTTCTCTGAGAGATGTGTATTACTACTGGTTATTGTATGGAGACATTTCCTTGTGAAATTGGCCATTTCCTAGATTATTTAGTATGTCCTAAGGGGGCCCATGGAGTCCGTGTTGGATCGCTTAGATTGGTTTATTTCTCCGAGAATTGGGTGTGATTCATAATTTCATATGTAATAGCGTGGATGGGCTCAGGGAGAATATTGTTTTACCGCTGTTGTAAGGGTTGGCAGGAGACTGGTCTGATAACCCCAAAGCGAGTGACGGGTTGGGGGGATGTGTTCGAAATTCAAGGGGTCACTCTCATGCCGAGTGGGAAGTAGGCAAGGGAGAGGGAGAGTTAAAGCTTTACCAAGTAGCCTATGTGCCTTGATGACTCGGGTAGTAGCAACACTACAGTAGTGGCCTACAGTTGTGTCAGCAGGTATCCTGTTCCGTCCTGAGGCTGGGGCCAGACCACCGCAGTCTACTGCCGCGTGCCGGCAGTTGAGCGGCGCTTTCCAGTGCCTGTTGTTTTTCCGGGAGAAGGAGACCACCCAGGCCGTCTGCCTTCTGTGGGGCAGCTCTCCTCCAGCTACCGGTGCTCTTCCGGGAGTTCTCCGGCACTGGTTCCTCGTCCCTGTTCAGGCGTCCTGTGAGAGGGCGCTGCACCAGGCCTTTTTCACCCTTGGTGTCCGACGGGGCCTTCAGAGGAGGAGGCGTCCTACGAGCCCCGGACCCGTCGAGAGGGCGTCTGGTGTGTGTACGTTGGGTGTCGTGCCCATCGCAGGGAGGAGTCAGACTGCGGGAAGCCACGGTCAGCGCCGGGGTGCAGAGTCTTCGGGGAGGGTGTCGGCCCGCGGAGGAGCCACGTACAGCGCCGGTGTGCAGAGTCTTCCGGGGAGTTGTCAGCCTGTGAGGGGCCACGTACAGCGCCGAGGACTGGAGCTTTCCGGGCCGGGAGGGGTGGTCCCGTGTTTGTGGTAGAAGGGGTGTAGTGTTAGGCAGTAGGGTTAGGGGTGTTAGCTACTGCCTCCTTTTAGGACGTAGTGGCCAGCACAGTGTAGGGTACTTGTCGTTGCCTCCCTTAGGGACGCAGCGACCAGTTTGGTAGTGGTCCGGGTCAAAAGAGAAGGGCGAGTCCTGGGGAGAGGGGTGGGTGGTAGCAGTAGTCAAGAGATTAGAGTCCCTTGGGTAAATCCTTGTCCCTAGTAGTTAGTCACCACGTGTGCGGGCTATCGCTGTGTCCCCAGGTCACAGTGATATACCGCAACTGGTGTTTCAGGTTAGGTTAGGGTCTTCCAGGTCATTACAGTAGAGTAGGGTGAGTCAGCGGGAATTGGGATACTTGTGTGCAGTTGTGGATGTGCGCGAGTGGTGGCGCCATAGAGTGTGTGTGAAATAAAGAAGCGTGCGTGATCGTAAAACTGTTAGTGTGCTGTGTTGTCTGACCTAGTGTGTGATAGGCGTGGGTAAGGGTGGTAGGGCCGTCCGGCTTAGCGACCGTGACAATGTTGAATGTTAATGTCCAGAGCTAAAAAAAAAAAAAAAGTACAGAAGTACGTGTTGATGTTTGTTTGTTTGTTTGTTTTAATGTACAATTTATTAAACTTGCACAGTAAATGCGTACTTATGTGCTTGGTTTTTCTATTTCTTTACTTTTGATTAAAGCACCAAAAAGAGTGCGCTTGTGTTTTGCATTCTTTTGTAATTGCTCTTTCTTTTTATTGCACAATACTGGTTATATGAAACAAAATTAATATAGTGTTCTTATAACCGAAGTTTGGTTACCAGGAAAGCCGCTTGTAAGGAACAGAAAAATCTGGCTCCCTTCGACTTCCTTGTAAGCGGGGTGTACTGTAATGCTAAACAGAATGAAAAACGAGTGAAACAAAGAAGAACAAACAAACATTAAGAAATTTAGATGTAGGATTTGATTTT
>CM065715.1:81025927-81030927 GCA_033310375.1 Conus canariensis
CTTGACGAAATAAACAATAAACTAAGTATGATTACTGAATACCGGAGATAGGAGGAGGAGGAGGACGAGGACGAGGAGAAGAGAAGGGAGAGATACCGGCGCACAGTGCAAGTGCCGACTAACAACTCCGCAGTTTCAATTTAGGTGATGATATCAGCATTCGCAATACCAAATAGCGGAACCGCCTTCGCGACGTTGCTAAAACAATGCGTCAGAGATCTGTTATTTTTCAATCAACGACCCAAAACCAACGTGAGAACATTGAATCGTGGACAAACGTGAAAACATTGACACGCGGATACAGGAAGGCAGTCGCGAGGCGTTTTTCCAGTGCACCGACAATACTGAGACAGTTACTGCAACAAGGGCCCACAGTAACAACGGTTCCTTCTGATGGGGACAATCACATATAAAACGTACACTGAGTTCTGCCAAGAACTGTACAATGCCGACCTTGAACCAGACACCATTCTACGGGTCCGTGATACAGGCACCAGCTGCGATTCTGGAGACGCCCTGATTCTCGAATGAAGAAACGGAGGAAGCTATCCGCGTGCACGCATAATGAAAAAAGGCAGCAGGGGCAGATAATTATCAAGTGTTGCCTGCAGCATTGTGAGGCATTGAGGGACAGAAGGCGCACAGCCGTGTAATCCATCGCTCGTGGCTTTACAACGGTAAAAATGTTGGCTTCAGTTACCCATTCTTTATACTTAGGCCTACCATTATTTTGCTATCAAACCAGTGCCGTAAAAGGGTTGAAATCAGAGAGAGAGAGAGAGAGAGAGAGAGAGAGAGAGAGAGAGAGAGAGAGAGAGAGAGAGAGATGTTAGTAATGGTAGTCATAGAAATCGTAAATCTCTACTACCAAAAGGTGCTATATGAGAGATGCGCGCGTGCGCTCACACACACACACACACACACACACACACACACACACACACACACAAGAGAGAGAGGAGAGAGAGAGAGAGAGGAGAGAGACAGGGAAGGGTAAATGGGTAGGAATAACAAGGTAAGGCAAATAGCTATTTAGCTTCATGAGATTCACAGAAAAAAAAAAAACAAAAAAAAAACCGCCCTCAGGCTGGCCACTTAGTTATCCTCTTTGACGGCTGTGAAGCGACCAACCTATGAAACCATTACTCTTACTACCACACCCCATGACAAATCGGTTGGGTTTTGGTCAGCTACGCTTCGCCGTCAAGCGACTACTACCCATGCACTGCGATCAAGTGTTTATGTTCTTTCAACAGTACTCCGCTGGGGAGAGAAAAACATCAGTACTTAATACTTCATGGTTAAGAGTATTTGTCAAGATTAGTTCAGACGGTCGCTCAACTGACGACCTTGCAGTCATGCAGACGTCAAACACCTTTTCACTCCCCGCCGCCGCTCTCTGACATGCGACCTTCCCGTAGACCAACAATGACGATATCAGAAACTACATCCGGTGACAGAGCTGTGAAGTGATCTCCCCAGCTGAATCTTCTGCCCTCGGATGTTTTCGTTGGAATTCAGCTGTTACAGACTTAGACCTTGCATAGTTTTTGCTGTTGTTGTTGTTGTTGTTGTTGTTGTTGTTGATTATTTGTTTGTTTTGTTTGATTTTTCTTTTTGTTGTTGTTGCTTTCAATTTCTGTTTCAAAATTGTTGGCTCAACTCTGCTGGGATTTCAGTGAGATGTTGTCTACACTGTTCTCTCTCTCTCTCTCTCTCTCTCTCTCTCTCTCTCTCTCTCTCTCTCACACACACACACCACACACACACACACACACACACACACACACACCACACACACACACACACACCACACACACATGCATTATGGCTTAAGCAGCTAACTTACATCTCTCACTTTGCTGTCCTACCCCGAAATGAATTAAAAATGACATTTATTCCATCAACAAATCAAGAGGTTTATGGAATATTAGATTAGATTTACTCTTGTTTACGAGGTGCGAGGCTCCTTGACGAATTTAGCGAGGTACATTTGTGCATGTCCCTTCAGTAGATGGCTTAGGCCGTTTTCTGAATAAAGAGTCTCGAGTCTCTTCTTTTTCTTTACTCTGGTCCTACTTCTTTCAATCTACTACTTACCTTTTCTCCCGCTTTTCGGCTAGCATAGGACATTCTATTATTTTCCATCTCTCTCTCTCTCTCTCCCCACACACACACACACACACACACACACACACACACACACGCACACACTCACCCCCCCCCCCCCTCCCGTCTTCTCCATCTCTCTCAGTCTTTCTCTCTCTACAACCACCCCCTCCACTTGTTGCTTAAAACCACATTTCAAGGTTCGGACAATAGTCAGGCGGGGAGATTCTAGCTCAGAGCCTGATAGAATGAGGAAACAAACTTTCGCAATGCACTCCGGCACAGTTTAACAACAACCAAAAACCAAAAACAAAAAAAAAAAAACCACGCCTAATTTGGGACGGAGGATCGTTCCGGAACGCTAACACCGGTATCAGGAGTCACTGAAGGGGCGGCCGTAGCAACAACAGCAGCATCAGTATGGTAAAAGAACTGGGGGGAAGGAACCGGAGATGTTTCCTCCCGGTGTGGAGGTAGCACTGGAAGAGGTGGTCGATTTACAGTTGTCGGCTGTATATTCCCATCGATCTTCGGAATTAGTTCTTCTCAGTTCACGGGGACATGCGTGCTCTGCTATCTCCTTTCTGTTCTGCGAAGGCGTGAAGAGGAGTCAAAAGTTCGACGACGACGACGGAGAGAGAGAGAGAGAGAGAGAGAGAGAGAGAGAGAGAGAGAGAGAGAGAGAGAGAGAGAGAGAACTAATATCCGCAGCAGCATGCTAGCAGCTGCTGGTTTCAGTCTGGTGAAACTAATTTTCTGTTAGTCATCCGATTAGCAGGATGCTACAGTTACTTGTAATTAAGTTGTACTGCCATTTGTTATTGAATTAGACTGGCTGGTTCAACATCTTTACAAATTTGATGAAATCGTTTTCTTCGTCACCTTTTTCTTTCACCTTCTCCGCTTCTTCCTCCTCCTCCTCTTCCTTCTTCTCATTCGTCTTTGTCTTTGTTTTCTTCTTCTTTAGAATTTATATCCTACAGCTTACCTTAGGGCTAGGTTCGAGGTCATGTCCTGTCCCATTATACAAAACATAAAAACCATGTATACCTGCACTGGTCAGGTTAAGCCTTGGATGAATGAACAAACTGAAAATGAATGATGGCAAATCTGAATCCGTTCTGATTCATTCAAACGGATCCTTTGTTAATTCCCCCAAGCCATCCTCTATCCAGGTAAGAAAACTTGACATTGCGTTCCTCCCCTCTGCACGCAAGCCAGGATTCGTTATATCTGACGACATGTTACTCGACATGCACACGGCTTACATCTGCAAATCTGCTTACGTAGTTCTCCATCAAATTAGCTCCATCCTACCAACCGCCGTGTCAAAGTGGTTAGTATCGCGGACACTCGACTGGGAGGTTGTGGGGTTGATTCCCATCAGCGCCTTTATTTTGGGATTTTTTTTTTTTGTCCCAACCGGCTCCTACCCAAAGCTGAATTTCCTATGGACTTAATCGGGAAGGCTTGGACCACACAGTCGAGTTTCATCCACTTATTCAATGCATCTCTGAGAACGTTGCTCAAATTTCCTGGCCAACACTGCAGGCGTCTGTATCTCTCGATTCTGGTTGACGCCGGGATATATTTAGAAATAAGCGTAGAGTACAACCCTGTCATTCAGTCTTAGACTTGAGTGAAAATCCGTGGTATCTGTTCCATCATCCTCATCCTCACACAGGTCACATAAAAAGTCTCAAATTCTGTGGCCTTTCATGCCCTACTTTCGTGGTGACCTGTTTTAACCAATACTCCTCATCTATCTCCTTGGTTTGGTTCTTTCTGGAGGTTCTATTGGGGGACACTGGTATCCGCAAACTCACAGGAATGTCGTTGGACGGACCTGGTGGTGCCCCTCGGTGAGAGCTCAGTCACACTGACTCCGCAGCCAGTCTAATGTTGTCGTCATGGGTGGCCTAGGGGGTGTTGTCCCGCATGTGTTGGATCAGAGCAGGCACCACCGAACAACACAGAAGTGACTCAGCAGCAGTGCAGTGTCTCCTTCGGTGGGTTGGCTCATGACAGCTTGACATTGACTGCTCCCTGTGGATTGCCGGTGCCGAAGTTGAGGCTGGCCTGGCCAGGCTATGGACCGGGAAGTGGGGGGACGAGGGAGGATGAACGGCGTGTGCGCAATGCCACTGAAATTACACGGAAGGTAAGACAGACAAAAAAGACTCACCCGTCAAAGTCACACATTAGCAGCAACAAGAAACATTGGTCTGCGCTATTGCCCAGTCGCAACTGGATTATGGCAACCCTCTTCTTGCAGTCCTAAAACGTGCATGGGTAAGCTACAAAAGGTGTTTAATTCATTTGCGAGGCTTGTTCTCAAGGATAAAAAACAAACAAACTAGCACAAGTGAAACCTCAACTACGAACAGCACATTGGTTATTGAAGAATGCATTCAATACAAACTAGCACTCCTTTGCCACAATATGTTCTCAGAGTCTTCTCCAGCTTACACTTTCAATCTTCTGTCTGTTTACTCACATCTTCACTACACCATACATCCACTGCACTGATCACCTTACTTTGTACATTTCAGAGACCAGTACATAGACGTTTGCAGAGGAGAGCATGCTTTGTTAATTCACTGCCCCGATACACTGCAGTTCACCACCAAAACTGTTCACCATCTCAAATCTACAGCTGCACTTGAGAAAGCGTTAAAACTATGAGAATACCTGTTTCAGTTGTACTACACAAACTAACCATCATCATCTTAGCCTGATTATTTTCTCTACCTTCATCAAAACCCATGTACACAGGTCACACCTTGACATATCAAAGTACCATCTGCTCTACCTTACCAATTTTTCATGTATACTTTAAGTTGCGTTTTGTGCATTATTTGGATTGATTATTTTGTATCTTGTCGGAGGTC
>CM065715.1:81055927-81060927 GCA_033310375.1 Conus canariensis
GTCTTCCTAGTCTGCTCTTTTTGTCATGATTTACCATCCCAATTTGTAAATCGATGTTTTCAGTGATTTATCTACTTGGTTTGTTCTCTTTATTGGAAACGATTTACCTGCACGATCTGTCTTTCTGTGTTGTCAATGATTTCATCTTCCTGTTCTTTAAAAAAAAAATTATTGTCATTTATGTATCTTTCTGGTTTCTTGTTTACGGTCAATCTTTATTGTGTCAATCCTGTACCCTCCTGGTTTATTCTTCTTTATAGTCAGTCATGTACCTTCCTGGTTTGCTCTTCTTTATTGTCAATCATGTACCTTCTTGGTTTGTTCTTTATTTTCAGTCATGTACCTTCCTGGTTTGTTCTTCTTTATAGTCAGTTGTGTACGTTCCTGATTTGTTCTTCTTTATTGTCAATCATGTACCTTCCTGGTTTGTTCTTTATTTTCAGTCATGTACCTTCCTGGTTTGTTCTTCTTTATAGTCAGTTGTGTACGTTCCTGATTTGTTCTTCTTTATTATCAATCACGTACCTTCCTGGTTTGTTCTTCTTTATTGTCAATCATGTACCTTCTTGGTTTGTTCTTCTTTATATTATAGTCAATCATGTACCTACCTGTTTTTTTTTTCTTAATTATCAATCGCGTACCTTCCTGGTTTGTTCTTCTTTATTGTCAATCATGTACCCTCCTGGTTTGTTCTTCTTTATAGTCAGTTGTGTACGTTCCTGGTTTGTTCTTCTTTATTATCAATCACGTACCTTCCTGGTTTGTTCTTCTTTATTATCAATCATGTACCTTCCTGGTTTGTTCTTCTTTATTGTCAATCATGTACGTTCCTGGTTTGTTCTTCTTTATAGTCAGTTGTGTACGTTCCTGGTTTGTTCTTCTTTATTATCAATCATTTACCTTCCTGGTTTGTTCTTCTTTATTGTCAATCATGTACTTTCCTGGTTTGTTCTTCTTAATTGTCAAACATGTACCTTCCTGGTTTGTTCTTTAATTTCAATCATGTACCTTCCTGGTTTGTTCTTCTTTATTGTCAATCATGTACTTTCCTGGTTTATTCTTCTTTATTGTCAATCATGTACCTTCCTGGTTTGTTCTTCTTTATAGTCAGTCGTGTACGTTCCTGGTTTGTTCTTCTTTATCATCAAACATGTACCTTCCTGATTTGTTCGTCTTTATTGTCAATCATGTACTTTCCTGGGTTTTTTCTTCTTTATTTTCAATCATGTACCTTCCTAGTTTGTTCTTCTTTATTGTCAATCATGTAGCTTCCTGCTTTGTTCTTCTTTATTGTCAATCATGTACCTTCCTATTTTGTTCTTCTTTATTGTCAATCATGTAGCTTCCTGCTTTGTTCTTCTTTATTGTCAATCTTGTACCTTCCTGGTCTGTTCTTTATTGTCAATCACGTACCTCCCTGCTTTGTTCTTCTTTATTGTCAATCATGTACCTTCCTCTTTGATCTTCTTTATTGTCAATCATGTGCCTTCCTTGTTTGTTCTTCTTTATTGTCAATCATGTGCCTTCCTTGTTTATTCTTCTTTATTGTCAATCATGTGCCTTCCTTGTTTGTTCTTCTTTATTGTCAATCATGTAGCTTCCTGCTTTGTTCTTCTTTATTGTCAATCTTGTACCTTCCTGGTTTATTCTTCTTTATTGTCAATCATGTGCCTTCCTCTTTGATCTTCTTTATTGTCAATCATGTGCCTTCCTTGTTTGTTCTTCTTTATTGTCAATAGAAAGAAACTCGTGGAGAGCGTGGCAGCAGAGAGTCCTCAGAAGAGAAGCCCCCTTCAAGCAAGTGTTTCGGCCCTTATCTCCTGACACTCTAGGGGGGTTGGGCCACACCCGGTTCATGACTCCGGATGTCCCTCTGCTGCCCCCTTTTTTTTCCCATCTTGGGACGAGCCATGGCTGGGATTCGAACCCATGACCCTCTGGACATGCTCATTTTCCACTTAATGACTCGCGCTTTAACCACTGAGCCACAGGGACACCTGATATTTGTAGGGAAATTAAGCCTTATGAAGTTCACTTTTGTTCCTCCTTGACCAGATCCAGCTTGAACACCTCTCTGCCGCTTCTGCCATTGCTTTCAGGGCTCTGGTTTTTTCCTTCCCTGCAACTGAGAGCTGTTTCATGAGGCTGTATGCAGACGTTCCTACAAACCCCCTAGCTCCAATTTCTGCAGTGAGGACTTTGACCTGATAGCCTTCTCTCCTCAGGCTGTTTGCCAGATCAGCATACTTTTCAGTCTTGTAGATTTGAGCTGCCTCCATTCTGTTCTCATATGGCACCGTGAGCTCGATCATGATCAGCTGCTTGGTTGACTTAGAGTGGACTACTATGTCTGGTCTCATGCCACTCTTGCTGATGATCTGTGGGTGACTCTTCCATTCTGGGAGGTCTGCAGTGCACTCCCAGTCATCTGCCCCGTCCAGCAGACTCTGCCTGCATGTTTCGAGTGGCACTGTTGTTCTTGGCCATGATTTGCTGCCTCCTGCCGTGAAGAATGTTGCGGGTGCTTTTGGAGTCCTGATTTTCCCTTTTGTGGTGTTGGTACTAGCCCAGACTACTTGTACAATTTCTTTGAGCACTTGGTTGTGCCTCCATGTGTACCTTCCTTGAGCCAGGGCTACTTTACATGAGCTTAGGACATGCTCCACTGTTTGTTTTTCATGGCAGAGGGGGCATGCAGGATCGTCTGTTTTCCCCCACTTCACCAGGTTTGCATTTGAGGGCAGAAGGTCATATGCAGATCTGAGAATGAAGCTGATCCTGAGAGGGGCCATGTGCCAAATGTCATTCCAAGTGAGACTTCTTTGGAGTGCATTCTCCCACGTTGTCCATTGCCCTTGCTGGCTCTGCTGGACTGCTTTTTGGAGTCTTTTTTGGTCTTCTTCTTTTCTCATCTCCTGAATCATCATGTCTCTTTTGGCTTTTCCTTTGGCCTTTGACCACCATTCAGTTTTGGTCACCCCCAGTCCCTGTCTGTTGGTCTGTGTGTGTCCTGTTATTTCTCTGATCTTGAGACTTTCTTTTGCAGAATCCATCGCCTCTTGAACTTTCCATTTTCTGCCTGTCTTCAGCTGGGGGCTTAATTGCTTCTACCACCTTGTCTCCTGAGTCCTCCAGCATGCTTTGAAGTCTGACCTTCCCTGCTTTGTATTCCTCCAGGATGGATTTCAGGGGTAGTTTCAGCTTTGCTTGGCGACAGTACAGCGCTATGTCAGTCAGACAGGGTGGGACACCAAGCCATTTCCTTGTGAACTTGTTGATTTTGGCTTCCATTGCCTCCACTATGCTGGTGCAGATGTCGTATATCATCAGAGGCCATAGGAGCTTTGGTATCAGCATGAACTGCAGACACCAGACCTTGTATTTGCCAGGGAGCCCACACTGGTCAATGGTCTCCAAGCCTTCCTCCGCCATCTGCTTGGTTTCTTTTGCTCTTTGTGTGTCTTTCAGCGTATCATCATACCATCTTCCAAGGCTCTTGACTGGTTCTTCTGTGACTGTTGGAATGGCCTGGTTGGCAACACTGAAGACCACAGATCCGGCCACTTTTCCTTTCCTCAGTGAGAGACTCCGTGATTTCTTTGGCTTGAACTTCATTCTGGATGAGGCAACTATGTCGTCCAGCCTCTCCAGCACATGACGTGTCTCGTCTTCTCTGGATGAAATCACTGTAGTGTCATCCATGAAGGCCTTGAGAGGAGGCATCTTGTATCCATCGCCAAGGTCTGTTTGTCTCGCGTTGTTTGTTGCTGCTTTCAAGATGAGTTCCATTGCCAGCACGAACAGTATTGGGGAAATTGCACAGCCCATTGCAATACCCACTTCCAAGTTGATCCAGTCTGTTGTGTACTCCTTGGTAGAGAACCGCATTGAGAAGCCATTGAAGTACTTCTTGAGCATGTCGCGGATGTTCTTTGGCACATGGTACATCTCAAGAGCCAACTGTATCATCTCATGGGGCACAGATCCATATGCGTTTGCCAGATCAAGCCACACTACGTCCAGGTCTCTCTTTTCTGTTTTTGCTTTTTTGGATTGCGTCCCAGATCATTGTGGCGTGTTCTACACAGCCCGCCACGCCTGGGATGCCACCTTTCTGGACTGACACATCCAAGTACTTGTTTTCCATCAGGTACTTGGTCAGCCTTGCTGCCATGACAGAGAAGAAGATTTTCCCTTCGACGTTCAGTAGTGATATTGGCCTGAACTGGCTAATGTCACTTGAGTTTTGCTCTTTGGGGATGTACACACCATCTGCCGTCATCCACTGGCCGCTGATCTTCTGGTTTCTCCAAGCCGATCGCAGCAGCCTGTGGAGCCACTCCAGCACCTTGGGACATTTCTTGTAAAGCTGGTAAGGTATTCCGTTTGGCCCTGGTGATGATTTGGCTCTGGCTTTGTCGACCACCTTCTTGATTTCCGCCAACGTTGGAGGCTTGCCATTGAACTGTTCCTCAGGGTTGGTTGGCCACACCAGACCTTGAATGTCGAGTGGTGCTTTGCTCTGTGGGTCAGAGTATGTTTTCCTCAGATGCTGCTCAAGAACTCCTTTGTCCACACTTAGGGTCCCAGATTTTGGCTGCTCAAACAGTGTTCTGGCAAACTGGAAGGGGTCTCTGAAGAAGCGCTCTTGTGTCTTCTTCTTTTTGCTCTTCCTCTTCCTCGCAGATTCCGCTTTGCTGAGGGCACTGTGTTTTTCTTTCAGGTCTTTCCACAGTTTTTCCAAGCCTTGTTTTTCAGCTGGCAGTGCGGTCTTCATTTGCATCTTGAGGTTTTTCTTTTGGACCCTGATCTTGTCCATCTTTTCTTGGCGTCTGGATTTCTTTGGAGGTGTTTTTCTTTTTGGGTAGTTTTGCTCCATAGGCGTCTCTACATGTGGCATACACAATGTCCCCATATGTGGCTAGTTTGTGTTCCAGGGTGCTTTTCCCTATCAGTGCATCGAGTCTTTGGACGATTTTTGCATCCAGTTTCTCCCAATC
>CM065715.1:81078427-81080927 GCA_033310375.1 Conus canariensis
GTCTGTAAACTGAAGGTATCATGGCCTGGACTCATTGCAGATTCTATTGTGTGTGTTTCCCACCCACTAGCAAGGCTTCTGTTGCAGTGTCCAAGCTTTTATTTTCAGTCTTTAATCCTTGTAACTTGTTCCCATAGGTGACGTCTTTCCTATTTCTATATTTTTGTTTTTAGCCTGTTTCACTTTTTTTTTCAGAGTCACGCTTTTCCGTTCAGTAGATGCGCATTGTCGTTTTGAGACATACTTCTCATAGGCAATAGGATTTATTTGGTGACGGACAGTCATTTTTTCTTTTCGCTTACGCGGAGTACTTCTCTTCAGCTAGCAACCCGGTGTAACGAAAAGTTTTAACTCCCCGAATGGTGTAACTCCCAGGGAGTTAATCTGTACACGCGTTTTCTGACTCCCAGGGAGTTACTTTGTAACAGAGGGGGAGTTAATCTGATCATGACTAAGATGACTCCCCACCCACCTATTCCCAGATGTCTTTCTGTAAGAGAACGGAGAAGGGATTTAAAGTTCATGATCATCATCATCATGGGGAAAGGAAATGTCCGTGTACATATTCATGTGCTCATCTATGCATGTCCTTGACATTTTACTATGCCTTTTTGTATATAATCTGTATGTAAAGTCTGTATATACATGAATTAATGGTTTGACGCCTTTGGTAGAAATACTGTACCTTCAGTCTTTGGCGTTCTCTCTCTCTCTCTCTCTCTCTCTCTCTCTCCTCTCATGGAATTTATGCGACTATCAGTCACCCATAAGTGTAGGCCATTACACTCAAATGGTGTAGAAATGAAAAAAATTCAATTTTTCATTGTGTCATGCCGCCAAATTAGGGAGTGAGGGGAAGGGGGGGGGGGGGGGTTGAGAGAGTAAGGAAGGTGGGGAGAGAATGACGAGTAGTCGCGACGTGACGTAAAATTGTTTGTATTGACTCGCTACATCTGGGAGAGAAGGAAGGAGAAAAAGGCTTGGCATAGATTAGAAATTTGTGTGTGAGACACAGGGGATAAACAAGGGGGGGGGGGGGGGGGGGGGGGGAGGGGGGAGATAGTGCCTGTTTTTGTACAATTTGTACAAGAGGGTGGCTGCTTGGGACCGATCTAATGAAGTTGTCAAGTGACTCGTCACAGATGAGGTGGTGTGCGTATGCCAAACTAAAAACGAAAGTCGGCCAGCCAGTCAGAAAAACACACATTTTTCAATAAAATCAGGACATGTGACCAATTCACAGAAACCAATAATATCGAAGGAAACAATTCTACCTGACAAGTCTTGATCTGGCAAGTTAGTGTAGGAACACACACACATTTCGAATATATGTGTGTGTGTATATATATATATATATATATATATATATATATATTCAATTATAAACAAAGCTTGCTCTTATGTCTTAGATTGAAAAAATAGGGGGAGATAAGCGTATCTGCAGTGGTAGATAATTCTGCCTAACTAACAGTATGTGCTTGAGTGGGTGAATGGGGAAAAATAAAATAAATGCTTCTCAAAATGAGCCTTCAGCAAGCTTATAGTCTCTCCAAGGTGGAGACAATCTCCAATGGGGAGGAAACTCACTAACATATAACTCCTGGTCAGATACTGATATTTCGAAACCTGATTGTTTCTCCTCAGTGACCGCGCAAAGTGGCAATTTGACTCCTCTGCCTTTTCGGTTTTAAGAAGAATGCTATCCGAGAAAAAGGCTGGTGTGCAATACCATAGTATGTTTGTTGAGTTTAAAAAAAAAAAACAACAACCAAAGGTGCCACCTAAGAAGCAAAAGAAAATCATGAAAGAGCAAAACAAACTACATTTTCTTGTGAAAAGTAGAAAATATAAAAAGATAACCTCTTAAGACACAAGTGCTGAGGGCCAGTTCTTGGAATGAATCCACAAGGGACTAAATTACAATAAACTAATAAATTCCAAGGATAAGTACCGAGCACCATTCCAGCAACTTACAGAGCAGCTTGGTGTTGCAATGACTGCAAGAAATATTCAATTATAAACAAAGCTTGCTCTTATGTCTTAGATTGAAAAAATAGGGGGAGATAAGCATACATATCTGCAGTGGTAGATAATTCTGCCTAACCAACAGTATGTGCTTGAGTGGGTGAATGGGGAAAAATAAAATAAATGCTTCTCAAAATGAGCCTTCAGCAAGCTTATAGTCTCCAAGGTGGAGACAATCTCCAATGGGGAGGAAACTCACTAACATGTAACTCCTGGTCAGAGACCGATATTTCGAAACCTGATTGTTTCTCCTCAGTGACCGTGCAAAGGTGGAGACAATCTCCTATTGGGAGGAAACTCACTAACATATAACTCCTGGTCAGATAAGTGAGTTTCCTCCCCATTGGAGATTGTCTCCACCTTGGAGACTATAAGCTTGCTGAAGGCTCATTTTGAGAAGCATTTATTTTATTTTTCCCCATTCACCCACTCAAGCACATACTGTTAGGCAGACTTATCTACCACTGCAGATATG
>CM065715.1:81090927-81093427 GCA_033310375.1 Conus canariensis
CAAAACCAAAATTTGAAAAGGAGTTAATAATGTCAACATGGAAAACTGACCACAGTAGCACTTTAGACTTTACAATGTGCACGTGAATCGTCCTTCTGCTCTCTGCTTATCAGACCACTGTTCAGAACAGAAGCCCTAATCCCGGAAAATCACAGAATGTGTACCCATTTTCATACCATTTCAGCAAACAAGTAGTAACAGCGACAGTACTAATACATATTGCACGTGCAAGGGTAATCAGGCGTTGATACTGTTCATCTTCTGTTCGGCACGACTCGGCATTAAAGACCCAGTGCTGATAAAACAGATATGCCTCCTGGATGACAACTAGAACACTGTTAATGGTCGTTGGTTTTTAGTCGTTGTATATTGATAAATTGTACACCCCTACACACTTGGGGACAGTTGAAACCTGTCTTGTTGAGAGTTCCCGTTGGTTGTTCCTGGATTCAGCCGACTTTCATCACCTGGGCAAGGATCATCAATATTCTCAACAATGGTTGTGAACGTCCAGCCACAGCTTTTGCAAGACACGTATGACTCGTTGTGAAACTGTTGTTTCTACCTTCATAGGGAAATCTCTCTCTCTCTCTCTCTCTCTCTCTCTCTCTCTCTCTCTCTCTCTCTCTCTCTCTCTCTCTCTCTCTCTCTCTCTCTCTCTCGTTAAATGTAGAGATGCAACTGTTAACGAGTAGACATACTAGAATGAGGATAACTCGGATTAAATGATGGTAGAATATCCGAGGTATAATTTAGAACTTTGTATATCCATTGTTCCGAGTTGGTCTATGTTGCTTGCCTCTTTGGCAATTCAAATTTTGTTTGCTTGTTTCTTTGTTTAATTTTCGTCTTTAAATGTCTTTGATTAATTTATCATTATTATTCAGAAATTTGTTACGGCCTAGATGCTAAACGAAAAAAAACGTTTCTCTCTCTCTCTCTCTCTCTCTCTCTCTCTCTCTCTCTCTCTCTCTCTCTCTCTCTCTGTGTGTGTGTGTGTGTGTGTGTGTGTGTGTGTGTGTGTGTGTGTGTGTGTGTGTGTGTGTGTGTGTGTGTGTGTGTGTGTGAGATCTGTGTTCTGTCTATCTTTTCAATCTTAAGTCTTTGGTGTTTGTTACATAAACCCTATTTTCGTCTGATTTTCTCCCAATTTGGCAACTGATTCCTTAGTATTCTGGACAGATAAAGAGCCGGAAAGTCGCATTTCGTCGCATTTTTAATGCGTTCATATGGCGAAGCAAGGTGTTGAGATTCTAAGAGAGTCACCGTTCATGGAGATTATAAACACCATGCTTTCTGTCGGCCTGAACAGCTCGGTTGGGAGGGAGCTAGACTGAAAATCTGAAGGGGAGAGAGAGAGAGAGAGAGAGAGAGAGAGAGAGAGAGAGAGAGAGAGAGAGAGAGGGGGGGGGGGGATGGCGGGGGCTGTCAATATCACATCACAGTTGTGAGCACAGAATAAAACACTATAGTACATTCATTTGTAGAAACGGAGCTTGCTGCAAACAACAACAACAAATCAGTTTGATTTTACAATAAGACAATAATACGTTGATTTTGCAGTTTGCAGCAGCCTTTGTTTTCGCTGTTTGCAGCAGTCTTCGTTCTTACACTTTGCAGCAGCCTTTAATTTTACAGTTTGCAGCAGCCTTTGTTTTTACAGTTTGCAGCAGTCTTCGTTTTTACAGTTTTCAGCATTCTTTGGTTTCGTAGATTTCAACTGCCTTTGGTTTTACAATTTGCAGTAGCCTTTGTTTTACAGATTACAGCAATCTTCGTTTCTACAGTTTGCAGCATCCTTCGTTTCTACAGTTTACAGCAGTCTTCGTGTTCACGTTTTGCTGCAGTCTTTGTTTTTACAGTTTGCAGCGATCTTTGTTTTTATAGTTTGAAGTAGCCTTTGCTTTTACAGTTTGCTGCAGTCTTCGTTTTTACAGTTTGCAGCTGTCTTCATTTGTATAGTTTGCAGCAGTTTTCGTTTTTACAGTTTGCAGCTGTATTCATTATCATAGTTTGCAGCAGTTTCCGTTTTTACAGTTTGTAGCTGTCTTCGTTTTTACAGTTTGCGGCAGTCTTCGGTTTTACAGTTTGCAGCTGTCTTCATTATTACAGTTTGCAGCAGTCTTCGTTTTTACAGTTAACAGCTGTATTCATTATTATAGTTTGCAGCAGTCTTCGTTTTTACACTTTGCCGCAGCTTTCGTTTTTACAGTTTGCAACAGTCTTCATTCACTACAGTTTGCAGCAGTCTTCGTTTTTACATGTTACAGCTGTCTTCATTACTATAGTTTGCGGCAGTATTCGTTTTTACAATTTGCAGTAGCCTCCGTTTTCACAATTTGCTGCAGCATTCGTTTTTACAGTTTGCAGCACCCTCACTTCTACAATTTCCAGCAGATTTTGTTTTTACACTTTCTAGCAGATTTTGTTTTTACACTTTGCAGCATCCTCCGCTTTTACACTTTGCAGTAGATTTTGTTTTCACAGTTTGCAGCAACCC
>CM065715.1:81095927-81098427 GCA_033310375.1 Conus canariensis
TGTCTTTTGTGTCAGTTTCTGTGTCTCTATTGTTTGGGTGTTTTTTGTTTTTTTTTGTCTCTGTCACGCTGCCTATGTCTCTGTCTGTCTGTCTGTTTGTCTGTCTCTGTCTTTCTTTGTCTCTCTGTCTCTCTGTCTGTCTGTCTGCCTCTCTTTCTCATTCTCTCTACGTCTGTCTGTGTATCTGTATGTCTGTTTGTCCGTCTGTCTGTCTGTCTCTGTCTGTCTGTTTGTCTCTCTCTCTGTCTTTTCTACCTCCATTTTCTCTTTCATTTATCCGTGTCTGTGTCTTTCACTCTTTGTCTGTCTGTCTGTCCGTCCATGTCTATCTAATTATCTTTCTATGTCTGCATCTGTCTGTCTATGTCCAGTTATTTGCTGTCACCGATCGGCGGTACTAAATCAGTATGTCCATGTGTTTAAAAGTAGTGGTGGTTCAAGATAGAGAGCGTGTGCGCGTATGCGTGTGTGTGTGTGTGTGTGTGTGTGTGTGTGTGTGTGTGTGTGTGTGTGTGTGTGTGTGTGTGTGTGCGCGCGCGCGCGCTCGCGCGTATGTGAGGTTGGGATTTAGTTAGCTAGAGTTAGGTTAAGTTCCTCAGGGTTAGGTAGAAAGATTAGGCTAGGTAGGAGGCTGGGGAAATAGGACATACAATATTCTTTCATTCCAGTCTTCACTTATTGAAGGAATGGAATGGAAGCGGGGGGGGGGGGGGGGGGGGGGGGTTGGTTTCATTCCCGATTGTTACCCTTTTGTTACTTTGGTTCTATACCAGAGAAGGCGGGGCAGGATATCGGTTGTTGTTGTGTTGTCAAGTCTGTGAGTTGTTGTGGTAAATTGTCGTGTTGTTGCACGAGCAACAACTAGTCCGTTGGTCAGGTGTGTCAGCTCTGCGGAGGGATACACTGCTCTGACCAATCGTTGTTTTGTGTGGTGAGTGGAGTTCGCTTGATTCCGACCAGGGCGGAATGCGTTGGGGTAGCTTCACTTCGGTCCCTGGTGTTCGTCGGAGTGGACGTACTCCTTGTAGGTGCGGCGGCAGCGCCGTTAGTTTTGAAGAGTGACTTCGAGTCATAGTTAGTGCCAGGTCCTCGTCGGGGTTGGGTGCCCTTGGCCTGTGCTGAGTCGGTGTCGTCCTTGTTGGCAGCCACTGTCAGCCAGTTGCAGAACTGGTGTGGTTGATCGTCTGTATGTCCAGGTTGGTGATCTGTTAGGTTCGTTGTGCTGTAGTTCGTTGTGTTGTCTTGTATTATGGCGAGTTGTACTGTAGTTGTCTCAGGTTGGGATTAGTTGTATGGTGTTCGTTGCGTATACTGGTTGTCTGGTATGATGTTGTCTTGGTTCCGTGATTGGAATTTGTTGTCAGCCGGTTTGTGTTGTTACCTCTTTTCGGTATATTCTGTAAGTAGTGTACATAGTGGTTCCTGAGTTCGATTGTCATGTGACAGTTTGGCTAGACAATGTGGGTTCGATATAATAACCGTTGATGGGCGGTGATGTAGATATTGTTTGTGGTTTGTCTAGGTTAATTTCCGTGTGTTCAATGAGAAGGTAATACGAGGTTGCATTTGGTTGAGGATCATAATATGAGTCAGGTGCAGATGTGTCTGCGTGAATCATAGAGGGGTTTGATGATTGTGCTCAATCTCAATTGTAAATAGTAGGAGTTCGTTGAAATTGATTAACGATTTCAGAGTTGACCTGCACAGCATTGGAATCGGTTAACTGTGTAGTAAGGCCAAAGCCAGTTTGTGGTCGAGTGGTTTATACTGGGGTACGGTCGTAACCATTCAACTTATATTGGTGTCTTTTCACTTTCGTTACGAGTCAGGGTTCTCGACGCGGGTGTCGTGCGCGTGCGGACTGTATCTGTGACGTTCGCATTTGGTACAGGACAGTGAGTCCATATGGTTAGAAGTTTTGTAAGAAAGTGACAGTCGTCACACGTGCAGGGATGTATGTATTTGTGACAGAACGGGGTTGGAGAAAGATATCTTAGGTTGTGGGGAGGCAACCCAGTTATGAATTTTAGTAAGCAGAGAGAAGGGAAAGGTAAAGTTTAAGGCGAGTAGCTTAGCAGTTGATAAGATAAAAACGGATGATGTGCAGCATGTAATATTGTATGAAGTGTGGTTGTGTTGGCATAACAAGGATTAACCACTGGGTTATCTGACAAGAGATGACATGGGAGTGATGTGCTGGATGGAAATTTTGGCGAACAAATCATGTTTTTGATATATGATGATAATTGACAGGGCAAAGAGGGGTAATAATGTGAAGGATTGTGGCTGCGAGCCGATTCTCTTGTGTGAACATGCTGGAACTGTGAACCGCTAAAAATTGATGTTTTTTTTCTCTGAGAGATGTGTATTACTACTGGTTATTGTGTGGAGACATTTCCTTGTGAAATTGGCCATTTCCTAGATTATTTAGTATGTCCTAAGGGGGCCCATGGAGTCCGTGTTGGATCGCTTAGATGGGTTTATTTCTCCAAGAATTGGG
>CM065715.1:81103427-81110927 GCA_033310375.1 Conus canariensis
TGAGGATGAGAAGACGGCGAGAGAAGCAGAATTGGAGCTCCGGATGGAGGAGAAAGTGAGGCAGAAGATGAGGGATGAAGAGGAGAAAGCTGCTAGGCAGAGGGAGCTAGAGATGAAGCAGAGGGAGCTAGAGATGAAGCAGAAGAAGATCGAAGAGGAGAAGGAAAGGTTAAAGCAGAAGGATGAAGAGGAGAAAGCTGCTAAGCAAAGGGAACTAGAGATGAAGCAGAAGAAGATCGAAGATGAGAAAGCAGCGAGACAGATGGAATTGGAACTGCAGAGGAAGAAGATGGAGGAAGAAAGGGCAATAAGGGAAGTAGAAGCTCAGGCACGGCAAGCCGAGTTAGATCTCAAGAGACGAAGAGATGAAGCCGAGTTAGAGGCAAGAGAGCGAGAGCTAATCATACAAGAGAGACAGGCCTTAGATGAAGCAGCGCATAGGAAACGCTTGATTGAGGTGGAGGAAACGAAGCATGTCCACCTTGAGCCGTTAGGAGAGAACGACGACGTGGACGCTTTCATCGCCCAATTTGAGCGTGTAGCCCAGATGTGCAAGTGGAGCGAGACCTCATGGCCCACACGTCTGATGTCTCTGCTGAGAGGAAAGGCTAGAGAAGCGGTGATGCGCTTAAGTGCGGATGAGTTAGGCGACTATGATCGGATAAAGAGCGCCCTGTTAAGCCACTTCAGGCTAGATGCTGAGGCCTACCGGGAAAAATTCAGAAGCATCAAGAAGGACGCTGCTGAGACTTTCGGCCAGATGCTGGCAAGGATGAAGCGGTGGTTTTCCCTCTGGTGTGCGGCAGCGGGCAAGGATGAGAGTGTGGCAGAGGATGTAAAGGATCTGCTTTTCCAAGAACAGTTTTACCAGCTGCTGTCCCCAGAGTTCACGATCGAGGTACGGAAGACATGCCCGAAAACTGTTGAACAACTTGCAACGGAAGCTACTGTTTTAGCAGAGGCCAAAAGATTGGGGAGGAAGGCGAGGCAAGACCGAACAGTTAACCAGCCCAACCTGGGTAATAGGCGCGAAACAGTAGGGAACCAGCCCACACAGAGATCCCAACAGAGTGATGGTGCACTACAGCAGCTGAACAGGAGATCAGAAGGGCCTAGATCGACCATAGTTTGTTTCAACTGCAAGAAGCCAGGCCACATCGCTAGGAAATGCCCTGAGCCCCATTCTGTTGGAGCTGTTCATTGTTGTGACCAGCCCCAAGCTCGAGTAGTCCCTACGTTGTGTCGCCCATGCGCTGAGCAGCGGTACGAGCCTGCGTGCATTGTAGAAGTTAACGGGTCTCCGGCCAATGGGTTACGGGACACTGGTGCCGGACACACCGTAGTGGCCAAGTGGTTAGTACCGGCAGATGCGTACACAGGAGAGACAGTCCCAGTAGTGTTGGCTGAATCCAGATGTAGGTCTGTGTTACCTGTGGCGGTAGTAGAGTTGAAGTCACCATTCATCGCAGGGAAGTTGGAGGTTTTGGTCATGAATAGCCCTGTGCAGGAAGTCCTGATCGGAAACTTCGCAAAGAGAGTAAGAGATCCCGGTTGGACACGTGTGCCTGTATACGCAGACCCGGCGTTGGTAGGGGCAGTGCAGACACGCGCGCAGAGAGCCAGGGAGCAGCAAGAACCTGTACCACTGCCCGTCGAGGAATGCATTCTGAACACCTCTACCAGCAGTTAATTCAGATGCAGGACCAGGATGAAACCTTGAGGAAGGCTTGGAGTGCGTGTGAAGCAGGGACGCACTTCCACACCAAGTTTGGACGAGTTGAGTACGCGCGGAAGTCTGGTGTACTGGTCCGGCGGTTTGAGGGTCCCAAGGACGTAGCGAATCAGATCTGCGTCCCAGCTGAACTACGGACCACGGTGATGAAGCTAGCCCACGACGTACCCATGTCTGGTCACTTAGGTACCACCCGAACCAAGGAGCGAGTTGGTCGCCATTTTTATTGGCCAGGCATGCATGCGGACATTCGTCGGTACTGCCAGTCATGCTTCCAGTGTCAGCGTACTGTGGACAAGGGAAGAGTCTCAAGAGTTCCCCTCGTGAAGATGCCACTGATGCGTGAGCCGTTCGAGCGGGTTGGGATGGACATCATTGGTCCCATCGTTCCAGCATCCCAGAATGGGTACAGATACGTGTTGGTGACGGTCGACTTTGCGACAAGATATCCGGAAGCAGTCCCTCTTCGCCAGATCACGAGTGAGTCGGTGGCAGAGGCAGCGTTCAACATGTGGACACGAACGGGAGTCCCTGGGTCGGTACTGACTGACAGAGGAACCCAGTTTACTGGTCAGATCATGCAGGAGGTCTACCGACTATTAGCCATTCGAGGTCTGACTACCACACCATACCATGCGCAGTGCAATGGATTGGTGGAACGCTTCAACGGTACTCTGAAGCGGATGCTGCGCAGACTATGTCAGGAGAAACCAGGTGATTGGGATCGGTGGATACCAGCACTGCTGTTTGCGTACCGAGAGGTCCCACAAGAGAGTACCGGTTTTTCGCCTTTTGAGCTGCTATATGGACGCCAGGTGCGCGGGCCGATGCAGATATTGAGAGATCTGTGGTTACAACCGGAAAGGCAAGAGCTCCGTACAGCGGCAGAATACGTCGTCAACTTGAGGAACAAGATAGCTGAGTCATGCGAGCTGGCAAGGGAGAACTTGGCAAGGGCAGCGTATAGGTACAAGCGACATTTTGACTTGAGGGCGAAACCCAGGAAGATAGCTGTGGGGTCCAGAGTACTAGTACTTCGGCCGACCAAGCAGAACAAATTGGAACTGGCATGGAGGGGTCCCTATACAGTACTAGAAAGAGTGGGTGAAGCAGATTACCGCATAGCAGTAGGGGGAAAGACGAAGATTTTCCACGCAAACCTACTAAAGTCGTTCATCGAGCGCGCTGCAGATCCAACAGCCTCGGTAGCTGCGGTTGTTGTGCCGGAGGAGCCTGAAGAGGAAACAGTAACTCCCTTGATGAGCAAGGACATTCCTACCATTCCCTTGGAGGCCACAGAAGGCCCTAAAGATGTGGTAGTACTTACTGAAGACCAGCACTTTACTAGGAAGTTGCACGAGTTAGTGGCCGAATTCAAGGAAGTACTGACTGATGTGCCCTCATGCACAAACCTAGAAACGTGCAGCGTCAAGTTGACGTCAGACGTCCCTATCAGGTCGAAGCCATACCCAGTGCCTTTTGTGCAACGAGAGACAGTTAGGGAGGAGGTCAAAGCCATGATCAGGATGGGTGCGATTGAGCCATCGACGTCGCCATACTGCTCACCCATCGTACTAGTTAAGAAGAAGGATGGGAAGATCAGGTTTTGTGTGGATTTCAGGAGGTTGAATCGCATCGTACAGTTCGATGCTGAACCCATGCCGGATATCGAATACCTGTTCGCCAAGCTTGGAGAGAAGAAGGTGTTCAGCAAGATCGACCTCGCTAAGGGGTATTGGCAGATCCCGATGAGTAGAGAGGACCGCGCGAAGACTGCTTTTGCTACACCGGAAGGACAATTCCAGTGGAAGGTTATGCCATTTGGACTGTGTACTTCAGGGGCAGTGTTCACGCGCATGATGAGAAAACTATTGCAGCCACTAGAGAGCCCGGATGTCGATAATTTCATTGATGATATCCTGGTGGCCACAGTTGATCAGGACAGCCATATAGAGGTTCTCAGGCGTGTGTTCCAGAGACTCAAGGAATGTTCTTTGTCAGCCCGGCCTTCAAAGTGTGAGTTGGGAGGAAGGGAAATCACCTACTTAGGGCACAGGATAGGTGCAGGGAAAATATGGCCTGAGCAGGATAAAATGACCCGCATTATGGATGCGCCTAGGCCTGAGACCAAACGGCAGGTGCGGGGATTCCTGGGACTAGTGGGGTACTACAGGAAATTTGTGCCCCGGTTTGCTGACATTGCCAAGCCCCTTACTGATCTCACTAAGGGAACAACCAGGCAGGTGGAGTGGGACGACGAGTGCGAACGTGCGTTCCAAGCTTTGAAGCAGCATTTCTGCCAGCCTCCCGTCTGTAACCTGCCGGTGCCCGGGTTGACATTTGTGCTCCAGACTGATGCGTCAGAAGTGGGAGTGGGAGCTATACTGTGTCAGCAGTACCCTGAAGAGATGCGCCCTGTAGCATGTGCCAGTAGGAAATTAAGCCCTGCAGAGCAGAATTACCCTATAGTAGAGAAGGAGTGTCTGGCAGTGGTGTGGGGAATACAAAAGTTCCAGGTGTATTTGTATGGGACCCCCTTCATTGTCCAGACAGATCATTCCCCACTCCAATACTTAGAAAAGATGAAGTCTGTTAGTGGGAGAATCACAAGGTGGGCACTGCAGCTGCAGCCATTTCAGTTTACGGTGCAGGCAGTGTCTGGAAAGGACAATGTGGCGGCAGACTTCTTGAGTCGCTTGCCGTAGAGAGAGAGGGAGGAGAGAGAGAGAGAGAGAGAGAGGAAACCTGAGGGTTCCGTTAACCTGTGTCGTGAGAGGTTGACATTGTCGAAGCTATGCATGTGTTATCTTTCGTAGAGAATGGCGTAGCAAAGTGTTACTGAGGGTGTGGTGTTTGTAGCACGTGTTACACTGCAGTTGTGCGTAATCAGAGCCCCTCAGTTATGGAATTTATATGTAGTGCGTAGTGTAACGGCTGCCCATAAGTGCCTGCGTTAAGGTCGTGTGAGGCAGAGTTAGTCCAGGTTGATTAATGTAACCTGTGGTTGTTGATGTATTTAAAGGTTGATGTTGTTGGGATGGAAGTTTTGGAGTGCATCAAAAGTAACAGTAGGACAGAATGAGTGATGGGAAATTGGATTCTCATAGGTAGGGTGTGGCTAAAACGCCGATCGAGTGAGAAGTTGTTTGTTTTAAACTGTAGTTAAAACTTAGGCAGGGGGGTGTGTCACCGATCGGCGGTACTAAATCAGTATGTCCATGTGTTTAAAAGTAGTGGTGGTTCAAGATAGAGAGCGTGTGCGCGTATGCGTGTGTGTGTGTGTGTGTGTGTGTGTGTGTGTGTGTGTGTGTGTGTGTGTGTTGTGTGTGTGCGCGCGCGCGCGCTCGCGCGTATGTGAGGTTGGGATTTAGTTAGCTAGAGTTAGGTTAAGTTCCTCAGGGTTAGGTAGAAAGATTAGGCTAGGTAGGAGGCTGGGGAAATAGGACATACAATATTCTTTCATTCCAGTCTTCACTTATTGAAGGAATGGAATGGAAGCGGGGGGGGGGGGGGGGGGGGTTGGTTTCATTCCCGATTGTTACCCTTTTGTTACTTTGGTTCTATACCAGAGAAGGCGGGGCAGGATATCGGTTGTTGTTGTGTTGTCAAGTCTGTGAGTTGTTGTGGTAAATTGTCGTGTTGTTGCACGAGCAACAACTAGTCCGTTGGTCAGGTGTGTCAGCTCTGCGGAGGGATACACTGCTCTGACCAATCGTTGTTTTGTGTGGTGAGTGGAGTTCGCTTGATTCCGACCAGGGCGGAATGCGTTGGGGTAGCTTCACTTCGGTCCCTGGTGTTCGTCGGAGTGGACGTACTCCTTGTAGGTGCGGCGGCAGCGCCGTTAGTTTTGAAGAGTGACTTCGAGTCATAGTTAGTGCCAGGTCCTCGTCGGGGTTGGGTGCCCTTGGCCTGTGCTGAGTCGGTGTCGTCCTTGTTGGCAGCCACTGTCAGCCAGTTGCAGAACTGGTGTGGTTGATCGTCTGTATGTCCAGGTTGGTGATCTGTTAGGTTCGTTGTGCTGTAGTTCGTTGTGTTGTCTTGTATTATGGCGAGTTGTACTGTAGTTGTCTCAGGTTGGGATTAGTTGTATGGTGTTCGTTGCGTATACTGGTTGTCTGGTATGATGTTGTCTTGGTTCCGTGATTGGAATTTGTTGTCAGCCGGTTTGTGTTGTTACCTCTTTTCGGTTTATATTCTGTAAGTAGTGTACATAGTGGTTCCTGAGTTCGATTGTCATGTGACAGTTTGGCTAGACAATGTGGGTTCGATATAATAACCGTTGATGGGCGGTGATGTAGATATTGTTTGTGGTTTGTCTAGGTTAATTTCCGTGTGTTCAATGAGAAGGTAATACGAGGTTGCATTTGGTTGAGGATCATAATATGAGTCAGGTGCAGATGTGTCTGCGTGAATCATAGAGGGGTTTGATGATTGTGCTCAATCTCAATTGTAAATAGTAGGAGTTCGTTGAAATTGATTAACGATTTCAGAGTTGACCTGCACAGCATTGGAATCGGTTAACTGTGTAGTAAGGCCAAAGCCAGTTTGTGGTCGAGTGGTTTATACTGGGGTACGGTCGTAACCATTCAACTTATATTGGTGTCTTTTCACTTTCGTTACGAGTCAGGGTTCTCGACGCGGGTGTCGTGCGCGTGCGGACTGTATCTGTGACGTTCGCATTTGGTACAGGACAGTGAGTCCATATGGTTAGAAGTTTTGTAAGAAAGTGACAGTCGTCACACGTGCAGGGATGTATGTATTTGTGACAGAACGGGGTTGGAGAAAGATATCTTAGGTTGTGGGGAGGCAACCCAGTTATGAATTTTAGTAAGCAGAGAGAAGGGAAAGGTAAAGTTTAAGGCGAGTAGCTTAGCAGTTGATAAGATAAAAACGGATGATGTGCAGCATGTAATATTGTATGAAGTGTGGTTGTGTTGGCATAACAAGGATTAACCACTGGGTTATCTGACAAGAGATGACATGGGAGTGATGTGCTGGATGGAAATTTTGGCGAACAAATCATGTTTTTGATATATGATGATAATTGACAGGGCAAAGAGGGGTAATAATGTGAAGGATTGTGGCTGCGAGCCGATTCTCTTGTGTGAACATGCTGGAACTGTGAACCGCTAAAAATTGATGTTTTTTTTCTCTGAGAGATGTGTATTACTACTGGTTATTGTGTGGAGACATTTCCTTGTGAAATTGGCCATTTCCTAGATTATTTAGTATGTCCTAAGGGGGCCCATGGAGTCCGTGTTGGATCGCTTAGATGGGTTTATTTCTCCAAGAATTGGGTGTGATTCATAATTTCATATGTAATAGCGTGGATTGGCTCAGAGAGAATATTGTTTTACTGCTGTTGTAAGGGTTGGCAGGAAATGGGTCTGATAACCCCAAAGTGAGTAATGGGGTGGGGAATGTGTTCGAAATTCAAGGGGTCACTCTCATGCCCGAGTGGGAAGTAGGCAAGGGAGATGGAGAGTTAAAGCTTTACCAAGTAGCCTGTGTGCCTTGATGACTCGGGTAGTAGCAACATTACAGTAGGGGCCTACAGTTGTGTCAGCAGGTATCCTGTTCCGTCCTGAGGCTGGGGCCAGATCACCGCAGTCTACTGCCGCGTGCTGGCAGGTGAGCGGCGCTTTCCAGTGCCTGTTGTTTTCCCGGGAGAGGGAGACCACCCAGGCCGTCTGCCTTCTGTGGGGCAGCTCTCCTCCGGCTACCGGTGCTCTTCCGGGAGTTCTCCGGCGCTGGTTCCTCGTCCCTGT
>CM065715.1:81115927-81117569 GCA_033310375.1 Conus canariensis
ATGTCCACCTTGAGCCGTTAGGAGAGAACGACGACGTGGACGCTTTCATCGCCCAATTTGAGCGTGTAGCCCAGATGTGCAAGTGGAGCGAGACCTCATGGCCCACACGTCTGATGTCTCTGCTGAGAGGAAAGGCTAGAGAAGCGGTGATGCGCTTAAGTGCGGATGAGTTAGGCGACTATGATCGGATAAAGAGCGCCCTGTTAAGCCACTTCAGGCTAGATGCTGAGGCCTACCGGGAAAAATTCAGAAGCATCAAGAAGGACGCTGCTGAGACTTTCGGCCAGATGCTGGCAAGGATGAAGCGGTGGTTTTCCCTCTGGTGTGCGGCAGCGGGCAAGGATGAGAGTGTGCAGAGGATGTAAAGGATCTGCTTTTCCAAGAACAGTTTTACCAGCTGCTGTCCCCAGAGTTCACGATCGAGGTACGGAAGACATGCCCGAAAACTGTTGAACAACTTGCAACGGAAGCTACTGTTTTAGCAGAGGCCAAAAGATTGGGGAGGAAGGCGAGGCAAGACCGAACAGTTAACCAGCCCAACCTGGGTAATAGGCGCGAAACAGTAGGGAACCAGCCCACACAGAGATCCCAACAGAGTGATGGTGCACTACAGCAGCTGAACAGGAGATCAGAAGGGCCTAGATCGACCATAGTTTGTTTCAACTGCAAGAAGCCAGGCCACATCGCTAGGAAATGCCCTGAGCCCCATTCTGTTGGAGCTGTTCATTGTTGTGACCAGCCCCAAGCTCGAGTAGTCCCTACGTTGTGTCGCCCATGCGCTGAGCAGCGGTACGAGCCTGCGTGCATTGTAGAAGTTAACGGGTCTCCGGCCAATGGGTTACGGGACACTGGTGCCGGACACACCGTAGTGGCCAAGTGGTTAGTACCGGCAGATGCGTACACAGGAGAGACAGTCCCAGTAGTGTTGGCTGAATCCAGATGTAGGTCTGTGTTACCTGTGGCGGTAGTAGAGTTGAAGTCACCATTCATCGCAGGGAAGTTGGAGGTTTTGGTCATGAATAGCCCTGTGCAGGAAGTCCTGATCGGAAACTTCGCAAAGAGAGTAAGAGATCCCGGTTGGACACGTGTGCCTGTATACGCAGACCCGGCGTTGGTAGGGGCAGTGCAGACACGCGCGCAGAGAGCCAGGGAGCAGCAAGAACCTGTACCACTGCCCGTCGAGGAATGCATTCTGAACACCTCTACCCAGCAGTTAATTCAGATGCAGGACCAGGATGAAACCTTGAGGAAGGCTTGGAGTGCGTGTGAAGCAGGGACGCACTTCCACACCAAGTTTGGACGAGTTGAGTACGCGCGGAAGTCTGGTGTACTGGTCCGGCGGTTTGAGGGTCCCAAGGACGTAGCGAATCAGATCTGCGTCCCAGCTGAACTACGGACCACGGTGATGAAGCTAGCCCACGACGTACCCATGTCTGGTCACTTAGGTACCACCCGAACCAAGGAGCGAGTTGGTCGCCATTTTTATTGGCCAGGCATGCATGCGGACATTCGTCGGTACTGCCAGTCATGCTTCCAGTGTCAGCGTACTGTGGACAAGGGAAGAGTCTCAAGAGTTCCCCTCGTGAAGATGCCACTGATGCGTGAGCCGTTCGAGCGGGTTGGGATGGACATCATTGGTCCC
>CM065715.1:81117669-81125169 GCA_033310375.1 Conus canariensis
TGTCACGTGGTTCAGTCCGTGACCAGACAGTGCATTGGTAGGATTGTATGGGTTGGAGCCCATGTGGGTATATGTATGAGGTACAAAAGTGTGGGTGGAGTTATGCTTGGTGCGTGACTCATTGAGAGTATTTGTGTACTTGTGCAGAGTTGTTTCCGGGGCTAGTGCGTAGTCAGGAACCTCCAGTTGCGCTCAGATCGCATACTGTCCATTGCTAGCTCTGTGGTGGTAGGGGTACCCTATGTCTAAACACACCCGAGCCCATCCACAGTACGACCCCGATAGTGTCATGGATCCACAGGCCCCTACGGCGGATACCAAACCTAAGGTTAGTGACCAGGGAGCGGGGGTGGATCGAGAACAGGGGACGGGGGCTTATGCAAAGTTTGCCAAGTTGGGAGCGGCGATGGGTTTAGCTGGGGGAGACCTCGCCAAGTTCGTCACAGACTCAGTACGTAATGAGGATGAGAAGACGGCGAGAGAAGCAGAATTGGAGCTCCGGATGGAGGAGAAAGTGAGGCAGAAGATGAGGGATGAAGAGGAGAAAGCTGCTAGGCAGAGGGAGCTAGAGATGAAGCAGAGGGAGCTAGAGATGAAGCAGAAGAAGATCGAAGAGGAGAAGGAAAGGTTAAAGCAGAAGGATGAAGAGGAGAAAGCTGCTAAGCAAAGGGAACTAGAGATGAAGCAGAAGAAGATCGAAGATGAGAAAGCAGCGAGACAGATGGAATTGGAACTGCAGAGGAAGAAGATGGAGGAAGAAAGGGCAATAAGGGAAGTAGAAGCTCAGGCACGGCAAGCCGAGTTAGATCTCAAGAGACGAAGAGATGAAGCCGAGTTAGAGGCAAGAGAGCGAGAGCTAATCATACAAGAGAGACAGGCCTTAGATGAAGCAGCGCATAGGAAACGCTTGATTGAGGTGGAGGAAACGAAGCATGTCCACCTTGAGCCGTTAGGAGAGAACGACGACGTGGACGCTTTCATCGCCCAATTTGAGCGTGTAGCCCAGATGTGCAAGTGGAGCGAGACCTCATGGCCCACACGTCTGATGTCTCTGCTGAGAGGAAAGGCTAGAGAAGCGGTGATGCGCTTAAGTGCGGATGAGTTAGGCGACTATGATCGGATAAAGAGCGCCCTGTTAAGCCACTTCAGGCTAGATGCTGAGGCCTACCGGGAAAAATTCAGAAGCATCAAGAAGGACGCTGCTGAGACTTTCGGCCAGATGCTGGCAAGGATGAAGCGGTGGTTTTCCCTCTGGTGTGCGGCAGTGGGCAAGGATGAGAGTGTGGCAGAGGATGTAAAGGATCTGCTTTTCCAAGAACAGTTTTACCAGCTGCTGTCCCCAGAGTTCACGATCGAGGTACGGAAGACATGCCCGAAACTGTTGAACAACTTGCAACGGAAGCTACTGTTTTAGCAGAGGCCAAAAGATTGGGGAGGAAGGCGAGGCAAGACCGAACAGTTAACCAGCCCAACCTGGGTAATAGGCGCGAAACAGTAGGGAACCAGCCCACACAGAGATCCCAACAGAGTGATGGTGCACTACAGCAGCTGAACAGGAGATCAGAAGGGCCTAGATCGACCATAGTTTGTTTCAACTGCAAGAAGCCAGGCCACATCGCTAGGAAATGCCCTGAGCCCCATTCTGTTGGAGCTGTTCATTGTTGTGACCAGCCCCAAGCTCGAGTAGTCCCTACGTTGTGTCGCCCATGCGCTGAGCAGCGGTACGAGCCTGCGTGCATTGTAGAAGTTAACGGGTCTCCGGCCAATGGGTTACGGGACACTGGTGCCGGACACACCGTAGTGGCCAAGTGGTTAGTACCGGCAGATGCGTACACAGGAGAGACAGTCCCAGTAGTGTTGGCTGAATCCAGATGTAGGTCTGTGTTACCTGTGGCGGTAGTAGAGTTGAAGTCACCATTCATCGCAGGGAAGTTGGAGGTTTTGGTCATGAATAGCCCTGTGCAGGAAGTCCTGATCGGAAACTTCGCAAAGAGAGTAAGAGATCCCGGTTGGACACGTGTGCCTGTATACGCAGACCCGGCGTTGGTAGGGGCAGTGCAGACACGCGCGCAGAGAGCCAGGGAGCAGCAAGAACCTGTACCACTGCCCGTCGAGGAATGCATTCTGAACACCTCTACCCAGCAGTTAATTCAGATGCAGGACCAGGATGAAACCTTGAGGAAGGCTTGGAGTGCGTGTGAAGCAGGGACGCACTTCCACACCAAGTTTGGACGAGTTGAGTACGCGCGGAAGTCTGGTGTACTGGTCCGGCGGTTTGAGGGTCCCAAGGACGTAGCGAATCAGATCTGCGTCCCAGCTGAACTACGGACCACGGTGATGAAGCTAGCCCACGACGTACCCATGTCTGGTCACTTAGGTACCACCCGAACCAAGGAGCGAGTTGGTCGCCATTTTTATTGGCCAGGCATGCATGCGGACATTCGTCGGTACTGCCAGTCATGCTTCCAGTGTCAGCGTACTGTGGACAAGGGAAGAGTCTCAAGAGTTCCCCTCGTGAAGATGCCACTGATGCGTGAGCCGTTCGAGCGGGTTGGGATGGACATCATTGGTCCCATCGTTCCAGCATCCCAGAATGGGTACAGATACGTGTTGGTGACGGTCGACTTTGCGACAAGATATCCGGAAGCAGTCCCTCTTCGCCAGATCACGAGTGAGTCGGTGGCAGAGGCAGCGTTCAACATGTGGACACGAACGGGAGTCCCTGGGTCGGTACTGACTGACAGAGGAACCCAGTTTACTGGTCAGATCATGCAGGAGGTCTACCGACTATTAGCCATTCGAGGTCTGACTACCACACCATACCATGCGCAGTGCAATGGATTGGTGGAACGCTTCAACGGTACTCTGAAGCGGATGCTGCGCAGACTATGTCAGGAGAAACCAGGTGATTGGGATCGGTGGATACCAGCACTGCTGTTTGCGTACCGAGAGGTCCCACAAGAGAGTACCGGTTTTTCGCCTTTTGAGCTGCTATATGGACGCCAGGTGCGCGGGCCGATGCAGATATTGAGAGATCTGTGGTTACAACCGGAAAGGCAAGAGCTCCGTACAGCGGCAGAATACGTCGTCAACTTGAGGAAAAAAGATAGCTGAGTCATGCGAGCTGGCAAGGGAGAACTTGGCAAGGGCAGCGTATAGGTACAAGCGACATTTTGACTTGAGGGCGAAACCCAGGAAGATAGCTGTGGGGTCCAGAGTACTAGTACTTCGGCCGACCAAGCAGAACAAATTGGAACTGGCATGGAGGGGTCCCTATACAGTACTAGAAAGAGTGGGTGAAGCAGATTACCGCATAGCAGTAGGGGGAAAGACGAAGATTTTCCACGCAAACCTACTAAAGTCGTTCATCGAGCGCGCTGCAGATCCAACAGCCTCGGTAGCTGCGGTTGTTGTGCCGGAGGAGCCTGAAGAGGAAACAGTAACTCCCTTGATGAGCAAGGACATTCCTACCATTCCCTTGGAGGCCACAGAAGGCCCTAAAGATGTGGTAGTACTTACTGAAGACCAGCACTTTACTAGGAAGTTGCACGAGTTAGTGGCCGAATTCAAGGAAGTACTGACTGATGTGCCCTCATGCACAAACCTAGAAACGTGCAGCGTCAAGTTGACGTCAGACGTCCCTATCAGGTCGAAGCCATACCCAGTGCCTTTTGTGCAACGAGAGACAGTTAGGGAGGAGGTCAAAGCCATGATCAGGATGGGTGCGATTGAGCCATCGACGTCGCCATACTGCTCACCCATCGTACTAGTTAAGAAGAAGGATGGGAAGATCAGGTTTTGTGTGGATTTCAGGAGGTTGAATCGCATCGTACAGTTCGATGCTGAACCCATGCCGGATATCGAATACCTGTTCGCCAAGCTTGGAGAGAAGAAGGTGTTCAGCAAGATCGACCTCGCTAAGGGGTATTGGCAGATCCCGATGAGTAGAGAGGACCGCGCGAAGACTGCTTTTGCTACACCGGAAGGACAATTCCAGTGGAAGGTTATGCCATTTGGACTGTGTACTTCAGGGGCAGTGTTCACGCGCATGATGAGAAAACTATTGCAGCCACTAGAGAGCCCGGATGTCGATAATTTCATTGATGATATCCTGGTGGCCACAGTTGATCAGGACAGCCATATAGAGGTTCTCAGGCGTGTGTTCCAGAGACTCAAGGAATGTTCTTTGTCAGCCCGGCCTTCAAAGTGTGAGTTGGGAGGAAGGGAAATCACCTACTTAGGGCACAGGATAGGTGCAGGGAAAATATGGCCTGAGCAGGATAAATGACCCGCATTATGGATGCGCCTAGGCCTGAGACCAAACGGCAGGTGCGGGGATTCCTGGGACTAGTGGGGTACTACAGGAAATTTGTGCCCCGGTTTGCTGACATTGCCAAGCCCCTTACTGATCTCACTAAGGGAACAACCAGGCAGGTGGAGTGGGACGACGAGTGCGAACGTGCGTTCCAAGCTTTGAAGCAGCATTTCTGCCAGCCTCCCGTCTGTAACCTGCCGGTGCCCGGGTTGACATTTGTGCTCCAGACTGATGCGTCAGAAGTGGGAGTGGGAGCTATACTGTGTCAGCAGTACCCTGAAGAGATGCGCCCTGTAGCATGTGCCAGTAGGAAATTAAGCCCTGCAGAGCAGAATTACCTATAGTAGAGAAGGAGTGTCTGGCAGTGGTGTGGGGAATACAAAAGTTCCAGGTGTATTTGTATGGGACCCCCTTCATTGTCCAGACAGATCATTCCCCACTCCAATACTTAGAAAAGATGAAGTCTGTTAGTGGGAGAATCACAAGGTGGGCACTGCAGCTGCAGCCATTTCAGTTTACGGTGCAGGCAGTGTCTGGAAAGGACAATGTGGCGGCAGACTTCTTGAGTCGCTTGCCGTAGAGAGAGAGGGAGAGAGAGAGAGAGAGAGAGAGAGAGAGGAAACCTGAGGGTTCCGTTAACCTGTGTCGTGAGAGGTTGACATTGTCGAAGCTATGCATGTGTTATCTTTCGTAGAGAATGGCGTAGCAAAGTGTTACTGAGGGTGTGGTGTTTGTAGCACGTGTTACACTGCAGTTGTGCGTAATCAGAGCCCCTCAGTTATGGAATTTATATGTAGTGCGTAGTGTAACGGCTGCCCATAAGTGCCTGCGTTAAGGTCGTGTGAGGCAGAGTTAGTCCAGGTTGATTAATGTAACCTGTGGTTGTTGATGTATTTAAAGGTTGATGTTGTTGGGATGGAAGTTTTGGAGTGCATCAAAAGTAACAGTAGGACAGAATGAGTGATGGGAAATTGGATTCTCATAGGTAGGGTGTGGCTAAAACGCCGATCGAGTGAGAAGTTGTTTGTTTTAAACTGTAGTTAAAACTTAGGCAGGGGGGTGTGTCACCGATCGGCGGTACTAAATCAGTATGTCCATGTGTTTAAAAGTAGTGGTGGTTCAAGATAGAGAGCGTGTGCGCGTATGCGTGTGTGTGTGTGTGTGTGTGTGTGTGTGTGTGTGTGTGTGTGTGTGTGTGTGTGTGTGTGTGTGCGCGCGCGCGCGCTCGCGCGTATGTGAGGTTGGGATTTAGTTAGCTAGAGTTAGGTTAAGTTCCTCAGGGTTAGGTAGAAAGATTAGGCTAGGTAGGAGGCTGGGGAAATAGGACATACAATATTCTTTCATTCCAGTCTTCACTTATTGAAGGAATGGAATGGAAGCGGGGGGGGGGGGGGGGGGGGGGTTGGTTTCATTCCCGATTGTTACCCTTTTGTTACTTTGGTTCTATACCAGAGAAGGCGGGGCAGGATATCGGTTGTTGTTGTGTTGTCAAGTCTGTGAGTTGTTGTGGTAAATTGTCGTGTTGTTGCACGAGCAACAACTAGTCCGTTGGTCAGGTGTGTCAGCTCTGCGGAGGGATACATGCTCTGACCAATCGTTGTTTTGTGTGGTGAGTGGAGTTCGCTTGATTCCGACCAGGGCGGAATGCGTTGGGGTAGCTTCACTTCGGTCCCTGGTGTTCGTCGGAGTGGACGTACTCCTTGTAGGTGCGGCGGCAGCGCCGTTAGTTTTGAAGAGTGACTTCGAGTCATAGTTAGTGCCAGGTCCTCGTCGGGGTTGGGTGCCCTTGGCCTGTGCTGAGTCGGTGTCGTCCTTGTTGGCAGCCACTGTCAGCCAGTTGCAGAACTGGTGTGGTTGATCGTCTGTATGTCCAGGTTGGTGATCTGTTAGGTTCGTTGTGCTGTAGTTCGTTGTGTTGTCTTGTATTATGGCGAGTTGTACTGTAGTTGTCTCAGGTTGGGATTAGTTGTATGGTGTTCGTTGCGTATACTGGTTGTCTGGTATGATGTTGTCTTGGTTCCGTGATTGGAATTTGTTGTCAGCCGGTTTGTGTTGTTACCTCTTTTCGGTATATTCTGTAAGTAGTGTACATAGTGGTTCCTGAGTTCGATTGTCATGTGACAGTTTGGCTAGACAATGTGGGTTCGATATAATAACCGTTGATGGGCGGTGATGTAGATATTGTTTGTGGTTTGTCTAGGTTAATTTCCGTGTGTTCAATGAGAAGGTAATACGAGGTTGCATTTGGTTGAGGATCATAATATGAGTCAGGTGCAGATGTGTCTGCGTGAATCATAGAGGGGTTTGATGATTGTGCTCAATCTCAATTGTAAATAGTAGGAGTTCGTTGAAATTGATTAACGATTTCAGAGTTGACCTGCACAGCATTGGAATCGGTTAACTGTGTAGTAAGGCCAAAGCCAGTTTGTGGTCGAGTGGTTTATACTGGGGTACGGTCGTAACCATTCAACTTATATTGGTGTCTTTTCACTTTCGTTACGAGTCAGGGTTCTCGACGCGGGTGTCGTGCGCGTGCGGACTGTATCTGTGACGTTCGCATTTGGTACAGGACAGTGAGTCCATATGGTTAGAAGTTTTGTAAGAAAGTGACAGTCGTCACACGTGCAGGGATGTATGTATTTGTGACAGAACGGGGTTGGAGAAAGATATCTTAGGTTGTGGGGAGGCAACCCAGTTATGAATTTTAGTAAGCAGAGAGAAGGGAAAGGTAAAGTTTAAGGCGAGTAGCTTAGCAGTTGATAAGATAAAACGGATGATGTGCAGCATGTAATATTGTATGAAGTGTGGTTGTGTTGGCATAACAAGGATTAACCACTGGGTTATCTGACAAGAGATGACATGGGAGTGATGTGCTGGATGGAAATTTTGGCGAACAAATCATGTTTTTGATATATGATGATAATTGACAGGGCAAAGAGGGGTAATAATGTGAAGGATTGTGGCTGCGAGCCGATTCTCTTGTGTGAACATGCTGGAACTGTGAACCGCTAAAAATTGATGTTTTTTTTCTCTGAGAGATGTGTATTACTACTGGTTATTGTGTGGAGACATTTCCTTGTGAAATTGGCCATTTCCTAGATTATTTAGTATGTCCTAAGGGGGCCCATGGAGTCCGTGTTGGATCGCTTAGATGGGTTTATTTCTCCAAGAATTGGGTGTGATTC
>CM065715.1:81130169-81132669 GCA_033310375.1 Conus canariensis
CCGTTTATGTATATGTTGTCATACGTCATTTCCTATACGTATTTGTTTGTTTTTCTTTTCTTTTTATGTCACAAGTCCTGAGGGCGGTCTATGACCGAAACGTTGTCGATATTTGTTGTTTTCCTTTATCTAATTTTTTTTTTAATCATCTGAGAATCCTCAAAGACATTTATTATTCATTTTTACTTGAAGATCTGCGGTCATTAATCTGTTTTATTATATTTCAGCTATTGTGTTTGGTCATTCCACTTCAGAGACATGATTGAACAAGTGTGCGTGATGTTGACTCAGGAACACAACACGTAGAATGTATGTGACACACACAAAAAGATGTAGCCTTCATTGCTGCCCTGTCTTACCCAATTAACAATTCCTAAACCCAATCTCCCTTTCCCGTATCCACATTCATCACCTCCATCCCACCCCTCTTCCCTGTCTTCGGTCAACCAATCCTTTTCATTATTCTTTTCTTTCTTTCTTTCTTTTTTTTTTTCATAGGTGGAATAGACTGCTAACTGCTCTCCTGTTAATGACGAGATCAAAGGTAATGATGGCGACTGAGTTTGACCCCTACCCACCACACTCTAATAGACCCGAGCTCCGCATGCTTTGTTAGTCGGGTCAGTGACTCTTTAGCCCCATCTGCTGGATACTTCGAGAATAGTCGTTATTAAGAATTCACAGATACAGACCATCGGTGGCCTTTCATTCGGCTGCACTGATAAAAGAGAGGAGCAATCGGAACACGAGATGGCCTTCCGTCAGTCAGCACGTCAATGCCGCTGGCTCTTTCGACCAATCGCAGACGAGTTAACAAAATTCGACGAATCACATAGCCCAACAGATATGTTAATATTTATAACCAAAAAAAAATAATAAAAAATTAAAAAAAAATTTAAAAAAAAAAAAAAACAAAGACGAAGTTTAAGCATTTTTTTTTTCTGTTTACACTTCGTTCAATTCAAAATTCACATGATATTTTTTTTTTATGTACAAAATGAATGTTGCCCCCAAAAGCCTAGAAGTCAGAAAGGAAATCTTTCTGAATTATGCTCTGCCATTATCTTTTGTAATCATGAACCAGAAATAGTGACGTGCTCTGATTGGAGGAGAGAGCCATCGGCGGTGCCTCATGGCGGGAGGGAAGGCCAGCCCCATGACATGGTAAAGATGTGTTCACCTGGCATTCCGGTCCCCAGAGAAAGACCTGGTGAGCGTGCACGAACATCTCCACCACAAAAATCACAGTGACGTGCACTCTGTGAAAGCTATCCCAGTTTCCATGAGACTTGAGGCATGTGCTCTCTCTCTCTCTCTCTCTCTCTCTCTCTCTCTCTCTCTCTCTCTCTCTCTCTCTATTTTCTTTTATTTTTTTAAATTTCATTTTTTTTAAAAGTCCGTATCGTATTGTAGTTCTAGTCACTTTTTGCATGCTTGGTTTGTTACCTCATCTTATTTTGCATTGTTGACCCTACTCAGGGCGAGGACTGGATGTAAAAAAAAGCACATCAGTGCTTATCTATTATCCTCGTAAATAAAGAATTTTGTCTTGTCTTCTCTCTCTCTCTCTCTCTCTCTCTCTCTCTCTCTCTCTCTCTTCTCTCTCTCTCTCTCTCAGTCTCTGTCTGTGCCTGTCTGTCTGTCTGTCTGTCTGTCTGTCTGTCTGTCTCTCTCTCTCTCTCACACACACACACACACACACACACACACACAACACACACACACAACACAGAGAGAGAGAGAGAGAGAGAGAGGAGAGAGAGAGAGAGAGAGACTTGTCGGTGGATTTAATTAATAAAGAGCGGACGTCAAGCATAAATGGATGTGGAAGAGGCAACTCATATTCACATCTTTTAAAGTGGTTAAACATTCCTGAAACATATTCAGATTGAGTGCTACAACTGCATTAGATTTACTCGAATTCAAGTCTGCTTTGGAATAAGTGACCTTTGGATTAAAGTGCTGAACACTTCATGTATAAGTACAGCAATAAACGTTCACAATATACGCCATTCACAATACTCGCCATGTGTATTATCTCTGTGAATCATACGTTGTGTTGAGGCTATGCAGATAAATAGAAGTATGCCCTCGGATTTCCTGAGAGCCAAAAGGATAAGCTTAATGAGCTGTCAGTACGGTTCGCCAGTAAGAAAATGGGCAATTACTAAAAGACATCAGACTGCAAAGGCACGAACTGAATGTTGTTAAGTGTTACTACTATCTGTTGCCGTTGTTGTTGTTTTGTTGTTGTTGTTGTTGTCGTTGTCGTCGTCGCTGTTGTCGTTGTTGTCGTCGTCGTCGTCTTCATCATTGTCGTTGTTCTCTAACGCAGTAACTTTAGTCCATGTTTACTTTTTTCTCGGGTGCTTATTATTGTTTCTGTGTCCTATGACAACGATAACTAGAGATCTGAATTCATTGAAACGTAATTCATTAATTTCATGATCATGTTCTATCTTCCCTTGTTTTGTTGTTTTTACTCTGAAACAAAAAAAGA
>CM065715.1:81135169-81145169 GCA_033310375.1 Conus canariensis
TAGTTAAATGGGAACCTTATGCATGACTCGAAGTTGATCTTACCACAGATAATTTCTGAAGAAAAATGTACAGATTAACATTTCGTGGTTACGAATCGGCATCCATGAGAAAGAAACTTGTAAGTTGGTTTTTTTTACTGAGAAGTTCCGAACACACACACACACACACACACACACACACACACACACACACACACACACACTAGCATTTCACAAACATATTGAGGAATCTAACCTTCATTCCTTCCCTGTCTCCAACTCCTCCCCTCTCCTTCCCTCCCCCTCCCATCCTACCTTCCCCTCTCCCTCTCCTCACTCTACCACCTTTCCATTCCCCACGTTTTGTCTCTCACCCCTTTCTCCCACTCAGTGTTCACTTTTCAGGCAGTAATCCCGATGAATACCACTCAGGTGAATGATCTGATCAAAAGATGCTGTTGATGACAGTCTGACCTCTACGCACCGCGTGGCAGTGGACCCGAGTTTCACGTGCTTTGTTTGTCGGGTCAATGACTCTTTCACTCCAGCTGCTGGACTCTTTCGTTACTAAAATTCACAGTCCGAGACAGTTGGCAGCCTTCTTTCCGTCCCGCTGAAACAGCAGCGCGCAGACAATGAGGTCGACATGTAAGCGCCGAAGATTTTGTCGGCAAAGTGCCAAAGAACGTCAGATTTTCGTCCCCGGACAGAACGGGCTGAATGCAGTACGAATGTTTTACTCCCAGTCACCGATCACAGAAGGCATCCACTTTGTTCATGCGGTAACGTTTCCATGAAAGAGAAGGCAGGAACGGGAGGAGAACAGGTGGAAGGAAGCGGGGTGAGGAAGCGGGGTGAGAGTGTGGGACAGGTGGAAGGAAGCGGGGTGAGGAAGCGGGGTGAGAGTGTGGGACAGGTGGAAGGAAGCGGGGTGAGAGTGTGGGACAGGGAGAGAGAATGGGGACACCCGGGAGTAGTCAACAATGTCACACCTAATGTGGATTAAAAAAAAAATGTTTTATACCGCCGTTCCCCCTTTCCTTCAGTGTTAGTCAAAGTGAAGGGTCTGACTTTGATGAGGACAAAATACGAGTCAGGATCGTGTAAGACATGTTCTCAATGTAGCTTGCATGTATGAGTGGCGTGCCATGCTCCGCAGGTAACGTCCCACACATAATTATGGGTGTGGCATACCATGCTCCGCAGGTAACGTCCCACGCATAGGTGAGTGGCAACCCATGCCCCGCAGGTAACGTTACATGCATATGTGTGTGGCATACCATGCTCCGCAGGTAACGTTCCACGCATATGTGTGTGGCATTCCATGCTCCGCAGGTAACGTTACATGTATGTTTGTGTGGCATACCATGCTCCGCAGGTAACGTCACACGCATATGTGTGAGGCATACCATGCTCCGCAGGTAACGTTACACGCATATGTGTGAGGCATACCATACCCCGCAGGTAACGTTACACGCATATGTGTGAGGCATACCATGCTCCGCTGGTAACGTTACACGCATAATTATGTGTGTGGCATACCATGCTCCGCCGGTAACGTTACATGCATTTGTGTGTGGCATACCATGCTCCGCAGGTAACGTTACACGCATAATTATGTGTGTGGCATACCATGCTCCGCCGGTAACGTTACACGCATGTGTGTGTGGCGGTTTTGCTTTCCCTTCAACACCTTGTACATTCCTTTCGTAACTTGTGTAATTACCGCACTGCTAGTACCTGTCTGAGGAAAGAAACTCTTCAAACGGACTGCCAGCACCTGTCTGAGGAAAGAAACTCTTCAAACGGAGTTCTACACAACTTGGCCTGTCTTCCGGTGCACTGCCAGCACCTGTCTGAGGAAAGAAACTCTTCAAACGGAGTTCTACAAAACTTGGCCTGTCTTCCGGTGCACTGCCAGCACCTGTCTGAGGAAAGAAACTCTTCAAACGGAGTTCTACAAAACTTGGCCTGTCTTCCGGTGCACTGCCAGCACCTGTCTGAGGAAAGAAACTCTTCAAACGGAGTTCTACAAAACTTGGCCTGTCTTCCGGTGAAGCTTATGCCCTCGAAGAGCTAGAGGACTGTTTCCTTGCATGTTGTCTTACATCACTATGTACCTGGGGAAACAAGAATGTCCACACAGTTCAGGCACGTGGTGAAAGATTGAAATTAATACGTTCTTGTACTTGGCCAAAGACAGTTTTCACGACAGTTATTGGCACTCATAACTCTCTCCTCTAATACCTACTCTCGAGACCATAGAAATTAAAGAATTAGAGTGTGCGTTGAGCGGTTGAGTTAATACTTACGTATATACGCATGAATGAGCAATCTAGTAAGAAGCGAAATTACTCAAGCGCGAATTGTAAACAAGTAAGCAAGTAAACAAGCAAATAAGTACGCATGCGCACAAAAAAATGAATAGGCACAGCACAGTCAGTTTATCCCTGGTTGTATTCCAGAGTGTTAATCTTTCCGGTCTTCCTTTCACATAAAAGTTCAAAAGGAAGCTGCCAGACTTGTTCTGAGGAATACAGACAAAAATACATGATCATCAGAAAGAAGAGTCCAGAGAAGAACAACTGAATCATTAAATAACTACAGGAAAGTGAATTATTTGCAAAGATTTATCTCATTTTTAAGTCACTTAGAGGAGGGCGAGTGAAGCGAGACTGGAACACTCTCATCAGATTTTAATGAACTGGATGATTTCGATTCTGACAAGATATTTACTCTGACTAAAAAACGATGAAAACATAAAATTTTAATAAAATAATCTTTTAAAACCTTTAGGGAAAAAGTCATAAAAAAACATAGCAGCACAGTTTTAAAACTCACTTTAATTATTGTTCAAAGATATGAAAAATACTAACACTTTCAAAAGTCTTCGGGACAGAGATATGAAATTGTTACATAAGATCTTTTTTAATTTGATCGGTAGTTGATACAAGATTATACATCGGCATATACAGTGCATTCAGTACAGGCATTATACCCTTTAGAGCCTAGAACGCTTGCAGGTAGCATGTTGCTCGTCTGTCTTTTTTTTGTAGCAGTTCCAGGCCCTCTATATTTCCAGCACTGTTACTGCTACTACTGTTGCTGCTACTACTACTACTGCTGCTGCGGCTGTTGCTGCTGCTACTACTACTGCTGCTGCTGCTGCTGCTGTTGCTGCTGCTGCTGCTGCTACTACTACTACTACTACTACTACTACTACTACTACTACTACTACTACTACTACTACCACCACCACCAGTTTACCTCTACGACTATTATTATTGCTGCTGCTGCGGTTGCTACTGCTACTACTACTACTACTACTACTACTACTACTACTACTATTTTCTACTGCTACTACTGCCGCTGCTGCTGCTGCTTTTACTGCTACTATTATTACTACTACTAGTAGTACTACTGCTGCTACTACTATTACTAATGCTACTAATACAGCATGTTTCATTATTAGTTAATGTTTATCATCGTTGTTTGGTCATGCCGATTTTGCATAATGTTCAATAAAAAGACAATTATCTTGTGCAAAGCGCAAGTCTTCTTTTTTCTTCTTTCAGTTGATGTTGTTGTTGTTGTCTCCTCCTCATCGCCCTTTTCCCCCTCTTCCTTTCTCCTCTTCCTCCTCTTCATTCTTTTTCGTTCAGTCTTTTCTCCTGTCTTTCTTCACAACTAAGTAAGCATGTAAATAAGTTAAGTACTAATTAATTGTTATGATGGTATCATTTCTAATTATGTAAATCACAAGATCCCTAAATTTTGATCATTTCGACACTGAAAATTTACCATACCGAATCTATACAGCGTTGTCTTTTTTTGAAACCACTTTTTTCCACTCTGAATGACAACAAGGCGCTGTCACTCCCGAAACATTTTGACAACTTCTGGATGCCCAAAGGTTTCAGCAACAAGCTACATGTTGACGCCCCTGTCTTCCCATACTCATGGCGTACGCCGGGGAAGGCTGTCACTCAGCCACAAGGGCAGTAATCCAAGACTGATGTGTGAGCCCAATAGTCCGCTGCAGTTTCAACGTGACTGACACGTGGCGACACCCGGACCCCTCCCCCTGCGCGTGTCTTGCACGAGCTTTCCATGCCTCTGTACTGGTGACGCTGACACATCTGGCACCTCCGTCAAGTGGTCAACATGCTGCTATCATCAGGATGCTAGTACTGCATCAGAGACATCTCGCGCACGCGCGCGCGCGCGCGCGCGCGTGTGTGTGTGTGTGTGAAATTTACACAAGTCTGAAAAATTTATTTTCTTAAATTTTTTTCTCTATTATTTACAAGTAATGTTGCTAACCTCAGGTACCTCAACACACGCAAACTTGACAAGATCAAAGAACAGTGGTCAAAAGTATGAAGGTGTACTTCTGCTCTCTGACTTTTCACTTAATGCTTCTAAAACAGACACATTCAGCAAGGAGGTGTCACATCTGCATACACTGCAGGGAGAGTAATACACAAGTGATATAAGAAAATACGAACAATAGTCAAAGCATTATGACAACTTGAAAAAAAAAGTTGTCTTTGTGTTGTCTGTGCGTGCGCGCGTGTGTGCGGGCCTGCGCGTGCATACGTGCGTGCTTGCGTGAGTGCTTGAGTGTGTGTATGTGTGTGTGTGTGTGTGTGTGTGTGTGGTGTGTGTGTGTGTGTGTGTGTGTCTTTGATCATATTCATTCCCTCGGCAATTGCTAATGCAAGCGCAGTCTTGGCAAAACTGGAAAAAGTAATGAAAACGCGGGAAAAAAAAGACCAAGACATACCACATAACCCGGTTACTGTATTATTCAGCAATAATATTTAACGTACACACACACACACACACACACACACACACACACACACACACGCACACGCACACACACACGCACGTGCGCCCATACATACATATATATATATAGAGAGAGAGAGATATATGTGTGTGTGGTGTGTGTGTGTGTGTGTGTGTGTGTGTGTGTGTGTGTGTGTGTGTGAGAGAGAGAGATCAAGACTCAGACTCAAGACTCAAAAACTTTTACTCAAGATAGAGATTTTAGCGTGCCATCTCAATCTGTCCTTGTATTTAAGACATTGCCAACTAAACAGACTGCACATATTAATATGACAAAACAATAAAGAATATAGCAACATTATAATATTAACAATAACAATAGTAAAAGAATAATAATTATAGAATTTAAAAAAAATCAAAATTACACAACACAATCAAAGTACGAACGTGCGCTCACATGAAATAAACACCAAAACATACACCACCACGCGCACCCACACCACCCCCCGTCCCCCCACACATCATACACACACACACATTCAATATAGAGGCAAGCATAAAGTATGCGTTAGAGGAACATAAATATGTAACCGAAAAGGTTAGATTTATTGTTCAAGTAAATGTTTAAGTATTGCTGATTTGAAGGACGGCAGTGATTGACATGTTTTGGCAGACGGAGGAAGAGAGTTCCACACAGATGGACCAAAAAATGCAAAACTAGATTTGAACAAATCAATGCGGACACGTGGTAAAATGTAATTATTTGAATCATATCGTGTTGTTGCCATTTGGATAAACTCAGCAAGATATGTTGGCGCCATGTTTGCATGGACTTTAAACATTAGTACTGCCTTATTATAGGTCAGTTGGCTCTGCAGTGGTAACATCATTAGTTTTGCAAATTTGCCCGTGGTTGATAGAGACTTGTCGGGAAGAATCAGCTTAATTCCCCGTCTATGCATAGAGTTGATCTTTTTTATGTGATTTTCACCGGCACCACTCCAGACAGTGGACGCATAGTTGATGTGAGAGAGGCAATGGGCTTCAAAAAATAATTTCCGGATGTGTGGTTCAACATAATAACTGAGTTTATTGAGTAAAAACAAATTGCGAGCCAACTGTTTGCAAACATGATTTATATGTGATTGCCATTTAAAGTTCTCATCAATGATCACGCCTAAGACACGGTGTTCGGTAACCTGCTCGATCAAGGTTTCACTCATTGTTAGGCTCAACATAAGATGCTGTCGTTGATGTTTCTGTCTTGATGCTAGGACCATACATTTTGTTTTGTGCGGATTAAGGACCATTCGGTTTTGGTTGCACCATTCTAAGACATCAGTTATACTTTGTTGTAACGATATTTGTACACACATGATGTTTGTATCACTACAGTGAAGAGAACTATCGTCAGCGAACAGATCACAGATGACATCATTGTGAGATATGTGCATCGGTAGGTCATTTATAAAAACACAGAAGAGAAGAGGTCCAAGGACAGAGCCTTGCGGAACGCCACAGCTCACTATTCCTTCGGAGGAATAAGTACCGTTTAAGTAAACACGCTGGGTCCTGTTTTAAAGATATGACTGAAAGAAGGTGACTACTGCCGGATTTTGAACATATGCAATCATTTTTTTTTAATAATATGTTGTGGTCTACAAGATCAAACGCTTTCTTAAAATCGAGGAAAACAGTTCCAGTGAGTTTTCTTTCGTTGATGGCTGATAGCCATGTATCACAGAGGCGTGTTAAGGCCGTGTGGCATGAGTGATTTCGACGAAAGCCTGACTGAAATGAGTGGAACAGTTTGTGATGTTCCATATGTTTAGTTAGGTGTTTGTGAACATGCATCTCAAGAGGTTTCGATACAACGGATAAAAGAGATATTGGTCTAAAATTGTTTAAATCAGTGAGATCTCTTGATTTGGGTATGGGAATGACTTTTGCTGCCTTTAGGCCACATGGGAAGACATTCTGATCAATACACAAATTATAAACATACGTAAGGGTATCAACAATGTAAGGTAGAGCAAGCTTGAGTATAGAAGCATTTAAGTTATCTGGACCCATTGCTTTTTTATTTTTAAGTTTTAAAATTAAGGAACCAACTTCATTAATAGCAAGCAAGGGGATGCTAAATGAATCTCTAGTATTTAATCGTTCTTGACAAAACGATTGGAGAACAGCTGGAGTCTCATATCGATTAAAGAATGTGACACTGGCAGCCGTTTGTACTGATTCAGTTACCTGAAGGAAATGATTGTTGAAAGTGTTAGTAGACCACATAGTCGCAGTATTATCTGATTTCTTTCTCGACTTGTCAGTTATTTCATTAACAGCACGCCATAATGATGCTGTATCCCTGTTTGCGTTTATCAGTTTCCTAAAATGCTCAGATTTTGATTTTCTAACCAGATCTGATACTCTGTTTCTCTGCTTTTTATATTCATCTACTTTTTTTGCGGTTTTAAGTGCATCCCTTAGTGCCATTTCTATAATAATGTCTTTTGTCAGCCAGCTGGGAAGTACTCTGTGTTTTACCCTTTTTCTTCTAAGTGGGGCATGTTTATCAACGATTGAGAGAAAGATATTATATCAGGTATTATACGCTTCATTTGGATCTGTGTTATTCAGTACACTGTAGAAAGGAGCTAAGCTTAAGTCGAGGAAAAATTCATTCTTTCTGAAATTTTTGAAGCAGCGATATTGAATGGTTGTGTGGCCCTTATTCTGTTGCTTTGGAAGTTTACAAGACCAAGTGCATAAAATGAGACAGTGGTCGCTTATGCTTTTGTTGCCCACTGTTATATTGGATACCATGGCTTTGTTGTTCGTGTAGATATGATCCAGCAATGTAGAAGATGTCTTTGCGATTCTAGTTGGACTATGAATAAGCTGATGCAAGCCAAAAAGTGTGGTGGTCGCATCCCAGGCAGGCTGCCGTTTTAACAGATCAATGTTAAAATCACCGAGAAGAATGACATTTGGATAGCTCTTATATACATCATCCATCATGTGTACAAAGTTGTCATACCAAAGGAAAGTGGCAGCGGGATTCCTGTACACATATCCAACTAGAAGAGGGGCTGAGTTGGAGGGTTTTACCTGCAGCCACATGCATTCAACATTATCAGGCTCAAGGTCACGCCGCCTTTTTGTACAGTGAGCGATGCTTTGATGAATATATATTCCAAGTCCTGTTTCACCAGAGTGATGTGCATCGCGTCTGACAAAGTTATAGTTAGTTATAGATAAAGCTGTATCAGTGAAACGGGAGTCAAGGCGAGTTTCACTAAGACCAAGCAGATGAATAGAAGGGGATTCGTTTAGAAGAAAACAGACATCATGAATCTTATTTGGCAGATGATAAACATTTAGGTGACCAATGCGTAATCCAGTATCAGTATTAATTACATTACAATGGTCCATTGTATTAATTCTAGAGCAAAGTCCTGAGCAATAAAACAAAATAGATATACTGTTACAATAACAATTAAAATATAAAATCAGCAATCATAAAATATCCAAGAACACATAAAAATCCAAAAAGCAGGGCAATGAAGTTCAGTCCAAAGGACAATTCAAGTATGTGTATGATAACAGTATTCAGGAAAGTATGACCAACCAAGACAAATGTCGCTTTCAAGCTGTCCGGGTCACAATAGTACAGTCATCCACAGTAACTAAGCAATACCGGGGGGGGGGGGGGGGGGGGGGACAAGACTCACAGGGTTGGGGGAGGGGGGGTAGGGAGGAGGAGTCAGTGCGTGGTGGGAAGGTGGAGGTGAGACGGAGCAGCAGGAGGGAAAGAAGACACGGCTGGGGTGAGAGGAGGGGGGGGGGGGAGCTGAGAGGCAGGGGATGGGTAAATTTGGGCGGGGGGAAGGGTAGGCAAGGGCTCGGGCCTGCACTTGGAAGGCGAGACAGCAAGCTGTTATCTGAATTCCAGATACCGGAATTTCTGTTAAGCAGGGGAGAGGGAAGATAAGGGTGCATTTGTGTCCAAGAATTGAAAGGCAGAGGAGGGAAGGGGGAGAAAGGCCACATGGGGGGAAACATCGGCACTGATGTAATGGGGGGTCTGTTAAAGTACGGCATGGGTGGCATTGCATGGTGGGAAAAGGTTTCATTAGAAGAACAACTGGATTTCTGGTGGACAATTTCAGGAGCACTGTCCAAGTGATTGTTTGAGCTACGTTGGACTGTCTCTGGGGGTAAATTTGTAGGATAGGAATCAGGACGATTTCCTACTGACTGGGGGAACATGGGCTGCACACTCCGACGGAACTCAGTAGGGACAGGCTGCTTGTCTTGGTTTTCTTTTAATTTTGAAGACTGTGATCTGTTACGGTTTGTTGCAATGGGCTGTTCCTGACATAGCTCTGGGTGTGCCCCATTACCCGTATTCCGTGGAGGCCGGTTCACACGGAGTGCCAGAAACTGAATGATTTGCCGTAACCAGAGCGACAAGCCACTGGCAGACAGGTGAATACCATCCGATGCGAAATAGCTTTGAACGATCCTAAGATTTTGATCAACGAAATTTGTTTCAAACAAAAAACATGCACTTGTTTCTGCACATAGGACATGCAGTTCCCTATTCATCAAATTAATGAATTTCAAAGGAACAGGTTTTCTAGGAAGTAGGGCAGAGACAGCAATTTTGGCAGCAGGAAAAACTCTTTTCACCTGTCCCAGAAGCTGACCAAAGTCCTGCTGTAGCGTGTCTACAGAGTAGTGCTGGTGAAGGTCGTTTCCCCCCACATGCAATGCCACCCGCTGCACATCCTCTCGTACTGCACAATCTCTGAGGGCAGCAGTGACGTCAGTCACCTTCGCCCCAGGCATTGTGCGTACATGGCTGAGCCCCGTCCTGTCCAGTCTCTGTCGGTCAATATACTGAAGGTTAGAATCCCCCACAATGAAGTTGACAAGTTTGCCTTTCGGGGGAAGACGGATCCTGAATTTTTGGGTAGTTTGATTGAGCTGTCGGTCAGAGACTGCTGTGGTATTACCTATGACAGGGGTGGAGTCAGTCTGCTGTCTGTCAAAGGGTGGTTTGTTGTTGGTGACAGTGACTGAGTCGGTCACAGCGTGAGTCTGTTCTTTGTCAGCCGTAACACCACTATGCTTAGTACACACGTCGCTAGATTGTTCCCGTTGTTTTAGTTCTGGCTGCGTTGACTTTTTTGATGACTTTACAGTGGACGTGGTATGGTACTGA
>CM065715.1:81150169-81157669 GCA_033310375.1 Conus canariensis
TCCCCCCAGTGTTGCTTGTGAGCGAGTGATGCGACCGAATCTTCAAAAAAGAATACCAATGCTTGAAATCTACAGAGCGGTAAACTATAAAAGGGCATAATGATCACTGGTCCTTTGGTGCGGTCTGAAATATAACAGAAACATACACGAATATCATAAAATGGTATTGAACTGGTAATGGATAATAATTTGTAGTAATTCTATCCTTTCAGCCCACAAGGTTGAGAGTTGCGAGGGAATGGTATTATCGTGCCCTGAAATTCAAAACCAAGAAGTGATACTGAGACGTAGATGCCTGGTGATCAAACTGAGATGACGCGTGTACACTGTAAATAGTGTTGGTCATGGGTGCAACCTTGAGAGACCTTGCACAATGAGCTGATGCAGCACCCCCATTTCCATTAGCAAGGCGGGCCATGTAAAAAAAAAAAAAGAAGGATTTTAACCATCTTAGGACAGTACCGCTGAATTCAAAGGAGAAGTGCTGCCTTTTATCCGGATCTTGTGATCAGTCGTATCAAATGCTGCAGAAAGGTCAAGCAGAAAACGGACAGACACTTTGCCTGCGTCAGATGTGTGTGTGAAAGGTCAGTGAACCGTAACTGGTGACTGACATGTATCCCTTTTTTTTTTTTTTTTTTTCTTTCTTTTTTTTTTTTTTTTTAGAGGAATAGTCTAAATAAATTCATTTTACGGAAGTATTGTAGCATCTCTTTTGCGATTATTTTTCTGTATTTTGTCGATTGTTAATGTGTGTCGTTTTCGTTTATTACTGTTTGCATTCCCCTGAGCTAAAATAATTGCAAGTGGCTCTTTCTCGTCATTTTTTTTTTTTTTTTAACTTAAAATCCTTCTTTTGTTTGTCAAGCTTAGTTTTGTTGTTGATTGTTGTTGTTTACGCGCTTAAAAAATCATTTTGGAGCACACATTGTATTAAGCAAAGACAACGAACCGAGGAAGTAGTTTGTCTGCACTCTGTCTGTCTGTCTGTCTGTCTGTGCTGTCTGTCTGTCTGTTGTGTGTGTGTGTGTGTGTGTGTGTGTGTGTGTGTGTGCGCGCGCGCGCGCGTGTGTGCTCTGTGTGTGTGTGTGTGTGTGTGTGTGTGTGTGTGTGTGCGTGCGCGCGTGTGTCTGAGTGTGTGTGTGTGTGTGTGTGTGTGTGTGTGTGTGTGTGTGTGTGTGTGTGTGTGTGTGTCCAAGAACTATTTTGCTGTGTTAGTTAATTTGTCACTGCGATAATTGTTACCTTGCCTTCTGGCCAATCCTCTCTGGACTGTTTTCTATATTCATCCAGTTTGGTGCCCTTTTTGTCTTTCTTTTTAACCTGCCTGTGTTATTCCTAGATACTGACGACATTTCCCACGTCATGACAGCAGTGCTGCTATACTTGGCATTGACTTCTGCGAAGTGACTGACGTCCATATCACCGCCCTTGTTGTCGATGGCGTTCGAGCATCCTGTGACTTTTTTTGATTGCTTCAGCATTACCACAATATCTTTCTTTCTAGGCAAGGTTCAGGAAGGCAAAGCAGCACAAGACAAAATAAGACCAAGCAAAGGCAAGGTATGGAAAGACCAAGCAAACAAGTCAAGTATAGGCAAGCGATGGAAGACAAGGTAAGACTCGGCAAAACAAGATGAGCAAAGCAGTACCAAGCAAACGAGTCAAGTATAGGCAAGCGATGGAAGACAAGGTAAGACTCGGCAAAACAAGATGAGCAAAGCAGTACCAAGCAAACGAGTCAAATAGAGGCAAGCAATGCAATGCAAGGCAAGGCAAGTTATAACAAAGCAGAACAAGGCAAACAAGTCAAGGTAAGGGAAGCAATGCAAGGCAAGGCAAGGCAAGGCAAGGCAAGGTAAAAACAAGTTGAGGCAAGCCAAAACAAACACGTGAAAGTAAGCAAAGCAAGGTAAGACAAGGCAGAGGAAGGCAAGGGTTGGCAAAGCACACAGGTCAAGGCAAGCGATGCAAGGCAAGGCAGGGCAACGCAAATCAAGGCGAGTAAAGGCATGCAACGCAGTGCGAGGCAGGGCAAAACAAACAAGTCAAGGTTAGCAATGTTATGCGAAGCCAAGTAAGGCAAAGCAAGGCAAAACAAGGGAAAGTAAGGCAAGGCAAAGGCGAAGCAAGTAAGTAAGGGTAAGCAGAGCAATGCAAGGCAAGGCTCGACCAAACAAGGTAAGGCAAAGCAAATTTTATTTCTTGCACCCATCTGAGGGATCAAAACAAACATTACAGTGACAATTAGCAACAACGAACAACACATCATTAACAAACCAGATGTTTGAAACAACAGTAACAACAAATACAGAAACAAAATGGATGGTTCATCTTTGCTGTTACAGCGGTGATGAATAAGATTTCCTGTCACGATAATAAAGAATAAGAAAAGGATATTTCGTTTCGTGATGATAACGGCAGCCGTATAATCATTTTGCATAGTTGCTGCTGAAATATGGCACCAAAACCGATAACATACTTCATCAGCAATATCAATACTGGAAAAATAAACCAAACTGTTGTCATAAGGTTGTTGGCTTTTGTTTGTTTGTTTTACTGGTGGTGAAAATTTGATCGTTACATTAAGGTCTACGCCAACTTCAATTGTTTCGCTGACAGAATCAATAGGGACAGTGGGGGAGGTGGATCTATCTAACACTGTTCTTTTCCACCAGAACGACAACCTATGAAGACAGGCAACCAAAATGGCAATTTTCATGTAAGGCGGGATTCGAACTAGCGACAGCTGACTGCGATCTCCCGGTGCTCTATCCACCAGAGCCGATCACACCTCCCAGCAGGTGTAAATCGTTCTTCTCATCAGTAAAGTCTGTCTTCTCCTCAATAGCTCATCAGCCTGAGGTCTGCGACCCCGCCCGTGCTGATGTCATTTTGTCACAGCCACAGTTACGATGCTCTACCTTGACCGAAGAATTGACTATATTTAACCCTCCTCTCACACTCGGCCCGCAAGCTTATATTCCCAGCATCGCCTTTCGCTCGAGTCAACGTTCTCTGCAATGGCAGGAACGTTCGAGTCCACAGGTACGGATCAGACCTAAATTCCGAGTGTTCTTTTCATCAACACTCGTAGCTGCGTGTACAATCTATCAGAGGATGGAGCTCTTACACCAAAATAATTCCTGCAATACAATCTTTGAGGTACAGAGCACCTTACACTGCAGCAGTCTGAACGTCTTAAGGTTTTCGTATATACAAACAGAATGTATATATCAACCCCCCCCCCCCCCCCGGAACCCTTTCCCTTCTCCTTCCATCTCATTATTCTTGTTCCACCACCTCCTCATTTTTCTGTCGTCTGCCAGACTGTTTACTCCAAAATCTTCATGCCTCACCAATGGCGTAGGAGTGCAAGAACTCCACAAGTCACGTTTATTTCCACAATCCTTGCTGACATATGGGATTAAAATAGTCTATGGACCCTAAATCTCAACACAGAAACTCTCTGTCTGTCTGTCTGTCTGTCTCTCGCTCTCTCTGATTGTGTGTGTGTGTGTGTGTGTGTGGTGCGCGCGCACACACACACACACACACACACACACACACGTACACACACACACACACTCACACAGACACACACACGCGCGCGCGCGCGCGCGTTTTGTTTGTTTCTTCATTTATTTATCTATTGTTTATGTATTTGTTTATGTATTTATGTATGCATGTATTTATATATTTATCATTTATTCACTTCTGTCTCGTCTTCCCTTATTACTTCATTGGCATTACCCTCAGGCCGCTCATTCTGGCTCCCCGTCCACAAGCATAACCTGGTTTATCCCACCGCATCCCCCGGCGCCTGCAGTCCACAGGGAGCAGTCAATGTCAAGCCGTCATAAGGCAACTCACTGGAGGGGACTCTGCACTGCTGCCGAGTCACTTCGGCGATGTTCAGTGGTGCCGGTTCTGATCTGATTCTAACGAACATACGACACCACCGACTGAGCCTCCTACTGACGACAATGATTGCTTGGTCACGGAGCCAACGTGAGTGAACGTCTACCTTCGCAGGGCGAAACCACTTCATTTCCACGAAAGCCCCCATGAACTTGTCCATACAATAGACCTCGACACAAGCTACTAAGGGCGCAGGCTTTGAGACAAAATCGAAATTTAGATCTCCATGACAGCAGAACATGAAAGGCCTCATTACTGAAGACCTTTTTTTCATGTTGCTGGATCAGGATGAGGATGATTAAGATGAAACAATGGAATCTCTCCAGCTATTCATAATTTTTGTTCTCTCTCTCTCTCTCTCTCTCTCTCTCTCTCTCTCTCCTCTCTCTCTCTCTCTCTCTCTCTGAGAGTGCATGGCAGGGTTTTCCTCTACGCTTACTTTCAGTAAATCTCCAGGCGTCAACCGGGCCCGAGAGATACAGCCACCTGCAATGACGGTCAAGCAACTTGAGCAGAACTCTCATAAATGCATTAGCTGAGTGGATGAAATTCAACTCCATGGCTCCAGTCTTCCCAGCTGAGTCCGTAGCAAACTCAGTTCTGGGTAGGAGCCGGCCGGGGCAAGTGATGGCTTTCATGGGTATCGAATCCACAAACTCCCAGCCAGAATTCGCGACGCTAATCACTACGTCAAGACGGCTGCTCTCTCTCTCTCTCTCTCTCTCTCTCTCTCTCTCTCTCTCTCTCTCTCTCTCTCTCTACACACACCACACCACACACGCACCACCACCACACACACACACACAACACACACACACACATGCACGCACGCACACACGCGCATGCGCTACACGCACTCGCACGCAAACACACACATACACCTCATTTACACACGCGCGCGTACCCAGAGAGAGAGAGAGAGAGAGAGAGAGAGAGAGAGAGAAGAGACAGAGACAGAGACAGAGACAGAGAGAGAACAAAAATTATGAATAGCTGTAGAGAGTTAAACATCTGATCAGACGGTATTGTTACTACCTGAACCCCATCGTAACCCCGACCTGAAGCTAATGTATCACAGTAAAGCTGAGGACTGCAACAGACACCAGTCCCCTGCAACACCTCCAGCATTCGCACTACACATTGTAATTATCTCCCTTATCTGACGGCTCCATTACATCAACACTATTAAATCGATTCTGACGAAACTTGCTGGGAAAATGAATATGGCCAAAGATTATATGGACAAAAAAAATTGACGATGACATTGCTTGGAATAGGGTATTTCACACACACACACACACACACACACACACACACACACACACACACACACACACACACACACACACAATTTAAAAAAAATGAAAAACATCAAAACGAAGTGGCTACAGATAAGAATTATTCACAGAATCATCGCTACAAAGATTGTGTAATATGTCATGGGAATGCTTAACACGATGAACTGAAGAATGTATTGGCATGAAATGTACTATTGTACATTTTCTACGGGACTGTGAATAACTAACTAAGGAGCTTTCTGGAGGAACTTAGAATGAGTCGGTGCATCAGTCAATGCATTCAATGCTAAGATATTACGTAATTTAGTCGTGTGGACGGCTTTAAAAAAGGCAACTTTTGATTTCAGTATCATACTTGCAAAATGGTACCTGTGTAGATGCAGAGTAGAAGAGGTATCACTAAACATTTTCATTTTTGCAAAGATGCTACTGAACAGAGTGAAGATTGAAACTCTCTAACAAAATATGATTCACACTGAAAATATCAACCAATCTTCAAGCCCGCAGTGTGATTTTTGGTGCAAATTCTCTTCTTCATTAAAAATAACACATAGTCATTTTCAAGATGCTTATAGTCTGTCAGTGCTATAAATGTTACGTGACACTGTCACTGATATATGTATGTACAGTATGTCACATATGTGACTGTACGCCTGCAACGTATTGGAAAATGAATTTAAAAGATAAAGAGTGTGGTAAAAGAAAAAAAATAATAATATAATGAATATAATGATAATAATAAAAAAAATAATAATAACAACAATGATAACATTCATCATCATCATCATCATTGTTATTATCATTATAGTAATTAATCCATTCTGAAGGCAACGAACCTTACATTTGGACATTTGTAGATGCTAACCTTACGACTCGGGTTTTTTTTTTCTTAAATCTGTGCCAGTATGTCCATCTGTTAAGAAGTTGTCTTGCTCCCCTCCCTTCCACCCCCCCCCCCCCCCCCCCCCCCCCCCCACACACACACACACACGAAGGCGCGCGCGCGACAGCAATATTCAGTATATTCCTCCGTTGAGTTGACGAGGACCACTTCACTCACCTTAAAGTTGAAGGTGGGGGGGGGGGGGGGAGACAATACGTGGGTCCGCAATTGACTGACCAAGCCGATGCGAGGGGGGGGGGGGGAACAATACGTGGGTCCGCAATTGACTGACCAAGCCGATGCGTGCACAGAATGTAGGATAACAGCTTGGACAGGGACTGCACGAGACGTCCTCTTGTTCGCTGACGCAGGCTTTCCTTGCCTGTCTTTTTCGTTGCGCTGCAGCTGTCCACCTTTCTTCATATGAACTGGCGCTTTAATGGATTGAGTAGCGCCATCTAGCTCGATCCACAGCAGTTTGTTCCTATGTGTCAGGGTTGATGTTAAACGCTTTTCATGGGTGTTTTAAGAGAGTCTTTGAAGCGTTTCATCCAACCTCCATGAGAACACAATCTTTGTTGCTGCTCAACGTAGAATAGTCTCTAGGATAGCCAGTGGTCTGGCATGCAAGCTACATAACCTGCTCATCGAAGGTAAGACAGCATCAGGATGGTGTGGACGCTGGGCAGGCCTGCTTGGTCAAGCATCTCTATGTCTGGGACTTTGTCCTGCTGTTTGATGTATAGCAATCATCTGAGGCAAACTGTGTGGAAATGATTCAGATTATTGGCATGCCCATGTTTCATATGCGTAAACTGCTCTGTGCACTTTCAGCTTCGTCCCTAGACTGATGCCTCTTCTGTTCCAAACGTTGGTGCCAAAGGTTGCCCTATCTTTTGCTGTTCTGACGGTCACTTCATCGTCGATGGTGACGTTTTAGGACAGTGTGCTGCCGAGGCAGGTAAATCTACTCACTGCAACCAGTCTCACACCACTGACTGTAACGTTAGGCTAAGCGTAGGGTCTGCCTGGCGTGGGTTCATGCAGAACTTCGGTTTTCTTTGTTTTTATGGTGAGACCGAAGCTGGTGCAAGCTACTGAAAACTTGTCGATGCTGCATTGCATGTCAGTTTCTATGCCAGCATTAAGGGCCCAGTCATCAGCGATTAGAAAGTACCTTTTGATGTCTGTCATATGCTTAGTTTTTGCGTGGAGCCTCTGGAGGTTAATTAAATAGCTTTCCATCTGTTCTGAATCTGTTGTCGATGCCTACGTCTCCTTCACTGAAAACATCAGTCAGCATTGAGGAGAACATGATGCTGAATAGAGCGGATGCCAAAGCACAGTCTTGCTTCACGTCATTTGTGACAGGGAATGGGCTAGATCTCTCTCCGTTTT